>OZ024834.1:43692245-44286419 GCA_964016985.1 Anodontia alba
GTTTGACAATTACAGCAATAATCTCTTATTTATGGTACAAAAAAAAAAAAAAAAGAATATATTTTAGTGTTTGAACTAAGAATTACATGTATATTTCTCACGATTGCCAAATGCCAATATTATTGAAAATCGAGAACGCATGCGAAGACTGGCTGATTACAGTCACTTTTTCAATATTGGAGAATCCTATATCGGACATTATGGAACCCTTATCGGCAGAATTCCTGTCGAGCCGATAACGATCTGATAATAAATAAAGGCAAAATACTAACTGGACTAACTGCAGTTATTTAAGAACTCAAATTAAAGTAAATACTAATGCAACATACCTGACTGGCCGTTCCCCTCGTTGATGCCAAGGTGACCCCACGCCATACGCCATGGCGTAAAATTTTGCCGGTGGCGACTGACGTCGTCTTCACCACTGATGCGGCACTATTAAACATTCCTATAATATCTAACTCCGTAACCTTTTGATGTAAAAAAATAAAACGTCTACTTTCACTTTAAAACGCTCTACTTTCACTTCAAACGTCTGGTTTCTCTTTGACGTCTACTTTCACTTTATAATAACGTAACAATGTATAAATAACGTAATGTCCTTCAATATGCACAATAAATACGAAATGTGTTGATATAAGTAAATATTCTCCAAGTTTTGTCTTCTCTAGACTGTAATGTCTATGTTTATGAAGCGTATTGTAAGCAGGTCTAGTATATATAGGTAGCTTGCTCTATTTACGTGACCTTCTTCAGTATGCTGTATTGCTACGTTGTGAAAATATTTACGATAAATATCAACAAGTTTATACTTACCGGAAAGTATTGAATGGAGGATTGACGTCAGAGATACTAAAAAAAAAAAACGGTCAGAGTTACTGTACCTGAAGTAGAAATATCACGTGTCGTAGCTGAGAAAATCTTAGGTATTCAATTTTCCATTCACAAATATGACAGTCATGAGAAAAACAATGTATTTTTCCATGTGAAAGAAAATATTATGTAAACATATCCGGTATAATACGTGTCAGCTGACCTTACTCACATGTGCAGCTTTCTTTAGTAACACAGAGAAGTCTTTTGGTGCGTGTGTGTATTTATGTGCGCATTTAGTTTCTTTTATATATATAAGTTTGGTGCGTTTTCAGCCCATGTTGACAAACAGACGGGTCACAGTGACACAGGGGTTCCAATTTCGTATAACTTCCCATCGGGCACACATAGATGGAACAACGTTGCTTCAATGATGTCCTTCATGCTAAATCAACGTTGAAGCGGCGTTGCTTTAATGTTGTGTCCTTGCATTTGAATCAACACTGAAACGACGTTGCCTCAACGTCTCATGTCTGCTGGGTTGTAACGGACAGCTAAATGAAAGCCGCGTTTTCTCGGAGTATTCTATCAACGTGACCGGGTCAGAATAGCAAAATGCATTTGTTAATACTTGAATTTTTGCCATCATGAGTAACTGTTTATTAAGTACCGTAATAACCCTAAGTATTGAGATAGATAGGCCTCTGCAAACAGTGCAGACCCAGAACGCGGGTATGAACAGGGTCTACACTGTTTGCCATACATGCAGCAATATTTAGACACGTCAAGAAGAAGTAAACTGGAATACTTCAAATTTTAGGACAAATATGGTTAGTAGATGAGGTGTTCCAATACTTAGGGTAAATACGGTATGAGTATACATTTAAGTGATGGCCAGATTGTCAAGTCTGTTTTGTCTCCTCCAGTCAGCAGTCTACATAAATCTATAGCGGGCCGTTTTGGCCCGTCAGGGTAACTGACGGGCCGATAACAGCCCGCTGTAGATTTATAAAGAATGCTAGCTGGACCTTCTGAAATGAATTTTCTCCATAAGGAAAGGATTTGTCCCGTTTCCATCACGATAACATGCCTTCATAATTTTGACCCCATTAAGCCCCACTTTTATATAGCAAAACTGGGGTTTACAGGGATATACACTATTTTTTCTTATATCTGCTCAAAAATATCGATTGTGGATACTCGTTAGAGCCGCCTCGCCTTAGCGGTTCTAACGAGTACCCACAATCTATGTTTTGAGCAGAAATATGAATTATTCCTATTTCTGCTCAAAAACGTAGATTGTGGGTACTCGTTAGAACCGCCTCGACTCACACAATTTGTTTTGAGCAGAAATATAAAGAATATCAGAGTTTTTTTGTCTGAAAACCTTCAATTTTTGGAGGTGAAATTTTCTATATATTTGAATAGGCGTGTTTTCGTATTGTCGTGGGAGCAAATGATTTCGTTTTAGAGTAGACCCTAAGAAGAGCAATTCATACCTTTTCGAGTAGATCCGCTTTTTCAGAAGGGGCATGGTTGGCAGGCAAGCAACCAGACAATCACAAACGTTGTTTCAGATGTACAGATGTAAAAAAAAATGCGGAAAATCTACCGTGAGTATTCATCCCCTTTAAAACAAGTGATTTTAAATTCTTTAAGACCACATGCAGACACACAATTTCCCCATGTGCGAACAGTATTACGTGACCAACAGACGGGAGATACCACTATCAAAATGCTTTTGTCTCCCTCCTGAAAAAGTCTACTCTACAAGGAAAGAATTTGCCCCCAAAGGGCAAATTCTTTCCTTGTAGATTAGATCTCTTTTCAGAAGGGAATGGGTGTATAGGAGAGCGAGAGGAAGCCACTAAGACTGTGTCCTTTTTTAACGCTTAGCACTCTGGGTAAAATTTTCAGCAGACGACATTTTGAAATATTTTTCTCAGAAAACAGGATATGACATTTCATGCAAATTGTCTCCAAAAGACAATTTGCATGAAATGTCAAATCCTGTTTTCTGGGAAAAATAAGAAAAATATCATCAATCTGTCGTCTGCTGAAAATGCCCAGAGAGTGGTAAAGGTTAAGAAATGGCAGAAAATCCCCTTAAAATAAAAATAGAGTTTATTTTAAACTTCTGTTGTTGTTATTTTCTGGGATGATAATGATTTATGACTGCACTTTTAAGTTTCTATAATAATATAATGAACCCTGAGATACTTATGATAACTTGACCCTGGTTCGTAAATATTTCCTTTTGAACCCTATCTATGGTGTGACAGTATAGTACATTGAACCCAGCTAGTACATGTACTTTTATGTTTTGACGGACCTTGTAAAGATCTACGTCACATGTTGCTTTACGAATCAGCAAATCATGTTTTATCAGGCGAGTCACCTTCAAGGTTAACTTTGATATTCCGATGAGGATATTTATATGAACGCTACGCATGCTGGGTAAAAATTCAGCAGACGACATTTTGAAACATTTTATTCTGATATTTCTTCGGAAATAGGCTTTGACATTTCATGCAAATTGTAATTGTCTCAATTTGCATGAAATAACAAAGCCTATTTTCAGGGGAAAATAAGAAAAACGTCATTAATTATGTCGTCTGCTTAATTAGCCCATTCCCCTTCAATCAAAATAGATACGCAATCACCGAAATATGGCCCAAATTTGTAAACAATATGCAAATGCATCACCAGACCTTGTTGTGCAATAACAATAATACGTCTGCAGAAATCCTGCAGATATGCACAGACGATAATAACAGCTCGAGATTGGGTACCTGCTGCAGGCGAAACTAGGAGAGAACATTTTAAGAATACTTTTCTTACTATTTTTCTTCTTTTTACTAGTTTAGAATTTTATTCGATTTGCCTTTTTGTTTTCATTATGTCTTTCAGAAAAGTATTTTTTTTCGGCCGCTCTTTTTTGTCTACTACAGTGTAAAACAATTTAAAACAAAAATAACCTACCGGTATCTCATCAGTATGCTTCAACCGGATGCTGAGCTAATTTAAGACTCCCTTTTTTACTTCTTGTTATTGCTTTTTGTTGTTATTATCAAGTAAACATTAATCTGTAGATATTAGACGTGCGTTTTGAATGACCCTCTTTTTCAGACCCCGAAGAATAAAAATAGGTCTGTATGTTTTTGGCAGTTTTAGTAGTTGCGGTATCTACAGTCGAACCTCAATGGCTCGAACATCTTTGGGACCAGGGAAACTTGTTCGAGACATGGGTAGTTCGAGCCAGGGTTCATCATGATACGAGGTCAGGAAGCAAATGGCGGTAATTTAGAGAAATCTTTTGATATTCAATACAATAATGGTATGTTGAGTGTATCATTAGAATCGCCTCGATGAGGCGATTCTAATGAGTACACACAACATACAATTTCAAGATTATTTAAGAAACTTTCCTTAAATATTTGTTTTCTGGAGCTATCGGAAGAATTTCGTAGGGACTCAAAAACGAGTTCGAATCAGCCGCGGTAACGAGCCATCGGTGTTCGAGTTATTGAGGTTCGACTGTAAATCCGACTCTTAGTTTTTAAGACAGCCATATATGAATCGCGCGATTTTCCTTTAAAATACCAAGGACCTAGCGACACACAACGTTGAACAGTGTAAACAATGTTGTTTCAATATTGCGTATCTGCTGAATCTTGTTGTAGTGTACAGACAACCCTCTTTATACCGACACTCGATACAACGACAAAATTCGTTATAATGACAATTTGACTAATGAAAGCTTCAGTTCTGAGGTAACAGTTAGTCACAAATTATGCAAGAATATTGTATTAAATACTTAAAAAAAACATATGTTTTTGATATTTGTTAGGATCGTCTCAGTGAGGCGATTCTAACAAATATCCAAAACATGTGCTCTTTGAGGAAATAAGAACAAAACAAGACCTTTTTTACATATCATTCTGCTCATTAAGGATTCTTTACAACAGCAAATTCATTTTAATGGCAACGTCTTTGTAAACAAATGCTGTCGTTGTCACGAGGTTTCACTGCATCAAGCTGTGTTTTTACTTGTCTCTTTGGAAAATGAGGTACATGATTGGTTATATACGTTTAACGTCATAAGTTTTGAGCCGGGCTCCATAACGCAGTCAGTAGCGCGTTTGACTGCAGGTCCAGGAAACACAAGCACAAATCCCAGCTCGGCCACATAACTTTCATGGATCATAAAATCATTTCTTGGCCATTCGCTCACCACCACTGATTAAGGAAGGGCAGTTATCAGTATGTACATAAAACCCCATAGAGGACTACGTATTTCGAGGAAAAGTGTAAGTAGGACAGTTTGACCGACTCGACATAACCTTAGCAGTGTTGACTGCGCCGTAAAATCCATAAGTACAATGTATATGAATCGGTCTACAATTTGCTTTGGCTAAGTATATGAATGGGCGAGTCTCTGGTTTTATAAACCAGAATCTAAGTCAACTTACCCGCCCTGCCCCGCTAAGGCGATTCCAATGAATACCCAGAACGTATGTTTTTGTGGAGTCATTACGAAAACACGCCTATCCAAATATATAGAAAATTTCACCTCCAAAAACTGAAAATTTTCAGATACAAAAACTCTGATATTTGTCATATTTCTGTTCAAAACATAGATTTTGGGGCCTCGGCGAGGCGGTTCTAGCGAGTACTACAATCTATGTTTTGAGCAGAAATAAGGAAAATAATGTATACTCCTGTAAACCCCAGTTTTACTATGTGAACGTGGGGTTTAAGGGGGTCAGTATTATATAGGCATGTTTTCGTAATGGATAAATAAACTAAATGGAATCGTCCCGCCAATGCGATTTCAATGAGTACCCGCAATATATGCTTTTGTGGAATGATAAATAAACGGAATACGTTTTGCAAAGGCGATTCCAATAAATACCCACAAAGTATGCTTTTGTGGAGTGATAAAATTAATGGAATAATCGCGCCAAGGCGAATCCAGTGAGTACCACAACATATGTTTTTGTGGAGTGATACTCATTAGAATCGTCTCGCCAAGGCGATTCAAATGAATACCCACCATGTATGCTTTTGTAGAGTAATAAATAAACTATCAATACGTTTCGTAAAAAAAACCCCCAAAAACTTTCTTACCTGGAGCTATGCATGAGTACTGAATTTCTCAGCACTGCTACAGGTAGAAATTACAGCTGCGTCAGATAAGAGACTTTTTACAACCGATAAGTATTGACATTTTTCTTATTTCTCCACCAAAACATACATTGTGGTACTCATTATAGCTCCTCGACGAGGCGATTGTAATGAGTACCCACAACATACGCTTTCAAGGAGAAATAAGAACCAATATTATCTGGATACCCCCTCTTATCTGGAACCTTCTTGTTTGGAGCTATGCATAAGTACTGCGTTCCTCAGCACTAGTAGAAATAGTGCTTTCTGTTCATGACATCAATGCAGGTAGTCATGTATTTTATTCGTATTGATTAGCTGAAGAAAATGATGAAAGCCTAGTAGGATCACATTAGAGAAAAAAGATATATTGTAAAGTCATAATTACGCGAAATAAGGCGTAAAAATGCGAAAAAAAAAAAAAGCTTAGTAACGCAGAAGTAAATGCGCTATAGCGCAGATAGGCATAGTAATGCAAAATAAAGGCGTAATATTCGCAAAAAGGCGTAGAAACGCGAAGAGCAGGTGTAGTAACACGAACCAAAAGACGAAATAACGGGATAAAAAGGCGTAGTAGCGCGAAACTAAAGGCGAAGTAACGCGAAAGAAAAGGAGAAATAACGCAGAAAAGGCGTAGTCACGCAAAACAAAAAGCCAAACAACGCAAAAAGGCGCAGTAACGCGAAAGAAAAGGCGAAATAACGCGAAAAAAGGCGTAGTAACGCAAAACAAAAGGCGTAGTAACGCGAAACAAAAGGCGAAATAACGCGACAAAAGGCATAATTACGCGACACAAATGGCGAAATAACGCGAAATTAAAAGTCGTTTTAACGCCTTTCTTAGCTACAATCAAGACTGCATTACATTAACAAGTCAGTGCAATGAAAGTACATGTAAACCCTTTGTAAACCCAATCTGTTTTCAGGGATTTACAAGGTTATACATTATTGCTTATTTCTGCTCTAAAAGCTAGACCCACCTCGGAAGCTTCACCTTATTGATGCAGTTCTAACGAGCACACACAGTCTGTGTTTGGAGCAGAAATAAAAGTCATCAGAACTTTGATGGATAGCATTAATTATCTAAAATTGATGCGTTTTCTTGATGTGTTGCTTGTCCCTTTCGGACTGAAACCTAAAGGTCTCTTAGCTCATGATAATGAGGAGTATGAAGGACCGTTTTACGACAATTTTCCTTAGAAACATAAGGTGTTGGCTTCTATTCATTATGAACATACTGACAAAGTACTGGCATCACAAACACACGCACGCACGCTCGCTCGCACGCACGCACGCACGCACGCACGCACGCACGGACACACATATAGCAATGGTGAAATAAGAAAATTATCCATCAGTCGTCCTCGGTATATCAGCTCTTCTAGAGCTATGAGCCTCTAAAATGAGCCTGTGCATAAGAAATTCCCGACAACTTGAGTCATCTGTAGATCCATAGGTATTGCTGTATGGGTCCACAGGCTGATTTTAATCTTCACTGACCGCACGTGCGAAGCTGTACCTTTTTGCTGGGATTTTGTTGTTTGTCACTCTTCATGTTAGGGAAAATGGACAAAGCTGGCATATTTTTCATCCTTTTATACCAGGGGGACAATTTTTGGGCCTTTCTTTTCGCTGTCATGTATAGTGATGCTCTCCAAAAAGGGTTTACTCTTACAATATAAAAATTGGTCCTTAGGATCATTTTTTTTATTCGTTTAAAAGTAGAGCCATATTGACAAAAGTGACAAACATGATTTTTGAAAGAGCTGCCTTCCCTCAAGATGTATTTATTCCCCTTAACATATCCATTTATGAAATCCAAATTCTAAATGAGCAATTATAATTAAAAATGTCTATGTTGCTAAGCCCTAATCGGAAATAGAATTGGGTATGTTGGTCGGCCTGAAACATCATGGAGTGTCAAAACGTTTGAAGAAAGATGCTTGTGAACGTAAATAAGAGACATATATCCGTAAAAGTCGCTAATATACCTTTGATTTACAAGTTACGCTATTTGTTTACGTTTTAATGCCTTTTGTTTAGCATTATTACACCTTTGTTTGGCGTTATTATGCCTTTCTGTCGCATTCCTACGCCTTTAAATCGCATTATTGTTATGTTTTTTTTTTTTTTGTTTTTTTTTGCGCTATTACGACTTTTGTTTTGTGTTACTACGCCTTTTGTTTCGCGTTACTACGCCTTTTTTCGCGTTACTATGCCTTTTTTCGCGTTAGTACGCCTTTTGTCGCGTTATTTCGCCTTTTGTTTTGCGTTACTACGCCTTTTGTTTCGCGTTACTACGCCTTTTTCCGCCTTTTGCTTTGCGTTCTACGGCTTCTTTTTTCGCGTTATTTCGCCTTTTTGCGCGTTATTTGGCCTTTTGTTTTGCGTTACTACGCATTTTTTCGCGTCATTTCGCCTTTTGGTTCGCATTACTACGATTTTTCGTGTTATTATGCCTTTTTCTGCGTTATTACGCCTTTAATACGCACTTCTACGCCTTTAATACGCATTATTACGTCTTTTTTCGCATTGTAACGCCTTTACTTTCGCGTTACTGCGCCTTTTTTGCGTCATTACGCCTTCTTTCGCATAATTACGACTTTACAACATATACAATATATATATATATATATATATATATATATATATATATATATATATATATATATATATATATATATATATTTTTTTTTTTTTTTTTTTTTTTTTCCAAAATGATCCTACTAGGCTTTCGTAGAAGTTACTGGTAAACCTATTCAATTATCATATTTTCTGGATTCTTCATCAACATTCCTCGTATCTCTCAAGTCACGATTGTAGAGGATTAAAAATATTGCAAAATGAGATAGTGATTTACATAAGTCATAAGATTTGCTAATGAATACCTCTGTATTGTCTACCATATTTACTCTAAGAATTGGCACAGACAGATCTGGGCAAACCAAATAGACCCAGATCAGACACAACAGATCGCGGCGTCTGACTAAGGTTTATACTTTTTCCACTCATCCAGCTTTTGTTTCAGACATATCAGCAGGTGGTAAAACATATTAACCCTATAAGTATTAAGATATACATGATTGGAAAAACAGTGAAGACCCAGATCAGACGCCGCTGAATGCGGCGTCTGATCTGGGTCTACACTGTTTGCCACTCATCTAGCAATTTTAGACATACCAACAAGTGACAAAATGGACTCGTTCTAACTTTAGGAAAAGTATGGTAAGGAGTTATGTCCCAATATTTAGAATAAACAGGGTATTTCTGAATGAAACAACGTGACGAACACGCTTTGTTTCATGTACGCCCAGAGATCAGCGTGCGCATTCCATGGCGTACGAAAAAGACTTCTATTCATCAATGCTTTCTGCAGCATCTAATGATTCTGTTATCGAAAAACGAATACCATGCTCAGACTACGCGAATGTGCATAAAAGAATAATAACAAGCCATTTCGTCTCATTGTGGTCACCAGCCTTTGGGCAAACCGTTACAGCCTGCAAACTGTAGGAGGATCACTTAAACAAGACACACATCCGCTACCGGTATCGTGTTTCGTACCATGCTGCGATTTAAGGAAAATATGAAGGTCTTGATCGGACTGTCTAGATGCTTTTCGAATACACTAGGGCGGTCTTTTCGTCGTTTTTTGTTTAGGGGACTAGAACCCGTGGCAGATATTGTACCATTTTGTCCAAGCAGACAACATTTGTAAATTCCTGTTTGCTTTAATGCACCTATGCCCCCTTCTAAAAGGGATCTATTTTATAAGAAAAGAAGTTTCTCCTTCTGGCACCCTTAAGGTTTATTTGATGCACAACGCAAAAAGGTTTCCTTATGTCACATGCGGTCAACAAAGGCCCAGTTCAAACAGCGCATCCATGCAGTCTGATCAGCGTATCCATTGCCCGCTTACAGAATCGATGGATACTGTAGAATATAACAACGGATAAAGGACTTTAGCAGGCTGTGCGGACTCACAATCTGATCTGGGTCCTCGCTGTTTGTATAAACAGTAAAAACTCAACGGCTCGAACATCTTTTGGACCATGGAATTTCATTACGAAAACACGCCTATTTAAATATACTGAAAATTTTACCACCAAAATATGAAAAATTTCAGATAAAAAATTCTGATATTTTTCATATTTCTGATCAAAAGATAGATTGTGGGTACTCGTTAGAACAAACCGTCTCGACGAGGCGTTCTAATGAGTACCCATAATCTATGCTTTTGAGCAGAAATAAGAAAAAATAATATATACCCCTGTAAACCCAAGTTTCACTATATAAAAGTGAGGTTTAAGGGGGGTCAAAATTATATAGGCGTGTTTTCGTGATGTATTCAAGGCATTGGCAATTCGAGGCACTGAGGGTTACGAGTAATCATGGTGCCTAGTCATGAAGCAAATGGTGATAATTTATTGAAGTCGTTTTGATCTTCTATACAATGATGGTATGTTGAATGTACTCATTAGTATTGCCTCGATGAGGCAATTCTAATGAGTATACATAGCATACAATTTCATGACAAAATAAGAAAATTCCTCGATTTGTTTTCTTGAGCTATCGGAAGAATTTTGTAGGGACTCAAAAACGAATCCGAATCATCCATGGTAAACATGCAATCGGTGTTCGAGTTATCGAGGTTTTACTATAGAAAAAAACCTTTTCCGAAATTGGAGCAACATATCGAGGGTTGAGCGCAAGACTATTGTAACTCAAATATATTTTTGAAACCCTTGTTTAGGGGCAACTTGGACCCCTTTGTAAACAATGCAAATTTAGGTGCCATTGCTCATACGAGCAATGGCACCTAAATTTTCATTGTTTACAGAAAGAAATGTTGTAATCTTCATAATGCCTTCATGGTGAGGAGATTAGGTTTGGGGAAAAACAACCATCTGAGTTACGCTAGTCTTGCGCTCAACCCTCGATATAACTGTGCTACAAAGTCAGAATATGTGCGCCCAGCGAAGATTCAGATCAGCCTGCGCATTCGCGCAGTCTCAGTGATTAGAATCTTCACTGTGCGTATTTTGGATAGACAAGGATGCAATAGTTCTTCATGTGATCAGTCCACTCAGAAACGCAGGCTGATTTGAATCTTCTTTGAGTGCACGTCAGAAGGTACGTTTTCTAACGTTGAAGCTAAAATGCCAAGTTCACGCTGTTTTCAAATAGTAAACATACATACTGTAGATTTTTTCATCTATATATAGATAATACTATATTCATATTTACAAGCAAGCGATGTAGAGAAAGTGGATTTTTTGGTAAGGGTGGAATTCAGTTTTAGTCGTGCTAGATCTCGAGTCCGATGCACCGCTGCACCACAGCATTTCAAGGACGTGTTAGGACTCGAGCACTGTCTTGTCTGAGTAACATTGCCAGGCGACGTCGCCGCAATCATGAAAAACTCGCGTGACTCGCGTGATTCTGTTTTTGAGGTTGCGGTAAACAAAGCCAGCCGCGTCCAATGAAAATGGACCTTCAGGGATATGCGAACAGCAAAGGCCCAGATTAGCCTGCGCAGGGCCTTCGCTTTCCGCTTAGAACAGAATCACTGAATACATTAGAATACATCGCTATGTAACGAATGCTATCGAAGATCGTACGTACGTACGCTTGTGCTGGTTGATCGGGATCTGCGCTGTTCCATATGCCCCAAGAGACCTTTTCTCGTGGTACAGCACAAATATTTTGGAATATCAATCAATTTGTTTACTAGACATTAGCCGCGACACGGAAAAAGGACCTTAACGCACATATAAAGATCAATGCCCTATACATGCAATACATGCATGCGCATCTGCGAGATTGATCGTTCAGGGCTACAAGCAGCGATTTCTGTTGTATCTAGGACATTTCTACAAGCACACAGCGAGGGACCTGATCAGCCTGCGCAGATGCGCAGGCTGATCAAGTCTTTCACTGTTTGCTAATGCATCTAGGTCCCTTTTCATCGGACGCTAGCCCAGCCCACGCTCTACCATTCTACCCGCAGTCGACCTTAAAAGAACAGGGATTGGTAAGTATTTTGAAGAAAACCACAAACACTGCTTGCATGTGATGAGGGACCGTAAACAAGAAATATTGCGCTGGTATTCACGTACCCACAAAAGACCGTCATTTACAAACTTGTTCCCTTTTAAATTTAAATAACATCAGGAAGCATTGCAAAAGCTTTTGTTTCTTATTTTTCACAAAAAATAAAAGATAAATAAATAAATAAAATAAATAAATAAATAAAATAACCTTTACCTTCCATTACTGGAGATGATTTGAAATAAGAGTTGATCTGAATGATAGTAAAAGCAATTTTTTAAATGGAAAATAAGATCTTTAACCTTTACCACTCTATAGCCATATTCAGCAGACAATTTATTGATAATATTTTTCTTATTTTTCACAGAAAACAAAGCGTTAAAAATCAGTAATCTGCTGAATATTAGCTTATGTTACAAGCGACACAAACCATCTACAGATTTTTCTTTTAACTTGGCCATTGGCGAATAGCATCTTGTCATAATCACAATGTCTGATCATTTTATTCAAAGCATGAAATAATCTCATCTACACTGAGATTTAATCCCTATCAAAAAGTAATACCTCCGGCTGCTATCTGCCTATCAAAAGAGTTTTTAACAAAAATATATCTGCGCTAAATTGAGGATAGAATGATGGAAAACAATAAAACACAAGGAACCAAAAGAACTTCTAATAAACTACAGGTGGTTAGTGAAATTCCAATCATAGGCATTTTAACAGAAGGCAAAATAATACATGATAAACACAACGCTCCAAATTCCAGTATAAGCCCAGCCTTTCGGGAAATGCAAATAGAAAAATTGCAAATACAACGCACCAAAATCCTTGTTTATACTCGATTAGAAAGGCGATGAAAATTCACTTTTTGTAATGCAGTATTGTTTATTGAAATTCAATGAGTTGTTTCAAATGCCTTCATTTCTTTAGTGCTTCAGATGTGGAAATAATGTGATCATCATGCACCTTTAAAACTTACCTTTAACTGCGCCATTCACATCAGCAACCGGTATGCGTATGAGGAAATGGACTAAGATATTTTGCTCAGGTTAAAGTGATCTGGGTCACTAAAAAAGAAACTGTGTTTGTGATTGAGTTTGGCTACCTTACATATTAATTTGGGCTCACAGATACAGGTGGCACCTATTGAACTCATGTCAATAAAGAAGGATTCTAGTTGCTGTAAAAGTTTGAATGACAGTTTAATGGTCGCTTGGAGCAGTTGAAGACGGAGAACATTACACGATATAAACAAGCCTCGTCTGAGAGGGTGTAATATGGATCTGGAAAATTCAATATTCACAGCTGATCAGACTAAACGAAACGCAACTGTTTTGAAAGCTGCATCACTCACTCACAGGTAAATAAGAATTACAGTAACGTAGGTCATTGACTTTGCCAGCCACGTTCAAACATATGAGAAAGACATTACTGGAAAGATCAGTGCACGTGATTTGCATATATATCATGCAAAATGTCAGGGTCAGATGCAACCAGTCTCATCAGTGGAGACACACACGGTATTTCGTTACGAATATAAAACAAAAAACAAATCCATCACGAAAACATGCTTATTCAAATATATTGAAAATTTGACCACAAAAAACTGAAAGATTTCAGATAAAAATTCTAATATTTTTTTCATATTTCTGCTCATAATGTTTACCCCTGTAAACCCCAGTTTTACTATACAAAAGTGGGGTTTAAGGGGGTCAAAATTATATAGGCATGTTTTCGTGATGGATAGACTAGAAGGTCTTGATCAGACTACGCTTTGTATTGTCTACTGTTGGTCTTCCATCATATTAGCACCGTCACATTGCTTTTATTTATCCCGGTTCTTTCAAATAGTTCCCGTACATAGGTGTAGAGTTCTTTTACGTAAGGAAAAAAGTGCAGTAAAGAGAAATAGCTTAACATAAAATATATTTGCCTCGGCCACGTTGTTTAAAGCGATGTTAGCTTAACGAGCACATTAATTGCAAACTCGTTTTCTGTTGTAGCGAAGGTATTTTCAAATACAGCGATATTTTTGCTGCAAAAATGTGAGCAGCTTTTGCAATGCAATGCAAAACCTACTCACTTTTTTTTCAGCAAAGAATATGTATTTGCCATATTTCAAGGTAGAAATTTTAACGTGCTACTCAAAATTTTCAGCAAAAAAACATCAACGTATTTGCCATATTTCAGGATAAAAATTTTAACATCATGTTTGCTAACAATTTCGGTAAGTTTTGAGCAACTGGGCCCAGTCTGTTTATGATTTTGCGAAAAACAACAACAACAAACAAACAAAAAAAAAAAAAAAACAACTGACAACAATGAACATGCCCAAATACAAAAATGGAACAGTCCACTTCAGAAAGTCAAGTATAAAATGGTTATCTGCCTGCTTTATAATAACGACTGCTCTTAAAGGAAAGGATTTGCTACTTCTGACAGCATTTTTTACTTTGAGAGCAGCTCTCGTTTTGCAAGTGATACTAGGGATTTCTTTTTAACTTTTTCCTGGGTGTGCGTAAAAAATTCCGTTTTTGGCTACGCCTCTACTATGCATTGTCTGTTCCTGGTTTTCTGTCATATATGCACTTGCTGTCGGTCACGCTGGTTTGAATTTATTTCGTCTCTTTCAAATATATTTGTATATCCTATTACTCATAATATTCGGGGCATATGGGCCTCAGGAAACAATAGAGACCCAGATCAACTACTAAAGGAGTGTTTTATCAAGGTCCGCACGGTTGCCATTTTGTCACAACAGTTTAGACACCTCACCAAGAAGTCATTACGAAAATACGCCTATTCAAATATATTGAAAATTTCACCACCAAAAAAATGAAAATTTTCAGATAAAAATTCTGATATTTTTCATATTTCTGCTCAAAACATAGATTGTGGGTACTCGTTAGAACCGGTTCGCTGAGGCGGTTCTAACGAGTACCACAATCTTTGTTTTGAGCAGAAATAAGAAAACTAATATATACCCCTGTAAACCCCAGTTTTACTATATAAAAATGGGGTTTGAGGGGGTCAAAATTATATAGGTATGTTTTCGTGATGAAACGGGACTTTCAGGATAAGTATGGTAAGGAGCAGACTGTGTCAGAATATTAAGGTAAACAAGATACACAGCATACCAAACATGTCAAATATTTACCCGAAATATTCAGAAACCGTAATGCTGTACCGTAATTATCTTAAATTTTGAACAAGCTGGCGATATGTTTGAAAAATGATGGTGGACTTACAGTCAGTGTAGAACCTTTGTGTGGGAGTACACTGCTCTGACGTATATGTCCGAATAGTTAGGGTAAATATGTTATTAACGTTAATTATTTCGGAATTACGCAGCAGGCACACAGCGTTGAAACAATGTCGATACAACGTTGATTCAACGTCAAGATGTTGAATCCACGTTGATTCAACGTTGTTTCAACGCCACGCTGTCTGCTAACGTTGCAACAACGTCGATTCAACGCTGATTGAAGTTGAATCAACTCTGGATCGACGTTGTCAACGCTGTGTGCCCGCTGGGTTTAATTATTAAAAGCCGCGTGTCTGCAACGTTGCAACAGCGCCGATTCAACGCTGATTGAAGTTGAATCAACGCTGGATCGACGTTGTCTCAACGCTGTGTGCCCGCTGGGTTTAATTATTAAAAGAGGGGTCTTTTGGAAGCAAGAAACACATTAAATATGATAACAGACTTAGTTTTTCTGAATCTGTCCATGACCAATAATGTAACATGCAACACTGCTACTGCTTACTTGCTCCCGGGTCGAGGAATATTGTATACTTTCAAACAAGTTCAAAAAATGTGCAATTGTTCCAACGGACGAGAAAATCTAAACTACTCTAAAGTAAAGTATAGGGGAGGCGTTTAACGACCGCCACCCAACACTTAACTCTTTCGGCGCCAAATTTCAGACTACATTTGCCGTCTGTTTTTTTTTTTTTTGTTTTTTTTTAACAAACTATTGATTGTAAAGAAGTTTATAATTAAAGTTGAAAGACTGAATGTCAAACAGCATAGATCCTGATGAGACGGCTCATAATGAGCCGTCTCATTTGGATCTACGCTGTTTGCAAAAGCCTATAGTTATCGCCTATGGCAGTGAAAGAGTTAAGACCGATAAATACTTTATGAAAAGAGGGGTACTTTTGAAGCAATAAACACATTTAATGAGCGAAAATAGCAGACTCAATTTGATAGAATCTGTTCATAAGCGCTGCTATAACATGCCAAACTGCTAACACCATCTTGTCTCGTAGTAGTGAAGACAAGGTTGGCGTTTGAAAAAGCTTAGAAAATCATCTTTTGGCATTTTTTAATATTGTGTGGGCATGTTCGTGGGGTTTAAAATTGTCTTTTGTATGCCTTGGGCTGTGCACACCTTAATTTTGGTATCAAGTCTTACCTCAACTGTTCTGAGTGCACAGTCTGGAATTAAGGCGGTGACACCCATTACGAGAACACGCCTATTCAAAAATATAGAAAATTTCATCTCCAAAAACTGAAAAATTTTCAGATAAAAACTCTGATATTTTTCAAATTTCTGCTCAAAACATAGATTGTGGGTACTCGTTAGAACCGCCTCGGCGAGGCGGTTCTAACGAGTACCCACAATCTATGTTTTGGAGCAGAAATAAGAAAAATAATGCATACCCCTGTAAACCCCAGTTTTTCTATATAAAAGTGGGGTTTAAGGGGATCAAAATTGTATAGGTATGTTTTCGTGATGAAACGGTTGTCCTGGGTGTATTAGGGTGCATAGGGATGTTTACACGCACACTAGCTTTGGTATGCCATCTAATCTAAGTAACATAGGCAGAAAAGCTCATCTGCCTCATATGAAGCGCTCATACTAAGATGTTTTCCGGCTCCATGTAAAAAGTTGTGGAGTTGCAGTCCAAACGCAGGATCAAGCTTCCTTCAACCAAAATACTATCGTAATATAGTTTTTTTTTTTGAAAACAGGGATCCTCCTTCAACCAAAATACTATCGTAATATAGTTTTTTGAAAACATGGATCTTTTGGTTGAAAAAAAAAAAAAAAATAGTGTGCTTTAGAGTAATTCCAGATGAGTTCAATGATCCCAAAGGACCAGAAACTATGATACACTAGAATGAAAGCACACTAAGGTAAAATAATATCGTGATTTTTGATTTGGACTTTCCTTGGTTATCTCTATATTTATTTTTTATGCCTCAATAGGCGAACCCACCTATGTTATATTACTGACCTCCTTACTTAGAAAAACGTCCACTTTTTTCAGTGTACTGTTGAACTCCATTAAATATATCAGTGCTTGAATCTATGGCTAAATGTTCATCACCAAATAGTAAAAAAATCATACTCGAATGCCTCACGTTCGTACTTGATATAACGTGCCTCTTTAATTCGTATACCTTGGACATTCTAACAGAAAGTGTTTAGTTGATTCTACTTCACCGCATCGACATATTGTAAACAATATTTTTTATTTATTTATTTATTTTTTTTTTTTTTGCAAAGAAAATTTATTCTTAGCCAAGCCGTCGCTGTTATATAATTGAATTGACATGGTCACGCCAGCTACCATCATTTGAAAAAAATATACTCCTAAATTTTTGTGGGATGAAACTTCTTCAATAAGACTGTTATTCAGTTTTAAGGTTGTGTGATTATGTTGGCTTACTTTTAAGGATATGAAAAACGATTCAGATCGAGGACTGAACTTAACTAACCATGTCTTCGCCCATTCATGTAATTTTTGCACATCATTATTTAATTCTTTCATCCATACAGACCAATACAGCTACCTTTGCAAACAGTGTAGATCCTGATAAGACGGCTCATAATGAGCCGTCTCATCAGGATCTACACTGTTTGCCATTCTGTTTTTTTTTTTTATTTGAGGGTCCACCTTAAAAAGTCAGGGATGAAAGGGATTACATACGGACATACTGGTGTCGTCAGCAAATAGTCACCTCGTGTGAGAACTCTGTTTCCCAACATACCAGATGCTATTCCTTTGGGTAAATTCAGCATATAACTAATTGGTATTATTGGTAATATAATTAATTGGTAATACTTTTCTTATTTTTTACTTCAGTGAATAAGATTTGCATGAACTGTCAAACCTTATTTTCTGCTAAAACATTAAAATGTCTCTGCTGATAATTTTACCAGCGTATTAAGTGTTATATATATATATATTTATATATATAATCTTGCTAACTAACGCCAACTTTGAATAAAACTTTATTTCAGAACTATTATAGTAAATCTAATATAATCTTCGAGTCATTGATTCGAAATTTTCGCGTCAGTCCATGCGCAATAAGGCATGAATGTAAAAAAACACTTTCGAAATTCCATCATATTAAACCTTTCATTCCTAAGGTCAAATACATAAACAGAGGTCTTGGTTTGATAAGAATCAACTAGTACGCTTTGCATTATGCATTACATGAATAAGTCTATGCAATATGAATGTCATAGTGAAAAACAGGGGTACGAGGGGGTTCTAAGGTTGCTAGAAGCAAAATAGTAAAAGTCTGAAATCCCCACCCCCTATAAAAACAACAACAACAACAACAACAACAAAATACAAAAATAGAAAGAACTTCGTTGGTGTTTATGTCGCACCTGCGTAGAAGAGTGAGAGTTGTCATGCTTATTTAGCTCAATGAGAGTTGTCATTCTTATATGTCATCACGAAAACATACCTTAAAATGCTGACCCCTTAAACTCCACTTTTATATAGTAAAACTGGGGTTTACAGGGTTATACATTATTTTTCTTATGTTTGCTTAAAAGCATAGCAGAAAACTCAGTTTTCGGTGGTGAAATTTTCAATATTTGAATAGGTATGTTTTCGTAATGGTCACTCCACCTTACAATATTCTAAAATCCTACCAAGTAGCATAAGAATCTTTCAAACGGCTATTGAGCTCTACACTGTGAACAAACAAATATATATAATAGGGGAGATAACTGAAAAGAAAAAGCCTGAGAGTTGTCATTCTTGTATGTGACACTCTGCTTTATTCAATTATAGTCCTATCAAGTTACATAAGAATCTTTGAAAAGGCTAATGAGTTACAGACTGAAAAAAAAATAGACGTTATAAAAAGGTTGGATAACTCGAAGTCATTCTCGTACATGGCATTCCACCTCGCCCTATTCTATAGTCCTACCAAGTATCATTAAAATATTTCAAACGGTTTCCGAGTTATAGACTGAAAATGAAAAAAAAACAAAAAAAAAAAACAAAAAAAAAAAAAAAACGCGATATAAAAGGGGAAATAATTGGAAAACAAAAAGACGAATGTTGTCATTCTTGTACATGGCATCCGCCGCGCCCTATTCTATAATCCTATCAAGTATCATTAAAATATATCAAACGGTTTCCGAGTTAAAGCCTGAACATAAAAATTGTCGATATAAAAGTTGGGGGATAACTGGAAAACAAAGCATGTGAGAGTTGTCATTCTCGTACATGACACTCCCTCGTCTTATTCTATAATCCTACCAAGTATGATCAAAATATAGTTATAGACTGAACATAAAAATTGTCGATATAAAAGTTGGAGATAACTGGAAAACAATGCGTGTGAGAGTTGTCATTCTTATACATGGCATCCGCCTCGCTCTATTCTATAATCCTATCAAGTATCATTAAAATATTTCAAACAGTTTCCGAGTTATAAACTGAACACGAAAAAAGTCGACATAAAAGGAGGGGGCGGGTAGGTGGGGTGGGGTGGGGGGGGGGGTTCTCATTCTTGTACATGGCACTGCTTGGAGTATTCTTTAAACCTACCAAGTATCATTTGAATATTTTAAACGGCTTCGACTTCATTAAGGGTGGTCAAGTGTGAACGGGTGGACGTAATAACACGGACGAACGAATGAACGGACGAACGAACAGACGGAAAAATATTGCATGCCTGAGTCGCCCATGCTAACGTAGATGCTACAACAGCAACAACAAATATAAAGATGGAAAAGATGTCTCATTTGTTTTGCCATTTTTAACCTCGTAAGTACGTATGTCCTTAAATTAAATTACCCCAAAAGAACTTTTTTCAAAACAAGTCTTGTGTTTATAACTTTAAAGTGAACCCTCACACTTGACCGATTTTCTGTTCAGCTTCCGAACTCAAGTCAACTATACATCACACCCTTAGATTTGTTTTCCTCAGCTAGTCTATAACTTCACTATTATTGTTTACTCATCCCCGACAAATAATAATCGCATTACGGAAACACACCTATTCAAATATATAGAAAATTTCACCTCCAAAAACTGAAAATTTTCAGATAAAAAATTCTGACAGTTTTCATAATTCTGGTCAAACATAGATCGTGGGTACTCGTTAGAACCGCCTCGGCGAGGCGGTTCTAACGAGTACCCACAATCTATGTTTTTGAGCAGAAATAAGAAAAATAATGTATACCCCTGTAAATCCCAGTTTTACTATATAAAAGTGGGGTTTAAGGGGTCAAAATTATATAGGCATGTTTTCGTGATGGCTCAACTTTCTGGGTAGAATTTTAACAGACGATATTTTGAAATATGTTTGTTATTTTTCTCAGAAAACAGGATTTGACATTTTATGCAAATTGTCTCCAATTTGCATGAAATCTCAAAATCTTGTTTTCTGGGAAAAATCAGAAAATTATCACCAATTCGTCGTCTGCTGAATACCCAAGAGAGTAGTAAAGGTTAAAGTCAGAGGTTGATGACCCTCCGAACTGCATTTCGGACAAAAGGGAACTGGTGTTCTGTAGTTCACATGTCATACAGTTTTTCTGTTGTTCTGTGAGACGAAAGGTAGTAGTAAACTATCATCTTTAACCTACGTTAACAAGTACGCGTATTGTGTACCCATATAGTGAAAACAGGGTTATGCCGTGGTTGTAGGTTTATTTTATTTTATGTTTTTAGAGAAGTTTGCTGTTTTAGAAACTAAATCTTTTAGCAACATTTTTCCAGTGCATAAATGTGTCGTAATATGCTAAAATAATTAAAATTTTCCTCATTTCCCATATTATATGGTGAAAATACAATGGCTTACAAAGCTCTAAATAGGAGGGTTATCAAGGTAAACATTTTTAGTTTTTTTGTTTTTTTTTTGTTTTTTTTTTTTCTTATTTTTTTTCGCAAAATATATGTTTTGATTACTCGTTAGAAGCACTTCTAATGATTAGCCACAACATAAATGCTCAAACAACTATTCATGTTGTGGGTATCATTAGAAGCATGTCACGGACTTGGCATTGTGATAAACTTGTTGTTGAAGAAGGACCCGTTTGCTTTGCTTTTTTTTCGTTTGTGGCTTGTGCACTGTCTGTCCTGGTTTGCCGGCTCCTCCTCACGGTGTAAATAGTAGGCTATGTGATTATGGCTCCTCCAGCACATCTTTTATACTATTTTCGGATGATTTAGATACTGTATGTGAAAGTTAATGTCCTGATGAGACTACCGTATTGACCCTAAGTATTCGGATATAGTAACTCCTTACCATACTGGCTCTAAAATTTAAACAAGTACAATTTACTACCCTTTGTCGTGTCTTAAAAACTCCTGTTCCTCTTTCTTCCCTGTCCCTCTCTTTCATCTCTTCTACCATCTCTTCTATCTCTTTTATCCCTTTCTCTGGGAGACGACACAAAATGACCCACAAGGGTTGACGTGCCGTTAAACTCCAACACAATCAATCAAAAAGTCTTCAAATTGCTTGATGAATAGCAAACAAAGTAGACCCAGATGAGACGCCGCGTTCTGCGGCGTCTCATCTGGGTCTACACTGTTTGCACAGGCCTGTCTGTTCGAAGACGTACGGTAAATACGGTATACTGCTATGCAGGCTTATCTGGACGTTTTCTGTTTGCATATTCCCCGTACATCCATTTCCAAGGTAATAATATTATCATTGGTAAATGGTTTTAAAATGTGGGCTAGCTGGGCGACATGGTGATTAGTGTTGTATAGTTGCAAGCGGAAAGTCGTTGGGATTCGCGCGCTCTGGTCGATAACATTTTTGACCATTTACATCTATCACGTACCAAACGGGCCCTGAATTTAGTATGAAGCAGCCAGGGAGACCTTTGGTGGCTCAGAACGGCAACAATATTGCATCGGTAATTTATGAAATTAAGGCCGCAGAACCTTTGCAAGCCTTTGCGACGTAAGCCTTTTGAGCCTTTGCAATGTACCCTCTGGCTATACATATGCACGCACATAAACATTTGCACGCCTGGTGGCGTCGAACAATTTGCATAAGAACGATGGTTGTAAATGTTGACATTCGTTCGGTTTCGTCTACCTTAAGGGAAATGAGTACACCATCAAGAGAAATAATTCCGACATGGCATTAATTACAACCCTCTCATTCTGGGTTACTCTGGGAAGGATTAGAATACTAGGGCATAGCTCTTGGTAAGGTGATTTTTTTTTTCAATCCAAAAGTATTGATATTTTTCTTATTACTTCACGAAAAACATATGCTGTGGGTACTCATTAGAAGCGCTTCGATGAGGCGCTTCTAATGAGTATCCACAACGTATGTTTTCGTGGAGAAATAATAAGAAAAATATTTACCTATTACCCCGCTTTATCTAGACCTTTGCTAGGGAAACAAATTCTTGACCGCAAAAGTACAACCTTTCAGCAGGTGTATCCATCCTCCTTAATATGCATGTGTATTACACGGCGGTTTGATCAGGTCTGCATGATTCGCTGAATACAAATACAGTGTATCCACCTAATGTTGTTCTAGTTCTGGTTGGATCTACCATGGTCCAGCAGAGCGAGTCCATAAGGTGCACCACAATGTATATCCACCTAAGAGGAACAAAATTCTTTTATTAACCCTTGCCATGCTGAATAAATTAAGATGCCACACCCACTTCTAATTTTCAGCCAATCAGATTACTTATCCAGATGGTTGATATAAAGTCATATACTGAATGGAAAAACAGTGCAGATCTAGATCAGAAGCCAACTGATCTAGATCTACACTGTTTGCAAAGGCAGGACATATCCGGGTTCAGCAGGACTAGGGTTAAAGAATAGCCCCAATAAGAAGGTAGGCAAGTACTTGCATGTCGTAATTACCCAGCTAGCATTCTACGTAAATCTACATCGGGCCGTCATCGGCCCGTCAGCTACCCTGACGGGCCGATGACGGCCCGATATAGATTTACGTAGAATGCTGACTGGGTAATTCCCTTGGAAGTGTATACATGCCATTTAAAGGAGAGTTATCCGTGGCCTTCAAAAGGCAAGCTGACTGGAGTATATACCTGTATTTGGCATACACCTGCCATAAGCAACCGCTTTACAGCTCTACGTAAGGTGCTTGCTTAAGACAGGTTACACTGAACAAGAAACAGCAAAACCATTTACCCAGCTAGCATTCTACGTAATCTACATCGGGCCGTCATCGGCCCGTCAGCTACCCTGACGGGCCGATGACGGCCCGATATAGATTTACGTAGAATGCTGACTGGGTACCAGCCTATGCGCATGAGCAGCTGACATGGGTTTTTACTATCTAAAGGCGCGCCTTTCAAGGGCAATATAACCAAACATCGCTAGACTGCAATAAATAAGTTCAAACGTCCGAGTATTTCATTTCTTTTATTGGAAAACAATAAATATAACTGATATATATTTAAAGCACGGAAGTTTCCCTGAGGGAATGAACACATGGTGATTTAAATAAAATCATGCTCTAAATAAACTGGAATAAACTGAAAGACTGGAATAAAAATACTGGCGAAAAAAATTGCGGCAATGCATTTATGTCCACTCTCCCCTTAACACGCCCAGCAACTATATAATCTCAGAGACAGACACACTGATCTCTAACTAAGTCAGTGAAAAACAAATCTAAGCAAACTATACAAAACAAACTCTTATTTACTCTAATAACTTCTGCATTTCCTCAAATAACTTACTCATGCCTATTTACTCCAATAACACCCACACTCATTTACTCCAATAACTTAACCCATTTACTCTTATAATTTACAAGCACCCATTTATTCTAGTAACTTACACACACCAATTTTCTCTTGTAACAGAAGTGCATTCTGCAACAATGCACATGCATACCTCCATTTACCTAATTTGTACTAGCACACGTGAAAAGGGTACTTATTACACAGGCGACCAGCAAAGGCTCTGACGAGACTGCGCATAAGCGCAGTCTCGTCAGAGCCTTTGCTGTTCGCAGACATGTAGTAGAGACCTTGAAGAAGCTTCAGGCTAAAACGCATGTTTGTAGCCCAAATATGGGACTGCGCATGTGCGTTTTAAGAAACTCAAACCAGAAAACTATAAGGTCCCTTTCTCGTGTGCCGGCTATTTTTTCCTCATCGACTCTGGTTACTTATGTATCCCAAACTAGCTTACAGCAAAGAACACCACAAGCTACAAAATAAGTACTATCTGTAAGACGAAGCTACATAGCTCTTGAACAGAGGATTTCAGGATACATATTTTCCTATTTCTTCACGAAATTATATGTTGTTGCTACATATTTGAAAACATCTCGCCGATGCGCTTCTTATGAGTACCACAAAGCTTATTTTCATCGAGAAACGATTTTCGTTTGAGAACGGAACTTATCTAGAGCTATGTAGCCCGTAATTTCAGCATTGTATTCTGTTTAAAAACTTTTTTATGATATAAGCACTGCTAAACAAATACAAAATCAGCCAACCAGTCGTAATGGTAATGATAATAATATTGTTAATAATAATAATAATAATAATAATAATAATAACAATAATGAATAACGCACGCAATTTGACTGATTCTCGTACGCCGAAAATATATGCCACTTGTGTATTCGGCGTAGTCGTATTATTTAAGAAATTAAGTTTTCTCTACTGTGAAATTTCGAGAATAATGCATGGTGTTGGAGAGCAGATTGCGAAATATTAATTCACGGCGGCGCCCTTTTGCACGCACTACGTGGGCGACGTGAATTATTGTAGTTTGATCACGGTGACGTTTCTATTAGGCCGTCATGAATTAATACTTCGCGATCTGCCCTCCAACATTATACGTTATTCGCGATAATTCACAGTACAGAAAAAATATTTCTCAAACAATATTTAAAATAAGTTAGACAAATAGCTATGAAGTCACAATACTAATAGGAAACACAAAAGGGATAACAATAAAATTACAGGTCCGTTGGTAACTATTAGCACCACTAAAGTCACATTACGAAAACACGCCTATTCAAATACATAGAAAATTTCACCTCCAAAAACTGAAAATTTTCAGATAAAAAACCATATTTAATATTTCTGCTCAAAACATAGATTGTAGGTACTCGTTAGAACCGCCTCGCCGAGGCGGTCCTAACGAGTACCCACAATATATGTTTTTGAGCAGAAATAAGAAAAATAATGTATACCCCTGTAAACCCCAGTTTTACTATATAAAAGTGGGGTTTAAGGGGGTCAAAATTACATAGGTATGTTTTCGTGATGACAATATTTTAAATCTTCCTTGAAGCCTTATTCGACTTCAAAATAAGGTTTGGAAGAAAACCGTCCTAGTACGTTCATATGGCATTGCCAGTCATCGTTTCTAAAACTTTGTTTCTATAGGATTTACAGTTTCTGTATCTGACCATTCGTTTATCCTTTCTTCATTCAAGTGTTATTTTACTATCATACTTCAAGTCAAATTGTATCACTGTCTCTCTTTTCGTCTACTGTCTCCACTGTGGGCATGTTTCCACCTTCTCATGTAGCTCTTTCGCGACTTTTGCGCCCGAGATATCATCCTCATGGGCTTCACTATCTCTAAAAACGGTAATTACCGTTTCGATGACCTTGACCCTAGCGATTTCTTATTTTATCAACACATGTTTGGCTGTCCGGATCTATAGTAACTACGCTTTGCAGCAGGTTGATCGGGGTCAGTCAGTGTGAATGTAGCTAGTCCAGTTTCATGGTTATATCTCGTAAACACACATTCATAGCCCAGTTTTCGGAATGTCATGTATAAATTGTTTCTGTAGATGTCCTCTGCTACATGGTTGAAGCTGACATTTGGAACTTGTTCTTCGTCCGTCGCTTCCTTCAAGAATGGTCCAAGATGCTCAACAAGTTCCTTCTGTAAGCTACTGCTTACATGTTCTAGGTTGATCTTTAGATCGTCAGATGTGCTGAACAAATGGACATTGTGAGTCTCTTCAGTTAGAGGCATGTCTGAAGAAGACAATTAAATGTTTTAGTTTTTTTTTATATATATATATATTGACATAATCATATAAGAAAGTATATTATATAAGTGAGTGAGTTCTGCTTCCTGACATTTGTGAATGGCATTTTGTGATTCGGAGTTTTCTTGAGAGAAGCTTCGAAAACCTTTAGGGGACCTTATACACGTGATAGATTATCCGCCATTTTACATTGGAGACAACTTTTTTACGATAACTTGTTTTTGCTGTATAGCATATCAAATTCCTTCTGAAAAAGGGTCAACGCTTAAAGGAAAGAAGGGGAGCAAATTCTTTTCTTTAAGAGTAGACCCCTTTTTAGAAGGGAGGCAAAGAGAACTTCGGCAGTGTTGCCTCTCCTGGCAGAGAATCGCTTCCCCTTTACTTTTCAAAGTCAGGTCGTCAGAAGCTCACTAAAATGTCAATCAAGTTAAGAAATAAATATCAATTAGTCACTATAAAACTGTTTAAAAACAACTGACATAATTGAGGTGAGCCATGGAAAAAGCATATTCCGATCATAGGTGGATAGCGAAGGCCTTAGATCAGTCCGCGCATCAGGTATTTCGCTCTCTGCTTGCAGAACCATTTGACCCATTAAAGACTGAATAAAGTCTCCCACACTATATATTGGAAGAGTCCATTTTCGAGTTTAGATATGTCAGGCTATATGACGTCTTCCTAAAGAAAAATGGTTGAACTATTTGCAAACAATGGAGATCCTGCAGCGTCTGATCTTGGTCTGCACTGTTTGCCAGTTACCCATTTAGGGGAGGGGGTCTCCAGTCTTCAATGGGTTAAGTTTAGCATACATGTTGAAAAGTACCAAACAATTAATGTACATGCATGTTAATTTAGGCTTTTCTTGTTTGTCTTTGCGGCGAAGACTCCTTTTATCACTGTGTATGTCCATTTAAAAATATCATGCTGTTATTATCTTAATCCAAAAAAAAGCTCTATTTGACCAAGCTATTGTGTAAAAGGACATTCTCAAGGTAAATGATGTTTTTGCGTTAAAAGTACAAGAGACCTAAAGGTAAAGATTATCGTCAAGATGTGCGTACTGATCTAAGTCTTTCTTCGATGGGTGAAAATTTCAAACGCTTTATAATTTCACGCTACGGATAAAATTTAAAGTGTAAAAATATATAAAAAAAAAAAAAAAAAAAAAAAAAAAAAAAAAATAAAAAAAAAAAATAAATAAATAAAAAAAAATAAAAAAATGAATAAAATAAATAAAAAAAAATAAAATAAGTGGCAGGGATACACGTTCAAAGGAGGCAACTGTCAAAATAGTTTCGCCTTCTCTTAGAATAGGGTCTACTCTAAAAGGAAAGAATTTGCTCCCCATGGGAGCAAATTCTTCCCTTTTCGAGTAGACCCTTTTCAAAACGAGCTTTGTGTACAGGAAAGTTAACAGGAAGTCACAAAAGTTGTGTCCCTTGTACATTACGAAAACATGCCTATTCAAATATACTGAAACTTTTACCACCAAAAAAACTGAAAATTTTCAGATAAAAACATTCTGATATTTTTCATGTTTCTGCTCAAAACATAGAATGTGGGTACTTGTTAGACACCTGTAAACCCCAGGTTTACTGTATAAAAGTGGGGTTTAAGGGGGGTCAAAATTATATAGGCATGTTTTCATGGTGACAAATAGCAAAACATATATGAAGTCTTTCAAATCCCCTTAAGTATCATAAAAAGTAATCTCATCACGAAAACATGCCTATATAGTTTTGACCCCCTTAAACCCCACTATTATTTAGTAAAACTGGGGTTTACAGGGGTAAAGATTATTTTTCTTATTTCTGCTCAAAACATAGATTGTGGGTACTCGTTAGAACTACCTCGCCGAAAATTATCAGGTTTTGGAGGTGAAATTTTCTATGTATTTGAATAGGCGTGTTTTCGTAATGTAATGAGCAGTTTCAAAGTAATAAAGGAGTAAAATACAATAACTCACCTAACTTTTGATGGTCAACATGCAGCAAGTCGTTGCAATGGTTCTCATCAGAAAGATAGTCGTTACCATGATCAGCAACTTGAACCTGAAGATACACAGAAAAAGAAATATAAATTAGTTGATTATGATGAACACTTCCATGCTTGTATATTTAATTTATATTTTTGAAGGACAAAAAAAAAAAAAAAAAAAAAAAAAAAAAGAAAAAAAGAAAATCAATTAAACTGCCAAAAGTAGCAACATCAAAAAAAAAAAAAAAAAAAAAAAAAAAAAAAAAAAAAAAAATGATAATAATAATATTTTATTTGAAATTCTTTTTGCTTCGATTTGTTGTTTTTAAGTATCGAAAAATAAACACGAAGAGGAACTACATTGTATGTCTTACGTTGTACCTGTCTGTATAATTCATGAAACGCCAGACAAAACACAGAAAAGTAAAAAAAAAAAAGTTATTTGAAATTATTCTTATTTTGACTTGTGTTTAACGCTTACCACTTTGGGTAAAATTTTTGGCAGACGTCATATTGAAATATTTTTTTTTCTATTTATTTTTCCCCAGAAAACAGGTTTTGAAATTTCAAGCAAATTGTCACCTTTGGGGTCAATTTGCATGAAATGTCTAATCCTGTTTTCTCAAAAAAAAAAAAAAAAAAAAAAGAAGAAAAACATCGTTTTGACGAGTGCTGAATTAGTCCAGAGAGTGGTAATGGTTAAGCAGCGAATAATGAATACGAGGAAATTGTGTCTAAGCAATATATGAAAGACTATAGCGCCTGACAAAAAATAAATAATATAATACTAAAGATAAATAAATAAATAAAATAAAAATAGATAAAAGAAACTCACCTGGCTTACTGCACCTCTGGCCGATGTAAGCATCACTCGCATGGGGTTTTGACGCATCACCAACTTAGCCACCGACAAGGCCGTCATTTTCATTACTGACACAGCCATTGTTAAATTCTCCCACTATCTTTAATCCTTGTCAAACAATTAAATCTTCACCACCTCAAATAACAACGTTCTGTTATTTACAGTCAACACTAAAATATATTCTGTTCTATAAAATGTTCACAGTAAATCACAGTATATCCACAAAAATATAATATCAATTTACAAACGCTTGAACTCTGCTCAATAGAAGTATCTCTGTATTGCTTTTCAGATGCTTTAGTTAAGCTTTCTCTTCGTTATTGATTTTCTGCACTTAACATCAGCTTTATATATTCCTCAACCTGTTGTGTTGACGGGTTGTTTTTTATGGATTGACGTCAATTGGCCTGAACACGGGACTAGTAAATTACTTGTCATTTAATGAAAGGATTTGTTTTGTTCGAAAATAAGATATTTTGGTCATTTTCGGGTACAAGTGTAAACAGTTCGATATTGGTGGAAAAAAACCGTATTGCTGCTAGATTTTTTTTTCGTTTTTGGTAGCAGATGGCTGGATACATACATACATGCATACATACTTACGTACGTACGTACGTACGTACGTACATACATACATACATACATACATACATACATACATTGCTTAAGCAAACGCATTCGGTTTGACCTGATACTCTTAACACAATTACAAAGATACAGTAAAAAACATTTAAACTATATAATATATAAAGCTCCAAATGTTTTCAACCCTGAGTTTCTGTAATAGACTTTTCCATCTTTGAATTTGGACACGTCCATTGTTGCAAAAAGGGTGATAGTCATAAATCAGAACAGACTAGCGAACACTGTAGCTCCTGATGAGACAGTTCAAGAATATAGCAAAAGAACTGCTTGCAAAAGAATCCGTTATGATCTGCAACTCTGACAGGGTTAAGCAAGATACCAGCGCGCACACAACGTTGAAACAACGTCGATTTATCAATATTGTTTCAATGCTGTGTGTCTGCTTGGTCACTACTCTTACATATTAATAAATGCATTCGGTGCCGGCCTCGGTGGCTCAGTTGGATGCGCCGTCCGACTGGAGACCAGGAGGTCGCGGGTTCAACCCCCGCCGAGGTCGGCAACATTCTTTCGTGGAGATTGATCATGAAATATTTTCTACGGTCATTCTTTCCCTTCCGCTGATTCAAGGAGGGCAGTTGTCAGTTTCTGGCGGGATAATGTGCACAATACTGGTTAACCGCTTAGAGGACTAAGCCTGCCCATAAACGTGTGGTTAGGTAAACTGACCGCGCTCGACATGACCCCATTGGGTTGACTGGGCCGTAAAACCTCAACACAAACTGCAAGAGCATGTCGACAAACAGAGATCGACAACCAGAGAAGGCTCTGATCAGATTGCGCGTTTGCATATGGCAGAGGAGCCGTGATCCCATTACGAAAACATGGCTATTCAAATATCCTGAAAATTTTACCACCAAAAAGAATGAAATTTTTCAGATAAAAAAAAATCTGATATTTTTCATATTTCTGCTCAAAACATAGATTGTGGGTACCCGTTAGAACCACCTCGACGAGGCGGTTCTAACGAGTACCCACAATCTATGCTTTTGAGCAGAAATAAGAAAAATAATGTATACCCCTGTAAACCCCAATTTTAATATATAAAAGTGGGGTTTAAGGGGGTCTAAATTCTATAGGCATATTTTCGTAATGAATATCGATATTCTAGATGTGATGTTGGGGTGGTTGGGTGAGGCAAATGTGTCGTGTATCTTACGTCACCGGGGCGTCCAACTGATATTGGCTTACAGTTGGGCAAGGCCTGCTATCCTTGCAGCAGGTAAAGGAAGAAGGGGTGTTTTTATTTCTTCTGTTTCTTCACTTTCATTCATTTTCCTTTCCCCCTGTTCCTCTCTTTCTTCTCCTCTAATATCTCCTATCTCTCTTCTCCCTTTCTTTGGAAGACGACAGAAAATGACTCACAAGAGTTGACGTGTCGTTAAACCCCAACTCAGTCAATCTAGATGTGATGTATTTGAGCGGCATTAGAAAGTGGTCTTCAGGGCTATACGAACAGTAAAGATATAGACCATCCAGCTAAGTCGTACAATCTGATAAAGGCTTTTTCTATAAGAGGTTTATTCTGTAGTGTCCATTAATTTTGTAAGCTGAGAGCGGGGGCTCGATTAGACTGTGCGGATGCTCAGTCTGATCTGGCCCTCTCTGTTCCCCTTTCCATTGTTTTTTTTTTTGCATTCTTTCAGCCGGATCATGTATAAGGGGGGACCTAACATCGCGTAGCCTAAACAATGCGTTCGTTGCTCGCTTTACCTTTACCACTCTCTGGCTAATTCAGCAGACGACAAATTGATGATATTTTTCTTATTTTTCCCAGAAAACCGTTTTGACATTTCATGCAAATTGTCTCCATTGGATTTGCATGAAATGTCAAAGCCTGTTTGCTGGGAAAAATATGAAAATAATTCAGTATGTCGTCAGCTGAAAATTTTACCCAGAGTGCTAAGTGTTTAAAAAACTGAATTGCAGAAACAAGCGAAAGTCAATGCACTTTACCAGACTGGAAAACATAAACAAGAAATGGCTTACTCAAGAACATACGGATCAGCCAGTGTAAGCCGTGATCTGCATACGCAGACAATTTTACTTCCGCTGTCCGCATTTACCATAACTCTTTTACATAAATAAAAACATCACGAAAACATACCTATATAATTTTGTCACCCTTAAACCCTCAGCTTAAACCCAACTTTTATATGGTAAAACTGGGGTTTACAGGGGTATACATTAGTTTTCTTATTTCTGCTCAAAAACATAGATTGTGGGTATTCGTTAGAACCGCCTCGGCGAGGCGGTTCTAACGCATACCCACAATCTATGTTTTGAACAGAAGTATGAAAATTATCAGAATTTTTATCTGAAAAACTTTCAGTTTTTGGTGGCGAAATTTTCAATATATTTAAATGGGCGTGTTTTCGTAATGTATTTTGATAATGTTTCTGGCTAGATCCTGTAGCTGTTTTCTGCTGCTAACACATGGTCAGATGGACATGTGATACAGAAAATCGCGCTGACAGTATTTGTTGTTATTGCCATTTTTTTTTGTTGTGTTGCTAATTTAGTTGCTTCCTCTTGTGATATTTTGAGGCTTTGAGTTTTTAACTTCTCAAAATAAATTTGCACCTGACTGACGTTAGTAGCTGCCGAAGTATTATGCAGTTATTATTGATACTTTTCTATCATTGGTTGTTTGCTGCGTTGTTGTTATTTATCTATGTGCAAGTTTTAATTGATATTGTCTACAGGTATTTGATTGTGCAGCATATTTTACACCATGACGTGTGCAGAAGCAAACGAATAACCTTGACGTCTTTTTTGATTCAGACAAAAATAACGTCATCATAGGATGCGGTTTAGTTTCACATAACCCTTACAGCACTACGCAAACTTGTAGCAGTAGGCATTCAATTCATTATTATTCTTATTTTTTCAGAGAAAATAAGACTTGACATTTCAGATCAACCATCTGCAAGGCGGACGATTCGCATGAAATGTCAAGTCTTATATTTCCATTCAATCCATCAAAGAGCAGATAAATCCATACAACAATGTACAGTCAAACCTCGTTAGCTCGAACACCGATGGCTCGTTTACCATGGCTAATTCGAACTCGTTTTTGAGTCCCTACGGAATTGTTCCGACAGCTCAAGAAAACAAATATTTAGGGAATTTTTCGCGTGACACGCAACACCAGCCAATAATGTTTTTTTTATTGTTTTATTTCTAGAATTCAACTCTTTACTCATTTTCTGTTTTCATAATGAGACAAGGATAAAAGACTATCCAATTTTAGAATAACTTTAGTTCAAGACTCGCTTCTATCACTTAGCCTAAGGAATCAAAGTGGATGAACACAGTTTCTTCCCATTTTGAGGGAGAGTTTTAATTGAGTCTCCTTCTTAATTCTCATATTCTTTCGCCCACGAGTGGAGGACTCCAACCTTCTTGAATTAATTAGGGGAGTCAATTTTTTCCATCGGAAATGCAGATGCGCAGGCAGATATGTGCCTTCACTGCCCACACATACCCCGAGAGCACCCCTTTGCCTGGGGCAGCTGAACTTTTAGACCTTGTCCTGTTGAATAAATTAAGCTGCCACACCCATTTCTAATTTTCAGCCAATCAGATTACTTGATCCAGATTGTTGATATAAACTCACATACTGGATGACAAACAGTGCAGATCTAGATCAGTTGGCTTCTTCAGAAGCCGACTGATCTGGATCTACACAGTTTGCAAAGGCAGGGCATATCCGGGTTAAGCAGGACTAGGGTTAACATCGATAGGACTTCGTTTTTCGATAATAGTACACAAGTACTTTTACTATTATTCTTTAGTCTACTGAAGATGAACTCTGCACACAAGAAATAAACAAGAGGTGAAAAGGTGAAAAGGTGTTTACACTGGCTTACCTTAAACATTCAGAAAATCAGGATCAGCCAGCGTAGGCCGTGATCTGCACACAGACTATTTTACCATCGCCATCCGCAATTGCCATAAACTCTTTTTATGATAAACAAAATATTTTGAGCATATTGCTGGCCAAATGCCATCAGCTGCTTCCAATAGGTCAGGGGTTAATGAAGGATGGACAAATGAGACTTTCGCACTATTTATTATGTCACCCCCAGACAGGGGTGGAGACATATTGTTTTTGCCTCAGTTGTCTGTCCGCCTTTCCGTCCGTCCGTTCGTCACGCAGTCGTGTCCGCTCTATAAATTGAAAACCGTGAAGATATTTTCATGCAAATTCATAGAAATAAAAAGCATCATCAGACGACGTGCAGACTACAAGAACCGTAACTCTTGTCTATACATTTTTGGAGTTATTCCCCTTTTAAATTAGAGAATGGTAATTTCGTTTCCGCTCTATGTTTTGAAAACCATTCAAAATATTGTCATGAAACTTAATAGAAATATAAAGCGTCATCAACTTCGTGCAGAACACAAGAACCATAACTATTTTATATATAGTTTTGTAGTTATTCCCCTTCCAAATTTGACAATGATCATTTCGTGTCGCTCTATAACTTGAAATCTCCAAGATAATTTTATGAAACGTCATAGAAAAATAAAGCAGCATCAGACAACGTGCACAACTCAAGAACCGTAACTCTTGTCCATACAGTTGTGGAGTTATTCCCTTTGAAATTGACAAATTTGGTAAATTCGTGTCCGGTCCATAACATAAAAACCGTTCAAGATATTTTCATGAAAATTTATAGAAATATAAAGTATCATCAGACAACGTGTAGAACAACAGAACCGTAACTCTTGTCTATATAGTTTTGGAGTTATTCCCCTTTGAATTTCGACAATGGTAATTTCGTGTCCGCTCTATAACTCGAAAACCGTTCAAGATATTTTCATAAAACTTCATAGAGATATATCGCATCATCAGACGAAGTGCAGAAAACAAGAACTGTAACTCTTGTCTATACTTTTTGGAGATATTCCCCTTTGAAATTCGACAATGGTAATTTCGTGTCTGCTCTATAACTCGGAAACCGTTTAAGACATTTTAATGAAACTTCATAGAAATATAACGCATCATCAGACGACGTGCTGACTACAAGAACCGTAACTCTTGTCGGTACATTTTTTTAGTTATTTCCCCTTTGAAATTCGACAATGGTAATTTTGTGTCCCCTCTATACCCTGAAAACCGTTCAAGATATTTTCATGAAACTTGATAGATATATAAAGAATTATTAGATGACGTGCAGACCACAAGAACTGTTACTCTTGTCTATACATTTTTGGAGTTATTTCCCTTTGACATTTATTGAAAACCGTTCAAGATATTTTCATGAAACTTTATAGAAATGTAAAGCAGTGATGATGAACAATTAGTATGGGTAAACTTTCTATATGTGAGTGGCAGCTGGGGGAGTGGGGGGTGGGGGAGAAATATGTTTTTTTTTTTTTTTTTTTTTTTGTTTTTTTTTTTTGTTTAAAACAGCTCTAGTTCTTATTCTGTCATTGTATTTTTTGTGGTGTTACTTATTTAGCAATTAATACTCTTGGTACAATTTTCAGCAGACAACATTTTATTAATTTTTCTTATTTTTCTCAGAAAACAGGATTTGACATTTCATGCAAATTGTCTTTATTGTCTTTATCATATTTATTGGAATGTCAAATTCTGTTTTCTGGGAAAAATAAGAAAAATATCATAAATTTGTCGGCTGCTGAGTTTGCCCTGGTGAGCACCAAAATAAATCTGCTCCTAAGTGAAGTCAGCAACTGCAGATATAGTATTATGCAGTATTATTGCTAACATTTACTCGTACCATGCTATGGGCAAATTCGTCAAACCTATTTTGGGGATAAATTAAGAAACATATTTCAAATGTCTGCTGTTTTTTACCCAGCAGGCAAAGTGTTCATTTCCTGCCATTGGTTGTTTCCTGTGTTGTTGTTAGTCATCTGCAGGTATTTGATTCTGCAGCATATTTTCACACCAAATTTTTCTCTGTTTGACGTGAGAAGAAGCAGACGAATAAATTTGTAGTCATCTCTGTTGTCATATGTTTTAAAATTCTTTGAGTTTTTTGCCATACGGCCTTCAGACAAAAATAACATAATGGTTGGAAGCATTCTATTTCTATTCATTTTATTTTCATTTAATCCTTGAGAGCTAAGCGAACTTGTAGCAGACGGTATTTCATTTGTTTATTCTTCGGAGAAGATAGAACTTGACGTTTCAGGAAAATCGATTAACATGAAATTCTCATTTTTTTTTATTATCGTATTTTTGAAAATCTTTGAGGATTTTATGTCATACGGCCTTCTGACAAAAATAACTTAATATTAGGATGTATTTTATTTTTGCTTAACCCTTAAAACACTTAGCAAACTTGTAGCAGACGGTGTTCTATTTCTTATGAATATTTTTATTATTTTTAATAGAAAATGAGTCGACATTTCAAGTGAATCGTCTGCTAGGCAGACGGACCACAAGAATTGTCTTGTTATTTTCTAATTCGTCTGCTGCAGCTATGGATTAGTAGCCTTTCCAGCAAAGAGGTATTTTAGGTCATATGTAGAGAACGACGGCCGTGGGCAGCCTGTATGAGGCTTCAACGAAACCATTTATTAACCCTTCTCTTGCTGAACATGACATGTCCTGTCGTAGCAAACAGTGTAGAAGAACCAACTGATCTGGATCTGCACTGTTTGTCATTAAATATGTGAATTGCTATTAGAAACCCGGATCAAGTAACCTGATTGGCTGGAAATTAGAAGTGGGTATGGTATCTTAATTTATACTGCATGACAAGGGTTAAACATGTAATTTAGCACATTTCCGACATTTTTCACGTCTCCATACACTTCAGTCGTATACATGAGATCCATTTAAACCGGTGCTAGGGACAAACTACACTCCCAGCAGACACATGACGTCTATACAACGTCACCTAAACGTCGATGCAACGTCATGACGTTGCATCGACGTTGAGGCGACGTTGTATAAACGTCATGTGAGAGTCTTTTGTTCTTTTATGTGTTCTTTATTTCAAGGGCAATATTTATAGATTCTGTTTGACATCACAGCGGGCGGTGTTGAGTGCCGTGTGGCGGCTATTAAAGCTCACCGTACTTCATCATAGAGCAGTTTTTATTTTGATTTTGGTTTAAACATATTTATTTCCAAAATGTTTACATATACAACATAATTATACAAAAGTAAAACAATAGGGTTGGAACGAAAGCATAAGAGCTTATTTAGTTTCTTTCCTAAAAGATGTTTATGTTTTTATTTTAGTCGGTACAAGTGGTGGGGGGCGGGGTGGGGGGGGGGGGGGTGGCGCAAATTATACTGTCTGTCATAAGAAGAGTCTCAATAAGACCGAGGCTCCATTTTCTTATAAAATAAATGCTCTTTGTTTTTCAAGGGCTAGCTTTATAAATTTGTTTACTGCAGCTGATGGTAAATGTCGTATGGCGGCCATAAAATTCGTTTATGAAACTTTATACAAATATAAGACATGATTAGACGATGCGCAGAGAAAAAAAAAGAAAAAAAAAAAAAAAAAAAGAAAAAAAAAACGTAACTGTACTTTCAGTTCTGATGTAAGTATGCCCCTTTGTTTGTTTCCTATAGTGCGGTTGTGTTCGCTCTTTAACTTTAAAACTTTTTAAGATTTCTTCATGAAACCGTTTGTACAAATATAAGGCATGGTCAGACGATGCGAATAAAAAAGAACTACAACTGTACTTTCAGATGCCCCTTTGTTTATTTCATATAGTGAGTTTGTGGTCGTCCCCATGTCGGCTCTATAACTTTAAAACCGTTTAAGATTTCTTCATCAAACTTCGTACAAATATAATGCATGATCAAAAAATATGCAGACAAAAAAAAAAACAACAACAAAAAAACAAAAAACAAAAAAAAAAAACCCAAAAACCGTGACCCTACTTTCAGTTCTGACGTAATTATGTCCCTTAGTTTATTTCGAGCGATATTTTCCTGTCCGTTCTATCACTTAAGAAAAAAAAAACGTTTAAGATTTCTTCATGAAGCTTTGTGCAAATATAAGTTATGACCAGAGGATTTGCAGAGTAATTACACCCCTTTGTTTATTTCATATAGTGAGGTTGTGTCTTTCACCGATTGAAGGATTTTTATACACCTGTCAAAAGACGTCCTGACGTTGTTTCCAGAGGCAACAGGTCTTATTTAGCTTGGATTATCAGGGAAGCTGTACAGGTCCATTATGGTCCTCTTGTATGCTAATACGATGTTAATATTTTGTTTTTACTGAAAAAAATCTTCGGGCGTATATTGTCCCCTCAGCTGAGCTCTTTGTTTACAATCGAGCCAAAGTATAAATACACCAAAACGTCTTTAAGGTTATTGTCCATGTGATTATCATTGACCAATGAAATCAAACTACGCGTTTGTACGAAAAGATGATGCCGCGCTATTCTTGTCGCTGTAACGTCAGAGTGCAGTGTAAAGAGGGTTATCTGCAAACCTGGGCTGGGACATTGGCAAACGGTGCGGACCCAAATCAGCCGCCTGATCAGGGTCTGCACTGTTTGCTTAAACTACAGAAGGTTAGAGGTTAAAGAAATAATCTTAAGTCCCCGTTCAGGACCATTTTCCCAGCTTACACTCAATGACAGTCGACCCACCAGGGCTTCCAGTGTCTTGATTATTTTATTTTGACCCAGTTTTCTTGGACAATCGAAATAAACCTGCTATTTTAGAATGTAAACACTTTTTGTGACTACCTCTATGCTTTCCTGCAAACACAGCTACCTCTGAAAACGGTCTACTCTACATATATCTTAAAGTTCTTTTACAAGCGTCATAAATACAATGGAATGACAAGTGTTTACTTTGACAAATTTACCGGGTCAATCTCATGTCAAGAACTGGATATATAGAAAGATAAAGCAAGGGTAAAGAGGCTTAAATGACCCCCGGGACATGGCCAGTTTGGACCCCAGGGCTCTGGGCCTCATGGTTACAGTGAAGAAGATTTTAAAGGTACTTTAGATATATGGTTCTATATAAATATATGACCCTCTTGGGGTGTGGCCAGTTTGGACCCAGTGGCTTCATTGGCAGGATTTATGTAGGGGACCATTAAACATTGCTACATACTAAATATATAAGCTGTGAGCCTCATGGTTTCAGTGACGAAGATTTTTTTAAAGTTTTTCCCATTATAAGTCTATGGGAGCTAATAAGCCCCGGGGCGCGGCCAGTTTGGATCCCAGGGGCTTGATTGGCAGGATTTATGTAGGAGACCATTAAACAGCGCTACATACTTAAGCTGTTAGCTCTGGGCCTCATGGTTTCAGAGAAGAAGATTTTTGAACTTTGTTTTAGCTATATAGTTCTATATAAACATATGACACCTTGGGACATGGCCGGTTTGGAGCCCAGGGGCTTGATTGGCAGGATTTATGTAGGGAACCACTAAACACTGCTACATACTAAATATATAAGGTGTGGGCCTCATGGTTTCAGAGAAGAAGATTTTTAAAAAATTTTCCCATTATAAGTCTATGAGAGCTAATGACCCACTGGGCGTGGCCAATTTGGACCCCGGGGGCTTGATTGACAGGACTTATGTAGGTGACTAATAAACATCGCTACATATTTAAGCTATTAGCTCTCGGCCTCATGGTTTCGGAGAAGACGATTTTTGAAGTTTTTTTAGCTATATACGCATGACCGGTTTGGAGCCCAGGGGCTTCATTGGCAGGATTTATGTAGGGGACCACTAAATATTGCTACATACTAAATATATAAGCTATGCGCGTCATGGTTTCAGAGAAGAAGATTTTTTAAATTTTTCCCATTATAAGTCTGTGGGAGATAATGACCCTCGGGGCGTGGCCAGTTTGGACCCCAGGGGCTTTATGGGCAGGATTTATATAGGAGACCACTAAACATTGCTACATACTTAAGCTGTTAGCTCTGGGCCTCATGGTTTCAGAGAAGAAGATTTTTGAAGGGTTTTTTTTAGCTAAAAAGCTTTATATAAACATATTGGAGCCCAGGGGCTTTTTTGGCAGGATTTATGTAGGGGACCACTAAACATCGCTACATACTAAATATATAAGCTGTGGGCCTCATGATTTCAGAGAAGATTTTTTTAAGTTTTTCCCATTATAAGTCTGTGGGAAATAATGACCCCCGGGGCGTGGCCAGTTTGGGCCCCAGGGACTCGATTAGCAGGATTTATGTAAGGGACCACTAAACATTACTACATACTAAATATATAAGCCCTGGGCCTCATGGTTTCTGAGAAGAAGATTTTTAAAGTTTTTCTCACTATAAGTCTATGGGAGCTATATATGGGCATGGTGCCACCTTGATTTACGGACCACGACCATTTGTACATATTTTCAATGCCCCTTTAACATAAGGCTCCACATGCAGTTTGAAGAAATTTGGCCCAGAGGTTTCAGAGGAGAAGTCGTTCAAAGATGTGAACAGACGGACGGACGGACGGACGACTGACGGGGAGTGATCAAAACAGCTCATCTCGAGCTAAAAAATAAAAATAATAAAAATAAAAACGTCGATTTTACGGTAAATACTGACAAATGGCTGCCAGCGCCTTTACTTTAAATTTTTACAGGACCTGTAGATTTTCTGTAGGATGGGGTAAGGATGTGTAGCTTAAGATACGGTACATTAGCTCACATCCTTTACTTTAAATTTTTACAGGGCCTTTAGATTTTCTGTAGGATGGGGTAAGGGTGTGTAGCTTAAGATACGGTACATTAGCTCAGATCCCTACTGTGTCCTATACGTTACCTACCTAGCCCTACACTGCCATGCCATGCGTAATTATTACTGTAAATAATCTACGGGTGCCCGTAAAATTTACGGTATATGTACTGACAACCAGTTGCCAGTATTTACCGTAAAATCTACGGGAAACTAACTGTCAAGTCCCAGGCCCATCCATCAAATTTAGTGAAATGGTATCTGATCTTAAGTCTGTCTTTTGTAGGGATTTGTGGCTTAATGGTGCCATTCTAGAGTTTTAGAATGTTTTTGACGTTTATTAGTCCATATTGTCTTATCAAGAGACATTCTTTCCATGACAAATGGTGTTAAATGGAAATACATAGACAATGAACAATACGAATTAATTGGTTTAAATAAACTATTAACAATCATACTATAATGTTATTAAATGGATTATACATATTGGCTCTGTGACAGGTCCGAAGGCAGTCGTATCTGTCTGAGGATTGCTGTATTGGCCCCAAGTCCCCAGGTAAAGCCGAGGGCCGTAACAGCATTCCGATGCCAATACGACTGGCTGAGGACATGTAATAGGGCCAGTGTGAAAACATCTGTTTCATGACATGTTTATTAATCAACATTTTTAATCTCTTTTAGAATGGTTTTGTTCTTGTTGCTTTCTTCACCATGCAGTTAATTCCTGACTTTTATTTAAAAAAGTATTGCTTTGTTTGAATGGATAATCAGAACTGTTATCTGCAAATGTAGCTCCAATATCTGCAGGTATCTTGATGTACTCTAAGCACCAAATAGAAGAAGTATCACTGTGTTTAAAAGTGTCATCCACTGGTTAATGTCGTGAAATATTGGCCCGGTCAATACCGTAAAATATTGACGCTCCAGAACCCCTCGGTTTTTATCTCCTAAATCTTTGTAACTTTCAGTATTAGCCCTTGTATAAATCCCGGCACAAAACATGTGCGCGCAACAAAGATTCAGATCAGCCTGTACATTCGCGCAGTCCGAGCAGAATCTTCACTGGGCGCATTTTGAATAGCCAAGAATGCAAAATTTCTTCATGCGGACAACGAAGACAGCAAGCTGATTTAAAAATAAAAAAATAAATAAATATCTTAAGATTTTGATTTTCAAATTTAGAATAAGTTTCATTTCCATTTTATATACGTAAAACTGCTTTCGTCAATGTGATCCATTAAAAAACATTTTAGAAACGGCACTGATAATGCTATTAAAACAAAAATAAAAATTTAAAGCTTTCAATTTGTTGAATTAAAGTCATGGCAAATACTGATTGCTCTAATCAAACGCCACGTTCTGATCTGAGTTTACATTGTTTGCAAAGGTACATTTGAGGGGTTACATAGTTGTGTGGTAAGCAAAGACAAGCTCTGCCTGGATAGCCAAGATAGTGTTTATAGTACAGGAATATTCTCCGAATTACTTGCATATAGTAAATAAATATGAATGCAGAAGTACGGTAGTACTATAACCAGGTATAGTACACAAGGACGGTCTAATTATTGATCCAAGAAATTGTTGATCCAAGAATTCAGGTATGTAACCTCTGCAGTTATAAGGTGAAACGAGTTCGTAGATGACTCACGGTTATTGTAAACCCTACTTATTAGCTATATGTTCAGTGTAAAAATCATTCATTTAATGATGCGAGCATGAGACTTGGCAGGTACCTTCGTCAGGTGATACAATTTCGGGAAAAAATCTTTAGCCACGCTAAAATTCAAAATGGCGGACATTTTTCAAGATGGCCGCTATTTTCGAATTGCGATTTCAATTTTTACCATAAAACTTGACATAATTGACTTGTATGAATCTGGTGTCAAATTGTATGTTTTAAAACACAAGAAAACAGAATTTGTGCATGTTGAATCCATCAAAAGTTTCCTCTATGCCTTTTTGGCCAACCTCAGACAAAATATCTGTTATATTCTCAGTTGGCATGTGTATTTTAGATCATAACGCACAAACTGTATTGACGTGTGGTGATATATACTCAGATTATCAAGTACTGCTGTTGTCTTACAGACATCAGCCTTCACAGTTACAACTGCACAATTCCGTACATGGAAGATTGAGTCGATGCATTTGCATCTACCGCCACATGCAGTCTTGCAGCCACACTTCATTAGCTGCTGACAATTCTCCGCAATTGGTGGAAGTGTTGTCCAGACAATCTGCCACAAGGAATCTTGTTGCTTCCACCCCCAATCGGATGGGCTTGCAATCCCCAGTTGGCGTATTGTTGTTTTGCCCCATATGCAACCTGCTTGGTATGCAGCACGTCTTATGTGTTGAACCAAAGCGGCACTGGTTGGGGGTATTACATCGTATGACTTCTGCTTTATATTTGGAAGTGCAACTTTGGCCTCTGGCAGTGTAGCAAGCTGAGACTTTTGACAGCTAGGGAGTTTTTTACAGTCTCTTAACGCAGCCGGAAAAGACTGGTTCTCATGACGAAAGAACTCTAGGAGGTCACACGCTCTTGACTGGCAAGATATAAACAACCTTGAAAAGAGACAACAGTCATCCTTTAAAATCTTTTGCTTGACGTCTCCAGAAGCTGGTTCTGGTTTCTGTTGAAAGAAATCAAGCTTGTTTCTATTTTGGTTGGCTCATAAAATGAGCCCTCATCACCTTTTTCTACACCTTTCATGAATGCTCTAAAGTGATTTTCTCCCGTTTGAAAATGGCTATAGACCATTTCAGCAGCACTTGGAGATACTATTATATTTGTGTCAAGAGTAAGCAAATCTGCAGTTTCTACCTGAGAAGGCTTTCCCATTTCTTTCATGGCATTAAACACCTTCCCCTCCTTTTAAAAGAATACTCTTTGGGCATGTGCTGTCTGTTCATGGTGCCTGGTATTTTCATTTTTATCTTTAACTTCAGAGACAATTTCATATTCTGTAGCAAGGCGGCTGACCTCAGGCCACCAGCTATCATCCACCTTCTAAATGCTGCAGGAGCTTCATTCACACCAGTTGCACCACATTCGCCTTTTATAACAGCGTTGGCCTGTTCATGTAATTGGTCGATAGCCATGGCTGAGAATGGGCGGCTTGATTTGAAGACAATAAATTTACCAGACTGGAACTCCTGATATATATAAGGATGTTGATATATATATTTGAGATGAACAGGGAGACAACGCGCATAGTTTACATTGTTGTTGGCGAAGAAGAAAGGTATCAGTGCACAGAGCGCTTGACAGTACAAGGTGAAATTAGCTTCTCTGAAAGCTCGGACCAAAGATAGAATAGTCAATTCCATGGACAACACTAAGTGCCAGAAATGGAACAGTGGACTCTCTCCAAGGCGCTTCTGGCACCAGGCATCAAACGAAAGAATTGCATCAGCATTTTTCAGCAGATTCATCACAGTAATACTTATAGGCTTCCTTAAGGAGCTTGTACAGACAGCTTGCTGTGATCTGATGGATTTGTCGTGTTCTAGTAACACTAGAGCAGATAAAAATGATTATGCAGTTCCACTAGTAGTTATTTCGGCCTCTACAAGAGCTCCTGTCCAACCACTTGACTGGAGTAAAGTTCCGATAGACTTTAATGCAGCCATTTCAATTTGTAGACCCCCAAACATGATAACGAACTTGTCTTTGCCATACTGTTCTGGCCATTCCCATTGTATCCGTTTAGCAACTGCATAAATATGTTGGTCAGCAGTAATGACAGGAACCTGATCTGGATTTAGATATGCAACTGTTTCTTTGATTTTATCCATTATCCATAAATGCCGTATTGTTGCTACAGAGTGGGCTGATTCCCGCAGAAGAGGCAGAAATGCAGCAATGCTAACTTCAAAGGCTAGACCTCGTTTCATTGATGACTGATGTGCAGACCAATTTATGCTCACATCTGATTCAATATTTTGAGGGAGGCTAACTTTTTCCAACCATTCAAACTCTTTTGTAAGCTGGTGTTTTGGTCAGTCAGTGGTTGCTACCCTGTCAGCTTTTGGAGGCGAAGGATTTCTGCTGTTGAAAACTGCAGGGCGAATATTGGTGCAAGAGTCAGAAGATCTGGGACTTTATTTACACTACGGTCTTTGATTGTAAGTGGCTCCCGCTTTTCGCCTTCATTTTCTGCGGTTGGCTGTTGGAAAAGTGATATACTTTTTCCGTTAAAAGAAGTTGTTGCTGTTGTGGCTGTTGGATTATGGTCTATATTGTCCATAGCCGCTGTAATGAAAAGTCCTCTTCTAAGAATAGAGGGACACAACACTCCGTCTTCCTGGTATCTGTTAACAGCTGCATCTCCTAAATGAGCAGAGATTGCAAGCACCCTGTCATATGAAACACTGAATCCATGGTCATGAAGCAGCTGTACGAGAATCTTTTTCCGAGTTTTGGCACAGACAGACATACCTAAAAACACAGGAAAAGGGGTCTCGCGCTCCGTCAAATGTCTATAAGTTGACGTGCCTTCTCTCTGTCTTGAATAGCAATTATATTGTAGAAGTTGTGTCATAGCAGAATCTGTCTAGGATGCCCCAAATCGTAGCTGTGATTCGATGTCAACACCATGTTCAATCATGCAAACAAACTCAAGAAGAGCTGGTGGGACTGCATCTGCAACACAACTTTCATGAAATCTGCCATCAAATATGAACTCATGGTCCGTCATATGCCTTCGCAGTATCTTTGCAGCTTTTCCAAGTATAATGGCTTCAGGATAATTTGAAGCTTGTGATAAAGCAAGGCCAATATCTTTTTTGAAGGCCAAAAGAACATCTCGTCCACTATTGTGAGCTTCAAGCTCAGGGATTTCGGCTTATCTTTCAGCCTGGTTGAACATCTGAATCTGATGACCTTTTCCTAAATTGTTCTAGTCTTTGCTTAAACAAACGAACAAGATCAGCAAGCTTGAACACAACAGGACCGTCAGTGCTTAATTGTGTCTCCACGATATATACCAATTCTGAAAATACGAGAGGATATATTTCGTTCTCTGGTGACCAGCCTTTGCCTTTCTTTTTAATTGTTGAAAGAAGGGCTCTCTCCCTATTATAAAGAGCTGCCAAGCAAGATCTATGGTACTTCAGCTCTTGTGCCACTATGTCATCACCAGTCAGTCCAGCTAAGAGTTTGCCATCATTTAGGTTATGAGCGCATTCGTTCAGCCTTTTGTCAAGCTCCATGATCATAGCTTGTCTAAGTTCAGACTTCGGAGCTTCTATTTCACATACGAAAGGGTTAGCTGTTGGCTAACAAGGCTTACTCTACGTATCTTAAAATGACTCTCATCTGTTGAGCTATCAGCACTATCTGTCCTCTTTCGAGCCCACTCAAGTTTGGTGTTATTAAACAAGAGTCGACAGCTCTGGTGGTACTTTGCTTTATTTCTGCGCAGAGTTGTTTCAATACCATTACCTTCATCTAACCTGCTTGGATTAAATAATAAAGGTAACTGATTGATGGCTTGAAACAGCGGAATATTCGTTGCTAGCATTGAATAGCCATCCTGCTTTGTGCTACCTGGTAATGCTGATTTCAGATCTTATCCTATCTTCTGAGTCTGATAGAGACAGCATTTTTCCCAGTCAGTTTTAAGCTTCGAACTTAAACTAGCCATTTTCTTTCGTTACTATTTAAGGCCGAGGGATTATCCTTTTACCACCTTAAACTGTAAAATACTGAATATATTAGACGCATTCAGATATGGGATACGACAAGGTTATATATAAACCCAACACCTAGCCCGATCGTTCATCCAGTGCCGTTTAAGTCCCTTGCAATATGTACATCCTTTGGGTACCAAAAGCCCCGTTACCCTTGGCTTGCCTCTCCCGCGCTCGCACATCCTGTCTAATTCAGGTGCGGCTATCTAACTGGTAAAACATTGCAAGCTATGTGTGGGGCTAATTAGATATCATTTGTGACACTAAACAATCATTAAGCTTTACTCGAACATTGTTTAGCTAACACCAGACCCCATGCTGAGTCTCACAGCAGTGATGTCACCAGTGTGCCCTGGTTGTGTCATGACAGTCACTCTTATATTTCATCACGAGAACACGCCTATATAGTTTCGACCCCCTTAAACCCCACTTTTATATGGCAAAACTGGGGTTTACAGGGGTATACATTAATTTACTTACTTCTGCTCAAAATTATAGATTGTTGGTACTAGTTAGAACCGCCTCGGCGAGGCGGTTCTAACGAGTACTCACAATCTATGTTTTGAGCAAAAATATGAAAAATATCAGAGGTTTTTTATCTGAAAATTTTCAGTTTTTGGAGGTAAACTTTTCTATATATTTGAATAGGCGTGTTTTCGTAATGTTAACTCAAGAGAATGGCCTTAGCAGATCCAATTACTAAGCTTTCAAATATATCTCTGTAGAAAATTATTATCAGCGCAGCCATTTGCAATATTGAAAAATGGCTGCAATTTTTATGACAGAGGTCCACCAAAAATCATTTTATGCACCAATTTAACTTTTTTGAAGTATTCAAGATACATTTTATCTAAAATTTGGCCATCTTGAAGAATGGCAGAGATCCAACTTAGAAATAACTTTATGCATCAGTTTAACTTTCTTGTAGTATTCAAGGTACAATTTACATAAATTTTACACAAAATGCCATTATAGATATCCAAAAATACAATATTTTTAATAACTCGGCGGCTATCTCGAAGATTGGCGGCCATTTTTATGGCAGAGATCCACCTTAAAATTAACTTTATGCATAAGTTTAACTTTCTTGCTGTACTCAAGATACATTTTACCTAAAAAATGCACAAATTTGGTGTTTGTCAGTACAGATATCCAAAAATACGATATTTTTAATAATTCGGCGGCTATCTTGAAAAAATGGCGGCCATTGTTTATGGCAGATATCCAACTTAAAATTAACTTTATGCATTAGTTTAACTTTCTTGTTGTACTTAAGATACTTTTCACCTAAAAAAATGCACAAATTTGGTGTTAAAGTCAGTACAGATATCCATTTTATTATAACCCGGCGGCCATCTTGAAAAATGGCCGCCATTTTGAAAGTTTATGTTGCTAACGGGCTTTTTCGAAAGAAGGTCCCTGTTTGCGTATCTCTCCAAAGTTTTATGCTTGCATCACCAAACGCATGATTTTGGTGAAAAATGACTTTATCTGTCTCGCTATATCTGCCCTCAAATTTGAAAGCATTCGATATCCTCGAGTACTGTTGTTAGATCTAATACATCAAATGATCAATTATATTGATTCGCGAATGTCCACGAATGCTTAAACTGGCCCCAGTCTCCAGTGACCGGACCAAAATAATATCATGACTATAAAGGCTGGTCACTAGTGACCAGCCTTTATAGTCACGATGTTATTTTGGTTTTACTTTAGTTGATTATCAAAAAAGGATTATAAGTAAAAATATAAGTCACTGGAGACTGGAGCCGGTCTAAGTATGTTTTAATTTATTGAACGCAGCCGTTCCAGTAATGAATATATGACGTTCGAGGTGTTAGTAGAAACAATTTGTTCCAGCAGTGATGATGCAATTTATTTAACGCTTAGCATGCTGGGGAAAAATTGAGCAGACGACATTTTGAAATGGTTTTCTTATTTTTTTCCCAGAAAATAGGCTTTTTTGTGTTTTGTCCTGTTCGTTGTCTTATTATTGTTTACATTTAATAAGAAAACACGCCTATTCAAGTATATAGAAAATTTCACCTCCAAAAAACTGAAAATTTTCAGAAAAAAAAAAAAACTCTGATATTTTTCATATTTCTGCTCGAAACATAGATTGTGGGTACTCGTTAGAACCGCCACGGTGAGGCGATTCTAATGAGTACTCACAATCTATGTTTTTTGACAAAATAAGAAAAATAATGTATACCGCTGTAAACCCCAGTTTTACTATATGAAAGTGGGTTTAAGGGGGTCAAAATTATAAAGGCATGTTTTAGTGATGAGCGGTTCCTGACTAGCATTGCGATTATCTCTCCCTCTCTCTGTCTCTCTCTCTCTCTCTCTGTTTTTTTTTTGAGCTAAATGCTCTGCTTTTGGTCAGTGGCTTGTGTTTTGTCTTTCATGGTTTGTTTGTTCTTCCTCTTGGTGTCACTGGTAGCCTATGACCTGTGACTGGACATTTGACATTTCATACAAATTGTCTCCCGTTGAAATGTCTAAGGCTGTTTCAAAATAAAATAAAACTATCATCAGTTTGTCGTCTGCTTGAGGTTAAGGTTCTATAAAAACTCTCTGTTCTATAAGAATGATGCAATTACACCCAGTGGATGTAGAAATATCGCATCAGTGACGTATGTAGTGCGATGATAATGATGCAATTTAGTTAAGACGTTTCTGTTCTGTATTGATGATGCAATTACATGAGAGTAGAAAATATCGCACTAATGACGCCGTTGTAGAACTATCATTTTTACCCTAAATAATTTGGACATCTTACTAGATTCAGAGGGAGTGGCGGGTGGGAGGACTGATGTTCTGTCGAACGCCCTTTTGACCCGAAATTTAAATTACACGGAAACTTTGGATACATTTGATAAGGACGGATACCGTATTTACTTTTATTTTTCACACCCTATATTCCTCTTCAACAGGTCCATTTATAATGTGTGTAAAATTCTTGGGTGGCTGGCAAACGGTGTAGACACTCATCAGACTCCGCGTTCTGCAGCGTCTGATCTGGATCTACACTGTTTGCTCAGACCTGTCCGTCCGAATACGTAGAGTAAGTACGGAAGTTTGATCAAATAGACCCCCCACCCCTCAGAGATCATCCTGGATCCGCCCCTGCCTTTCTATACTTGTCCTAGAATTTCCGCAAGTTCACTTGTCAATGTATTTAAGATATTGCTGGATGAATGGCAAACAGTGTAGATCCTAATCAGGCGCCGCGTTCTGCGGCGTCTGAAATGGATCGACTTTGTTTGCTCAGGCCTTTTTGTCCGAATACTCAGGGTAAATAGTAATATTCCTTTGGATTCTGTAATGATGATGCAATCTATTTTAAATATAGCCACATCGACCAAATTGTCTTCGAACATATGCGCAAAATGCGCAGATTCAACTCATGCTTCGCGCATGCGCCGTTTGTCCTCCGACGATCCATGGCAGCGAAGGCCCCGATCAGACTTCGCGAAGGTTTAATTTGCTTATTGCAAAGATACATTTTGGCGCTGAGCAAAATAATTACCCCGCAGGCACATAACTTTTTTGTGTGCGTGAAATTTCAAAGCCTATTTTCTGAGAAAAAAAAGAAAACATATTACAAATATGCCGTCTGATGAATGTGCCTAGAGAGTGGTTAAGTTTAACTACTGAACTTTATTAGTTTGATAATAAATATGTATGAAAGCTTAAATTATTATGCTAACATACTTTTGTCATATAATAAAACAGGATTTATGCATAGACATATATAATTTATGCATACATCAGTAGTATTGGGCCGCCAACTACTACATACATGTACTTATTAACGGAGTTTTGAATTAGCTCTTGATGCGTTTGACCAAGTTTCTCAATTACATCAATCGAAAAACAGGTTATTCAACCTGCCGACCGCAATTGACTTCTATTGATCTTTGTTTTATTTCCAATACCGACTGAAGCACAATTAGAAATGAATAAGAATACAAACAGCCTTTACTCGAGTAACCCATATTCTAAACCGAATTTTTGGCTCAGAAATGCGGCAGGAAAAATCGGTTAGGTCATGAATACAATTAACCTTTACCACTTTTTGAACTGATTCAGCAGACGATAAACTCATGATTTTTTTCCAGAAAAAAAAATAGGCTTCGACGTTTCATGTAAATTGTCTCCTAAGGAGACAGGCAATTTGCATGAAATGTCAACCTATTTTTCAGGGGAAAAAATATATCAAAATGTCATCTGCTGAATGTTTTTACCCAGCATTCTGAGTGTTAAACAGAATTGAAGATATACCTGTCAGTGTTAATTATTGTAGGCGTACCTTTCCTATGGCAGTATTCAAGCGGGAGCTCATTCCAACGTAGATTCAACGCCTTCACGTTGAATCAACGTTGCAACGACGTCTCAGTCTCTATAACATATTTCGTTTTTCTTTGTTTTTTTTTTGTTTTTTTATCCACAAGTATTTACCGACCAAGATTCCGCAAGAAAAATGTTTACATTTCTCAGTGAAAAAGATTTAAATGCTTATTGCAATAACAATAACATTTATATAATTAGTAGGCACTTGTTTAGCAAATATTCGAAGGTAGATTTTTCATGAATCTTGGGCAGTCATTCTTTGCGAAAAACAAATCGGATAATATTTTGGCTCTGCTTGTATTATTATTATTTCTGGTTCATTGTATTATTATTTCTGTGCAATACCATTGTAGGTATAGACACTAAAAATAGTATGACGTAAAAATAAGAAATATATTATATATTTACATAGTCGTCTTAACGTAATGCCTTTAGCAAATTTATTACAGGGCCAAGTGTGGGTGTACCTTACAACCACTTGAACCCCAACCTTCGGGCTTGTGCTCCCAGCGAAGGATGCAAAGTTTCTTCATGCGGACAATGAAGACTGCTTGGATGCACAGGCTGATTTGGACACACACGTCAGAAGGTGTGTTTTCTAAAATTGCTGCTCTTTTGATGACGTAATGGCTGTACATAGCTTCACATTATCGGAACTGTTTCAAGACAGTTGCATATTATTAAGAGGAATCCTTTTTACGGGACTTAAACAAAAGTGTTTATACCGACTCTGATAAAAGTTTTGGAAACACGTTTACATCATTATACATCACGAAAACATTGCCTATAAAATTCTAACCCCTTTAAACCCCACTTTTATATAGGAAAACTGGGGTTTATAGGGGTATACATTATTTTTTCTTATTTCTTGAGGCTCTAAACATATACTGAAAGGAAAAAGAAACGCAGGGTAAATTTTATTCCTAAATTTCATTTAAGTTTGAAAAAGTTTGTTAAATATTTTAATATGATTACAAAACGGTACATGTATGGAACAAAAGTTCCAAATTTCATTGGTTTGTGATCAACAAGTCTCGAGTTATTGAAGTTCATTGGTAGCTATCACCCAAATCTTGAAATCAAAATCAAACTGAAAATCAATATCGGGTGTGCCCCCCTCTTGCAGCCTTTGCTGCCCTAATTTTCCTTTGGATAGAGTTACCCAAAGCATTGACAGTTCGCATCGGGATAATCTTCCATTCATCGATCAACACATTCCTTAGTTGTGCGAGAGTTGCGGGGGGATTTCGGCGCTTCCTAACCCTTCTGTCCAGCTCATCCCACATGTGCTCTTTTGGGGTCAAATCTAGACTGTACGGTGGCTATGCTAGTGGTGCGATGTTATTGTTTGCCAGGAAATCCTGGCAAACTCGGGCAACATGTGGTCGGGCATTGTCCTGCTGCAGAATCAGATTACGTTGTTGCACAAGCGGGACTGCAACAGGACGCAAGATCTTATCCCTATACCTTACTGCGGTCATATTGCCCAGGCTATTTCCGATGAGGCAGTGGAGACGAGTTCTTTTTACGGACGAGTCTAGGTTCACTCTCTATCGCGCAGATGGTCGACGTCGTGTGTACCGACGTCGCGGAGAACGCTTTGCCGACGCCTGTGTTGTCGAACGGGATCGGTTTGGGGGTGGCTCCGTTATGGTCTGGGGAGGCATTGCTCACGGGATAAAATCACAGTTGATTATTGTTGCGGGCAATATGACCGCAGTAAGGTATAGGTATTGTTCCATACATGTACCGTTTTGTAATCATAATAAAATATTTAACAAACGTTTTCAAACTTTAATGAAATTTAGGAATAAAATTTACCCTGCGTTTCTTTTTCCTTTCAGTATAGATTGTGGTTCTAACGAGTGCCCACAATCTATGTTTTGAGCAGAAATATGAGAAATATCAGAATTTTTTATCTGAAAAATTTCATTTATGGTGATTAAATTTTCAGTATATTTGAATAGGCATGTTTTCGTAATGATATGCTGGGAGAACATGGAGCTTCACCTTACATAGACTTGATAACGCTTATAGCACTCTGGGTAAAATTTTCAGCAGACGCCTTTTTGAAATATTTTTCTTATTTTTCCCTGAAAACAGGATATGACATTTTTTTCCAGAAAACAGGATATGAAATGTCAAATCCTATTTTTGTGGGAAAAATTAGAAAAAATATCATCAATTTGTCGTCTGCTGAAAATGCCCAGAGAGTGGTAAAGGTTGACTAATGATTTCTCAGCAAGCCAGGAACATGCAAATAATGCGTGACAGTCACTTAACTGAGTTTGAAAACTGACCGACTGCCTTTATATAGGAACGAATTCGACTTTGTGGATTTTCACGATGTGTAAACTCTGGCGAATCACTCATAAATTGAATAGAACCAAAAAGGGCTTTATATTAGTGTTTTATGTTAAGTTTCGAGAGAATCACTGGCGTTTACACATCAATAAAATCAACAAAAATGAGCCAGCGCATGACAAAATCAACAAAATGGCATCTGCGCCCAGTAGGTAGCTAAGGTCCCAAGCTTTCTTCATGCGGACAGCGAAGACTCGGATCAGACTGGGGGGATGCCCAGTTTGATCTGAGTCTTCGCTGGGCGCACATGCAATTTTGTTGGTTTTGTCATGCGCTGGCTCAAATCTGATTCATTTCTCATAATTCCAACTCGGTCATGTTAACTTTGAAATAGCGAGTTCCATCGCTTATTTTAGAAATGTAGGTAAAAAGTAGTTCCAAAATTCCTACTCGACGGATTTATTGAAGTGAAAGTGCCGTTTTGAACTTGTGCTTGACCAATGAAAAAAAACATTCGATCAGAAACGAAATAAACAAAAAGCCTACAATTTTCATACTTCCCTCACGAATGAAACAAAAGGAGGTAATAGCTTCTGAAAAGGAAGGCAATTAAATTGTCTCCATTTGCAATTTTTTCCCAGAAAACAGGCTTTGAACATTCTTGCAAATTGTCCCTGTGACAGCATTTTAAAATATTTTCCTGATTTCATGTTTGAAACTAAAATTCTACTGTTAGAGGTTGTGGAGGCACTTACCAGTATATTGCTGGTTATGGTCTTACAGACTGAGGACGAATAGTTGCACAGTTGTAACGTGGAGTGGAATAGCGAACAACCCTTGCTCCTTTTTTTTTTCTTAAGAGTACCTTTCATGACGTTGTAAGTATACATATAACGAAAGTCCAAGCAAAAGAACCACGATGAGCCCGACCACAATCGAGTAAGGTCAGACACAAGACTGCTAGAAGTTTTGGATTAACATCACGAAAACATACCTATATAATTTTGACCCCCTTAAACCCCACTTTTATATAGTAAAACTGGGGTTTACAGGGGTATACATTATTTTTCTTATTTCTGCTCAAAACATAGATTGTGGGTACTCGTTAGAACCGCCTCGCCGAGGCGGTTCTAACGAGTACCCACAATCTATGTTTTGAGCAGAAATAGGAAAAATATCGGAGTTTTTTATCTGAAAATTTTCAGTTTTTGGGGATGAAATTTTCAATATATTTGAATAGGCATGTTTTCATAATGATACCATAGAGTTTGCGGCTCGACCCGTCGTTGTATATATATATGCATGTATCGAAAATGGTTCTAGTCTGGAGTACTCTGTTGAAATTTCTTGAAGTCTTAAGTTACAACTATGTCTATATTTCAGTATCTCGTGGATCCAGATAATTCTTTGTATATAATGAATGCGCATGCGCAACGAAAACGAACCCTGTTCAACGTGTCATTCAGAGAAATCTAATATAACACTGTTTCTTGAAACTCGTTTTTGGGTCGATTGTTCACAATCGAGTCATAGTATACATAGACCTAAATTTCCTTAATGTAGTTGTCCACGTGGCCAGTGAGATCAAAACCACGCGTTTTATGAAATCCAGGTAACGATCATTTATGGCCGCGCTATTCTTGTCGCTGTAGCCGTCAGAGTGTCGTGTGAAGAGGGTTATCTGTAAAACCTGGACTTGGACATCTGCGAAAAGCGCAGACCCTGATCAACGCGGCGTCTGATCGGGATCTGCACGGTTTGCTTAAATGACAGGAAGTCAAGGGTTAAAAGAAACAGTTTTGTCCCAGTTCAGAACGATATTCCCCGCCTACACTCAGAGACAGTCACCCACCTCACGAAAAACATGCTTATATAATTTTGACCCCCCTTAAACCCCACTTTTATATAGTAAAACTGGGGTTTACAGGGGTATATATTATTTTTCTTATTTCTGCTCAAAAACATTTTTTGAGCAGAAATATAAAAAAATATCAGAGTTTTTTATCTGTAAATTTTCAGTTTTTTGGCGGTGAAATTTTCTATCTATTTGAATAGGCGTGTTTTCGTAATGCAGTAGTGCTGTCAGTGCTTTGATTCGTTCTCTTTTCGTTAGTTCGTTTTTTTTTTGAGTCTGCTAGCAACAGCTTGCAGGCTCTTTGCAATCGCAAGGGGTTTTACGAGCGGATTCTCATCACAGCTATTTATGCATATATTTATACGCGCACTACTTCTTAATCAGACGCAATGCGGCACTATTACGGTGAAGTGAATGTGAAGCAGCGGAATTTTGTATGGCTTTTTTATTTCGCTAACATAACTGTAACTGAAATCGATTTAGATTATGCAATTTGAAACATAGACTTCAAAATTCGGTGTAGTAATACACGCGCTACTTTTGTCAAGGTGTTAACTCGGGACGGGGTCCTACTAATCACCCCATGGCACCCCACGGCACTAAATTATTTCATTGTATTTATTAACTAAATGCTGAAATTACACCAGGGTATTAGTTTTATGTATCCAAATTTGTTTTTGTGATAGTTTAAGACATTAACCTTACTTCAAGCGATTATCTCGGGGCGCCTAAACACCAAGATTCAAACTGACTCCAAAATATAGCAAAGAGGCCAATGGTGTAAGTTGATAGTCTATCAAAAATAAGTTTTAACTTAAAATTACATTTTATATTCATGTTCAAACACAAGTCATCAGTATAAATATTCTGTTTATTTAGATAGATACAAGTATTACAAAACTTTTACTGGCCGTCTTAAACACATATTTTATGGTAAATATACATATATTTTGATGTCATGGGGCGCAAAAAATTACGAGAGTTTTAGACATAATATTTTCAATCAAACGCAAGTCATCATCATCAATATAAATCTCTGTTTATTAAGATGAAGACGAGTATTGCAAAAGTATACTTGTCCATCTATAACATATTTTATGATAAATATCCATATAGTTTGATGCCGTGGGCTGTCATGGGGTACCGTGGGGTGCCATGGGTGATTAGTAGGACCGCTCGCCATCTTTGATGTTGTGCTTAGCAACGGAAGCTGAACGAAAAGAAAGGTATCAGTATTTACATAATCAGAATCTACTTATTCGATATTGAATATAACAAGAAATCAGGCACTTAATTCATTCCTTCTACATGAAATAACTATTCACACCTCAGTGACACGGAGTTGTTTTACGACTGCTGGCCCATTTATAGGTTTATGACCCTTCTTTTTTGGACATCTGAAAGTCTCTTGAAAAGGGTAGGCATAGCTGATCGGGCTAATCTGTTGATGCTTAGGTGAAGCACTAGCAAATGACAATCAGTTATTAAAGCTAATCTGGACTGAACATAGTCATTTCAAATTTATTTAATCAGCTCTTGTCTTAATAATAAGTTGATAAAGATAGAGTAAATTTATAAAATTGCACTAGAATAATCGTGGAGCTACATCAGGTGTTGAATTTGTATGAACTGGAGCATATCTAGAGTTGAACTTTAATAATTCTAGAAATTGGAAACTGCTGCTGGAGATACACTCATTTGGAATAATCAGGTGATAAACTTCATTGGAAAATAAAGAGATTTATTATTCCAATCACTGCATTGGCCTATATATGCAGATAATAAAATGGATTTTTTGTGAAGAAAGAAACAAAACAGAAGAGAAATAATTGTATTTAGTTTTTTCAGTACATGGTTAGATTATTTATGTATATCTGTTTCACACAGATGCCTCAGTAAAGACCCATTCTTATTTATACATTAAAACAAGTAGAATGCATTTCCATCTGACTGATTTTGAGAAAATGATAGAGAAAGCAGAGTGTTCATGTTGGTTGTTTTTCAAAGAATAGTAAATTTTCTCACAAAGCCTTGTCTCTAAATGTAAATTTAATATTTGATGAAGCCACTGGTTGTAAGCAAGTGTGAAAATATGGATATAGAGCAAAATCCAGGTCCATCAAATCGTATAAATCTGCAAGAAAATGCATCTGTATTATTGCAAGGAAGTATCCATCAAGGAGATGAGATATTTAGTCCTGATTCAAGAGGGCATCAATGCCTACCGTGTTGTTTAGTATTTTTGGTGAAAGCTGTACGGAATAGGATCTGTACCAACATGTGGAATGTGAACAACATGAATGAAATTCTGTTTGCAGGAGATAAATTATACAAGTATGCAAAAAAGAATTCCAAGACATATCATGACTATTTAGAGCCATGTGATTTGCCATCTTATTTTTCACTTGACAACCAGCATTATCACTGGAAAGTGGAAAAAAAATATCATATCCTCAGTGAAGTATCCTTTCCTTGATTTAGAGACAGCACTCGCTATGACTTTCTCATTCAACCCATATGCAGTCTTCGCTTGACGTACATTTAATAGAGTTTTTAAAGAAAGTCTTCTTTTCAGGAAGTACAATGCCCAGATGCTTGATATATTCCATAGAACTCCATCGTTTGGTGTAGTATTGGTAGCATTGGAATGCCACCTATCTTCTTTGCATGTATTGTGTTTGCATAGAAGATACTCAGCACTCCATCAATACTTTACGAGCTAGCAGACTCTTAGGACTATCAGTCCTTTGATTTTTTTTGTTTAGTCAACCTTTATCTGGTGCATTGGTAATACAGCTGTATCCAGTGATTGTGTCCTTCCAACTCTTGGTAGCCCTATAATATTAAGAATTTCTGTCCCCATTACGAAAACATGCCTATTCAAATACACTGAAAATTTTACAGATGAAAAAATTCTGATAATTTTCATGTTCTGCTCAAAACACTGACCAATTTACTTTTTACCAATTTACTATCGAGGCGGTTCTAACGAGTACCCACAATCTATGTTTTGAGCAGAAATAAGAAAAATAATGTATACCCCTGTAAACCCAAGTTTTACTATATAAAAGTGGGGTTTAAGGGGGTCAAAATTATATAGGCATGTTTTCGTGATGCAATTTCTTTTGGTTGTTCGTTTTGTTTTTGAGTGTTGCCATTTCATGTAATAAACCCATTGTTGTCTGGAAACCCCTAAAAGGGTTATTGGCAAACAGTGGAGACCCAGATCAAACGCAGCAGAATGCGGCGTCTGATCAGGGTCTCCACTGTTTGCAAATAGGTCAACCATTTTTCTTTAGAAATATCTAAATCACGCAGCCTGATATACCTTAAATCAAAATAGGAATCTTTAGCCAATATATAGCGTGGGGGAGTTTATTCAGTCTTTAATGGGTTAAACCCCTATTCGCAGACTTAGAAGGGTTATTGACCGTGATTGTGGTCTTTCCAAGTATTATTTACCATGGGATTGACTATATATAGGATCTCAAAGCGATAAACAAAAGTAAATATAGCAGACGGCATTCATGTTTTTTTTCTTCAAAATGTCGGCTGCTGCAATTGTAATCTGTCAAATTCAGCAGACGACAAACTGACGATATTTTTTCTGAGAAAATAAGCTTTGACGATTTGCATGAAATGCCAAAGCCTATTTCTGGGAAAATAAGATTTTTTTTTCTTCAAAATGTCGCCTGCTGAAAATTTTACTCAGCATGCTAAGCATTAAACGACTTCATTCAGAGAAATGGGTATTACAAAATGGGCGGTCTAGATAAGGGATTGGCTAGGATGTTATAATATTAAAGGTGTATATTGACCGAATTTAACTATTGTATTAAGGGGTTCGAAAGGTCAATAGCAATGTATATATACATATCTGTTATATCTTTCCTACTATTAAAATTCGGACAGGAACTAACTTTACTCATGTGTGAAACACAAAACATGAACTCTTCAACCTGAACACATTTTCATTTGTAGAGGTAGTGATTTATTTATTTTATGACTCACTTTTATAGATTGTTTTGTGTTACCTAGACCCTATCAGACACCGTGCTCTCGTCCATGATCTGGGTCCATATTTCAGAAAGTCAATTACAAACAAAAAGTAAATTTGCAAACTTTTGCCATGTTTTAATGTAAAATCTTTTGTCGTAAAAAAACCTATGCTCAAAAACTTTTTTTTTATTCTTGTCATTGGTGTAAAAAAAATCAAATATTTTCACTGTTCCCATAACAAAAATGGCAGCAAAGTCTGCTAATAATGGAAGTGTAGGTAAATGGGAGGCAGGTTTTCAACATGTTTCATTTGTTCAAATTTTCTGATTTTTTTTACAATATTGTCGTGCAACACCAATAGTTAAAATTCGGCAAAGAAAAGCAAAACATATTTTCTCAGATAAAACTTCAAAGAAAAACTAGTCACTACTTTAATGTAGAAATTGCAAAGGTCAGACCACTTTTTGACCAGAAATGTAATTTTCGGAGAATTAGTTGAGCACAAAACATAGAAACATAAACGGCAAATAGTTTCTGATAAGACACGGTCAATCAGAACAAAATAGTTACATTTAAAATAAAACACCAAGCAAAGCCGTTTTTTCCAGGTGACGTGTAGCTGGGGCCGACCTTAAAAAATGTTTGGTTTGCTGTGCTTCTACCTACCCATCAAAATTGGTCCTACCCAAATTTTCTTTGGCCATTCTGGAGATTTTTTTAAAGAGCCTACAACAGACAGATTTACATTCACTACAACTTTTTTATCTTAAATTTTATTTTCAGTTGCAGACATTGTTTTGAAATCATCACGAAAACATGCCTATATAATATTGACCCCCTTAAACCCCACTTTTATATAGTAAAACTGGGGTTTACATGGGTATACATTATTTTTCTTATTTCTGCCCAAAACATAGATTGTTGGTACTCGTTAGAAATGCCTCTGCGAGGCGGTTCTAATGAGTACCCACAATCTACGTTCTGACCAGAAGTTTGAGAAATATCTGAATTTTTATCTGAAAATTTTCATTTTTTTGTGGTTAAAATGTTCAGTATATTTGAATAGGCGTGTTTTCGTAATGATTAACAGGATATCTTTATGGACAGCATTTTAGACTATAAACTGTCTATAGTAAAAGAAAAATCATATCTGATTCAAACCAAAATTAAAAAAAAAATTGACCTACCCACCTACCTACGCATTCTGAAATTGATGGGTAGTAGCATAGCAAACAAAGAATATTTTAAGGATGGCCTGGGTATGTGTCATATACCTTAATTCTGGGACGTTAGGCTTTTTAAAACATGTTCATTTAGTTATTTCCTGTGAGAATCTAACGTTAATCTAGTGCTTAGCATGCTAGGAAATCAGGTCAACAGACTACATTTTACATTTTTTTCCCCAAAAACAGGCTTTGAACTTTCTTGCAAATTGTCCCTGTGACAGCATTTTAAAGTATTTTCCTTATTTTTCCACGAAAACAGGCTTTCATCACGAAAACATGCCTATATAATTCTGACCACCATAAACACTTTTGTATAGTAAAACTGGGGTTTACAGGGGTATACATTATATTTTCATTTTTTTGGGTGGTAAATTTTTCAGTATATTTGAATAGGCATGTTTTCGTAATGTGACATTTCTTGCCTATTCTACGAAATGCTTAAACCTTTTTTCTGGGGAAAATAAGAAAAAAAAAACAAAAAAAAACAACAAAAAACAATCATCAAAATATCATCTGCCTAGTGCGGGAGTGTGGTAAAACATAAACATAGCTGCACGTATATACGAAGGATGTTCAACAAGCTTTCAAATATATAGAAAATTTCACCTCCAAAAACTGAAACTGTTTAGATAAAAAAACTCAGATATTTTTCATATTGCTGCTCAAAACATAAATTGTGGGTACTCGTTAGAACCACCTCGGCGGGGCGGTTCTAACGAGTACCAACAATCTATGTTTTCTAGCAAAATTAAGAAAAATAATGTGTACCCCTGTAAACTCCAGTTTTACTGTATTAAGGTGACGTTTAAGGGGGTCAAAATATTATATAGGCATGTTTTCGTGATGTAAAGCTTGGCGGAGAAGTTTAGACAATTTTCGAAATACAAGCGAACTTAATGACGGTAATTTAGGAGAGTCTTTTCGATCTTATGTAGAATACTGGTACGTTGAGTGTACTCATTAGAAGCGCCTCGATGAGGCGATTCTAATGAGTACACACAACCTACAATTTCATGATAAAATAAGAAAAATCCTCAAGTATTTGTTTTTTTGTAGCTATCGGAAGAATGGACTCAAAAACGACTTCGAATCAGCCATGGTATACGAGCCATCGGTCTTCGAGCTATTGAGGTTCGAATAGAACTATAAAAAATTTATAATGTTAGGACATTGGACCAAAGAATACGTTTTTCAACAAAATATGTTATTATTCTATATCTCAACAAAAATGTTGTCGGTACTCGCTAGAATCGTCTCTAGATATATTTTCATCGAGACATAAATAAAATATCACTTATCTGGCTGTTCCTCTGTTTAGAAGTGGGGGGTGGGGGTGGGGGTGGGGGTGGGGGGGATGGGGAGGCGGAGCGTCGGTGGTGCGAAGGTGTCATGTATCTTGTGTCACCGGGGCGTCCAACTGATATTGGCTTTCAGCTGGGCAAGGCCTGCTATCCTAGTAGTAGGTTAGGGTAGAGGGGGGGGGGGGGGGGAATGTTTTTATGTCTTCAATTTCTTCTCTTTCATTCCTGTTCCTCTTTCATGCCTGTTCCTCTCTTTCATCTCTTCTATCTCTTTTCTCCCTTTCTCTGGGAGACGATACAAAATGACCTACAAGGGTTGACGTATCGTTAAACCCCAACACAATCAATCAATCTGTCTAGAAGTGGTGTTAACCATTGACCCTTGTCATGCTGAATAAATATGGATGTCACACCTATTCTAAATTTCAGCCAATCAGATTTCTTGATCCAGGTTGTTGATATAAATTCTCATACAGAATGACAAACAGTGCAGATCCAGATCAGTTGGCTTCAGAAGCCAACTGATCTGGATCTACACTGTTTGCAAAGGCAGGGCATATCCAGGTCCAGCAAGACAAGGGTTCAAGCGCCAAGCAGATTCGTATCCCTGTGCTTCACTATAGTATAGTTTTCTGGTCCTCTCTGATCATGGAGTCCATTCCGGGATTTCGATTTGGAAAATAGAGGTCACTAATGAGGCCTTATTGGCTGAAACTAGCAAGCCTGGCCCAGAAAACTTAACACAAGCTGTCTCAGTTTTGGGAGTGTGTACATTGCTCTCAAAGGTCGTTCTTTGTAGAATCTATGGTAGCAGACGACTGTCTAAAATGACTTTTTATTTTTCAGAGAAAATAAGACTTGCTATTCCATGTGAATCGTCTGCTGGGCTTATTTTCTCTGAAAAATAAAAAATTATTCCAGAGAGTCGTCATCTGTATTTATGATTAGCGCTTTAACAAGGGTTCACATGGTAATATCCTGTGTCGATCCATTACATTATATTGCGGCAGACAATTTTGTAATGTCTGCCATATAATTTGTTTGTGGAGGGGATCGATTCAAGTAAGGTGACATAAAATCAAACTGTCATAATACCGTATTTATTCCAAGAAATATCTATTTTCTAACAAATGGCCCGCTCATTTTTTATGGGGAAAAGAAGGCTAAATGCATTCCAAATTTGCTTTAAGCCACAAGAATATGTACATATTGGCCCACATTTTCTCTTACATTACGAAAACACGCTTATTCAAATATATTGAAAATTTTACAGCCAAAAAAGGAAAAATTTCAGATAAAAAATTCTGACATTTTCATATTCCTGCTCAAGACATAGATTGTGGGTACTTGTAGTACCCACAATCTATTTTTTTGAGCAGAAATAAGAAAAATATTGTATACCCCTGTAAACCCCAGTTTTACTATATAAAATAGGCGTTTAAGGGGGTCAAAATTATATAGGTATGTTTTCGTGACGGGGGCATAATTTTAAGGCTTCTCAATTGCAGTTCTTCTGAGGCTTTCGTTATTAGAATACATCACGAAAATATACCTATATAATTTTAACCCCCTTAAACCCCACTTTTATATAGTAAAACTGGGGTTTACAGGGGTATACATTATTTTTCTTATTTCTGCTCAAAACATAGATTTTGGGTATTCGTTAGAACCGCCTCGGCGAGGCGGTTCTAACGGGTACCCACAATCTATGTTTTGTGCAGAAATATGAAAAATATCTGAGCTTTTTATCTGAAAATTTTCAGTTTTTGGAGATAAAATTTTCTGTATATTTGAATAGGCGTGTTTTCGTAATGAAATGTATTTATGAAAGGGATCGACTGACGTAAAAGTAATTAAAACCAAAGCAATTTTTCAGCAGCTTCGTTTCTATTGACAATATATATATATATATATACAGTACCAATAAAAGTACTGCAAAACAAATAATATACAGTACACTACAGAACAAATAATAAATAATACGAAGTTGTTTAACATACAGATTAACATGTTTAAAATGCGAGACATATTCTCAAAGAGGTGGTATTAATACTAAGAAAGAAAGAAAGAAAGAAAGAATAGAAGAAAAAAGAAAGAAAGAAAGATACGTTAATATCTTGAAACCACAAATATTCAATGAACTCATCTTATCCTAAACACTGAGGGACCTGAATGTTTGGTTTGAGACAACAGTAGTTTAAAGCAAAATTAGCCAGCGCACGATAAGACCAACAATAAGACCTGTGTGACCACCAAAGACTCAGATCAGCCTGTACATCCAGCTAGTATGGCAATGGTACTCGTTAATTCCTCTTTGGATAACCCTGTAAAAGGCACAAGGGATCAGCGAAGACTCTGAACAGACTGCGCAGAAGCGCAGGCTGGTCTGAGTCTACGCTTGGTCGCACAAGTCTTATTGTAGGTTTTGTCTTGCGCTGGCTCATTAATGAGTTGAAATATAAGGCAGATACAGCAATACTATCTTTTATTTTGTTTGAATTAAGCAGTGGTTTGAGTTATTAGTGTTTGAGATAACGAGAGTAAACTGTATAATTATAGTCGACTCTCGTTATCTCGACTTCCCATATCTCGAATAACCGCTTACCTTGAATTGAAAATCTGGTCCTTGTTTTAACATGGAAATCTAACATCAGGTAACAAAATATTGATTTCTCCTCTTTTCAACAATATTTTCAATATAATCATTAACTTCAGGAAAAAAATTGCATATTTATTTGTAACATCTGATTGTTCTTACTATTTTTTCCTCAATTCTGCAAATCTGATATGTCGAGGTACGGATATCTCGAAGTATTTCAGAGAGTCCCTTAGACGCCGAGATAATGAGAGTCGACTGTATTTGCGTATTTGAATTAGTTGTGCAGCCCCTAGAGGTGCTTCATTCGTATACGAATGTTACCATCAACAATTGTTCGGCAGACCGGAATCGTCAACAACTTGCAAAAGAAAAAAATATATGCAGCAGCTCGGACTCATACACAATGTGCGGTAGAAAAGACTGTCATCGACACCACAGTGGCTCGACTGGAAGAGCGTCCGCTTTTTGACCGGGAGTTTGTGGGTTCGATCCCTGTTTTGCTTGGCTCTCAATATTAAGAAAGTAGAGCTAGGAATCAGAACTGGCCAGTCTGGACTGCGTTCAATAAAGCAAGTCAGTTTGCCTCCAAAACTATCTTGCATCTTCTTGTAAACCTCAAATTAGAGTGTAGCCGTTATTCTCGCAGGTGAGGCTTGATATTGGATAGAACAAATTATATCAATAATTATCGATTTTATAAGGGATCGAATGTATACTATCAACCCACTTTACATTTCCGTATTTTTGATACGAATAAATATTCATTTTTTTATTCGCATAGGCCGCCATTTCGGTTGTGCCAAAGGACAGCTTGAGAATAGTTTGCGGATAATTGCCGCCATCCATTGAAAACTGTCACAACTAAACGGAAAGTTTGCTTTTGATAGCAATAGCCGCGATCGTCTCGGTTAACTGAACGCAACCCTGGGCTGTGTTCAGAAGTGCAAGTTACTCGCGACTGTTTTGCCCTTGATCTCTGCTCCTGTTGGCGCTCGTCATTAAGTACAATGACCCAGGACAAAACATTCGCTGTCACTTTGCACTTCTGAACGCAACCTTTGTATATTGAGAATATGTGGAATATCATGTCATGTGTGTGGGCATTATATTTCGGTGAGGCAGCACTCCAAAAGTGAGCACTGAACTCCCTGTCACATCAAAGACAACTTCGAGATATGACAGAAAGATGGTTGAAAGTGACATAAACCCGAATAAAACAAACAAAAAGCTGTCATCAATAACTAATCGACAGGCCATCGGCCTCAATAATGTAACTAGAATAACTTGTCTTCAACAGTTGTTCGACGGAACGGAGCCGTCAACAACAAGCACTAAAATAGATTACTAGTATCAACAAACAGCATTTACATGGCAGATAGGAAGCGTCACCATCTGATCAGATTACTGATTTTAGTCTTCGTTGGGCGTACATATCAGAAGGGGGGTTTTCTCGAGTTCGACAGACCGGAAGTTTCAAACATGTGCATAAGAAAACGCTATTAAGATAGCATCAACAACTGCTCGGCGCACCGGAGCCGCGAATAACGTGCACAAAATAAGTTATCAACAACAGAGCTTCATGCTGAGCCGTCAACAACTTGCACAAAAATAAATATATCATCAACAACTATTATTGCATAAAAAGCAGTGTCGCACGTTATTAACAGCCGTGCATTAACGGGCGAAAAACCGTGTATTAACAAGGCAATTTACGCGCTGTTAATGCACGGGTACGCAACTTTCAATATGTTCGTATCGGGGCCACATATTTACTGCCATTATGAGATGTGTACTGCCCGGCCCTAGAACTAGTCCGTGCAAATTGCGTTCGCGAGACATCGGTGAAAAGGCGAAACAAATTAGTGCAAGAAGTAACGCGAACTGTGGCAAATGCTTTCAGTTTTTATGCAATAATAGCGATCGAACATGGTTTTCAATGCATTAACATTCGCCAGGTCTCTAGGGAGGTGCCTCCGGCCTCGGTTTACAACACCTCCCTCGGGACCTGGCGAATGTTAATGCATGAAAAAGCATGTTCGATCCCTATATTCGAAAGACTGGGGGCGGCAAAAATGTGACAAAACAGATAACGACTATATGACAGACCGAGGTCATCAACAACGTGCAAAAAAAAACAACAACAACAAAAAAAAAAAAACCCAAACATTATCAACAACTGTTCGAATGACAAGTGTTCGGCGCATCGGAACTGTCAACAGATTAAATTATCAACAACTGTTGGACAGACTGTAGCCGTCAACAGCATGCATAAGAATTAGTTATTATCAACAACTCATCGGGAGACCGGAGCCTTTACCAGTGAACAAGAATGAGCAACAACCGTTCGGCAGAATGAAGTCGACAAGCTCATACACTAGGGTCGGTTATCATCATCAACTCTTAAGTTGATAAGCAGTCAACAATCGGTCTAATGTAAGTTATCATCAACTCGGTCTAATGTAATTTATCATCAACAGTTGTTCGGTAGACCAGATCGGTAATAACTGCGTTTAACCTGAACGTCCTCTGGCTCTATTTTATTGAACGAAGCAAGTCCTCTGGCACCATTGTATCTTGCAAACACACAATCATAGCCTAACTTGCGAAACTGCCTTTGTAAACTATTCCTATATACGTCCTCCGTTAAGTAATTAAAAGTCACACTTGAAAATACTTCTGAGTCGGGTTCCAACTTTAAGAAAGGTCCAAGTTGATCAGTTAATTCTTTCTGTAGATCGTTTGAGATGAGTTCCAAGTTGATGTGCAGTGTATCGCCTACTTGTTGCACGTGCACTCTATGATTCTCTGAACAGGGGCGATTTTCTGAAATTACATGTAAAAAAAAAAAAAAAAAAATTCAGTACCGTAATCATGCAAAACATCAGGGCCCAGTTGTTCAAAGCGTCGTTAGCTTAACGAGCTCGTTAAGGGTCATTCCGTTAGCTGTTTTAGCAGATTCAATATACAATGTCTGATTTTTTTCCAGGAAAAAAATTCAGCATATTTGGGTATCACTCGATGTAAATTTTAACGAATCGTTAGCTAACGATATCGTTAGTTTTGAACAACTGGGCCTGCTCATTTCATGGGGAATGGATAAACCTTCAAGGGGAATAAATCTGACATGGACATGTTTGCCTAGCTTCTGACTAGGAGCTAGTCTTAAAGAAAAGAAGTTTCTTTATCTGGGAGAAAACTCCAGTACAGCTTCAAGAGAAATAGTTTTGACATGGAACTGCTTATCTCCTTTCGCATTGTGAGCTGCTCTTAAAGGCTCGCTATTCCACAAAAAGACATATTTTATCAAAGAAAGGTTAAATAAATTGATATATGGTATCTATACAATCATAAAATGTGATACCTGACAGCCTGTAAAATTTCAGTTAGTCTCTCGTTCTAGAACTAGATCAAAAATGAAATGATTTTTTATCGTATCTCTGAATTAATGTTGGCAGCTCATTAGATGGTGGGTACTCATTAGATGAGGTGATTCAAATGAGAACACACAACATACAATTTCATGATAAAATAAGTAAATTTCCCTAAATATTTGTTTTCTTCAGCTATCGGAAGAAATTCATAGAGACTCAAAAACGATATCGAATTAGCCATGGTAAATCGGTGTTCGAGCTATTGAGGTTCGACTGTACATATTACATGAAATGTCGGTATATAATACAAAAAAAAATGAGGAATGATTTGATATTAAGGTAATTAAATCGTTAATTGCAGTATAACAGGGCCCAGTTGTTCAAAACTAACGGTGTCGTTAGTTAACGTATCGTTAAAAGTTGACCATTACATATGAAATATATGCTAATATTTTTGCTGAAAACATTACGAAAACACGCCTATTCAAATATTTTGAAATTTTCACCACCAAACAACTGAAAGTTTTTAGATAAAAAAAAAATTGATATTTTTTCTTATTTCTGCCCAAAACATAGATTGTGGGTACTTGTTAGAACCGCCTCGCCGAGGCGGTTCTAACGAGTACCCACAATCTATGCTTTTGAGCAGAAATAAGAAAAATAATGTATACCCCTGTAAACCCCAGTTTTACTATATAAAAGTGGGGTTTAAGGGGGTCAAAATTATATAGGTATGTTTTCATGATGAAATGTGAGTAGTAAAAGCTACGCACATTTTTTCAGCAAAAGTACCTGTGAACTAGATATTGTACTTACTAGAACAGTTACCATTTTGACCACTAACGAGCTCGTTAAGCTAACGACGCTTTGAACAACTGGGCCCAGATTAATAGTCATAATAAACAAATTTGACATGTCTTTGGCTTGGCCCGCCGTGGTTCAACTATTGGTTTTCATTTAATCTGGCATACAGTAGAATTAGCCATGAGTACTCGTCTTTGTTTATTATAGTGATTAATTTGTTTTTTATGTTTTCGCTTTGATGCATTGACTGAGTTGGGAACCTTTATGCGAACCGAATTTTTATGTATTTCTGTATTAAGAGCAGCATCGGGACCCAGGGTGGTTGGCAAGCTGTAAAAGTGCTTTAAACCCCACGGTGGTTTGCTCTGCTGACCGTTCTGGGGCGGTGGTCCCAGTGTTAGTCTTACTCTTTGTTGCTTTGTCGTTTATTCTACGAGGCGATTTGTTTTATGCCTTACTTGTGTCATTTTGTTCTTGTGTTTTTCAGTCCTTTTAGCATTGCGATTACCTCGCTTGGGGAAGAGAGAGCTAATCTTAGTGCTCTTCGTACGTTTGTTCGATTTGTGCTTGTTTGGATTTGTCGGTTTCCTCTTCCTCTTGGTGTCTGGGAAGGGCTGCGGTTTGTGATTGAGGCACTCCCTGGACTTTTCTCTTACCTTTTTTTTAAAAAAAAAAAGAAATAGGTTTGAAACTACAAAATTCTGAAAATTTGCCTTATAGTGTATACCTTTGTATACCATAAACTGTTTTCAGTATGTTTTATGGGGTGGAGTGAATGACAAATGGATAAATATAACATTAAAATCCGTTGTCCAAATGGCTTTATGAAAAATGTTTGAAGCACGACTTTGAATATCATATGATTTTCGTGAAAAAACTAAAAAAATAATGATACAATTATGTTTACCTTCTCTACAAATCCATTAAATAAATACTACATTTATCCTCTTATTTGGACATACGAGGGTGGGATCAAAAGTAATGGAACTAATGCTGTTAAGTGACAACTAAACGTAGGATTACGGAAATCTTTATTTCAAACGTTCACAGAACACTCCTTGGACGGATACGTAAGTCTCAATCTTTTAAATCATTCCTTGAAAGCTTTCTCAAAGTCCTTTTCAGGTATATCTCCGAGGAGGTTAAATATGGCGGCTCCCAACGTTAGGCGAGATGTAGATTTTCTACCAGCAAGCTTTTTCTTGACACGAGGGAACAGGAAAAGGTCACGGGAGGGGTGGGGGGGGGGGTGGGGGGGGAGATCGGGAGAATAGGGCAGGTGTTATACCCTTTGTTTATTCAGAAACGATGTCACACTTCCAGCCTTGTGAATCAAGGCGTTGTCGAGGCATACCCGTCTTTGGTCGACGTTTCTGGAAGAATTCGGCAAACTTTCTAAGAACTTCTTTCTTATCAATCTTGCATTCATTGACTTGCCTTTGGGTACAGGGACCTGGATTGCTACTCCTTTAGAAGTGAAAAATATAGCATACATAATCTTTTACACACTTGCAATCCTTTCGGTAATGCAAGGCCTTCTGGCATCTTTGTTGAGGCATACTCGGTTACTAATTTTTCGGTGCGGTTTGAAGAAATGTATCCAAGAATCATCACCTGTCACAGCATTCATATTGTTTTCTGATTGTATCTTCGAATCCTTTTCAACAGCTCGCACACCATCTTAACATGCGTACGATTTTGCTCCTCCGTGAGCACATGCGGGACCCACCTAGCACTTTTCTTCTTCAATTTCAAAATAATTCGCAGAACGCACAGTACAGATGCTTTTGTAATTTTAAACATGTCCATAATCTGCTGAGATTTATATTTTGTTTGATTTTTTCAACAATCCTTGGACTGCTTGCATACTTAGGTCGACCAGATTTAGGCGCATTTTTAACAGACTCCACACCTGCATTAAATTTCCTAACCCATCTGCAAACTGTGGAAAAGGACATTTCATTGGCCGGCGCGCGAATCGTGCCGGTCTCTTAATATAGCTTTGGATTTTTATGTATGGAGAAGTGTTCGATTAGCGCAGAGCGCAGCTTAGTAAGTTTGACTATGACCTGCAGTCCATCTTTGGTAAGTTTGACTATGACCTGTGGTCCATGCTTAAAAGTTCAACATATTCATATCTGACGCATGCTGAAATAAGCTTCTAGATAAGATCTGGTAACCTACTTAAGTTTACGCATGTTTTTTTTTTTTTTTTTTTTTTTTGAATAATAATGTACAAACTAAATCTCGTGGAGGTCCCAATATGACTAGGATTCGCTTATTGTTTGAGCAAGAAAATTCATAAAGCTTAATAAAAGTATACATTAAAGAATCACATTGTTGTTCTTTTTTACCTATTACATTGAATATTTTATTTATTTTAGTACACCCGTGTCCCATATTTCTAAGTAAACATAAACAAAATTTGCGCCGGCACTTAGACGTTTACGTCTAAATAATTTGTCTTGTTACTATCATAAACAGAACATATGTCAGCATAATCTACCGGGTATAAAAGCGCGATTTTTATGTAAGACCTGATTTCGTTCGCATTTTTGGCACTTTTTCCAACCATTTTGCCTAACCACCTACAAGTAGGGTTTGTGCAAATGTAAATTTAGAGCGAGATGTTGTGTCAACATGTATAATTTATACATCGATTGAAAGTTATGACAATGGGAACCTCGTGCTAGGCGCGAATTTTGTACTCGCGCTAACAATAGTGATGAAGAATAGCCAGTGGCATTACTTTTGATCCAACCCTCGTACTTACCTGAACAAAAAGTGTTGATTCAGGCCAGACGCCGCGTCTTTCTGCCACTCAGACATTTCAGACACACAAGCTATACGTATTTGGACACGCGAACAGGTAGTAATACGAACGTGTTCAAATAAGCATGTCCGTATACTTACATGTACAGTAAATACGGTATTTGCATTTATGGGTGCATGCATGAATGCATAACAGGTGTATATACTAACCTGGTTGCTGTCCAGAATATTGTTCAGCATCACTGTCGTCAGCTGTTACAGCCTGAAATGCAACAACAAAACGTTCGAATCTCAACATTCCATTTATGAGCACAATGAAAAGCCGTAACATTATGCAGTATGATGAGTGTGCACTGTTCACCTGATATAATCTGAGCTGCGCAATGTGAAAATGTTTCGTGGCATACATGCACAGTAAAGATCCAGATCAGCCAACAACACCGCAAAATCTCGTAAGCATCGTTTCTATACATCATTACGAGAACACGCCTATTTAAATATATAGAAAATTTCACCTCCAGAAAATGAAAATTTTCAGATAAAAACTCTGATAATTTTCATATTTCTGCTCAAAACATAGATTGTGGGTACTCGTTAGAACCGCCTCGGCGAGGCGGTTCTAACGAGTACCCACAATCTATATTTCTGAGCAGAAATAAGAAAAATAATGTATACCCCTGTAAACCCCAGTTTTACTACATAAAAGTGGGGTTTAAGGGGGTTAAAATTATATAGGCATGTTTTCGTGATGTGATAAAGGTCTCTTCTACAGCAGCCTATTCCAGGTAAGCGGACAGAGGAGTACAAGATCCACCTGGGTCTTCTCTAACCGCATATGCATCGAAGGCACATTTTTCACATGGCGTGGATCTGCTATTACAAAAACACGCCTATTCAAATATATAGAAAATTTCATCTCCAAGAATTGAAAATTTTCAGATAAAAACTCTGATATGTTTCATATTTCTGCTCAAAATATAGATTGTGGATACTCGTTAGAACCGCCTCGCCAAGACGGTTCTAACGAGTACCCGCAATCTATGTTTTGAGCAGAGATAAGAAAAAAATAATGTACAATTAAATAGGTATGTTTTCATGATGATTATTCGGAAAACACACACACACACACACACACACACACACACACACACACAATTTCAGAAATTACTAATTCCAATCCAGTGTTAACATAAACATACACTACTAATATTATTTTGCTATTGTCGTGTTTCCTTTTACCACTGCAAAAATGTAAGCGAGAACATCCAGGAAAGCCAGAATTACGAAGCACAACCTTCCCAGCGGACACATGACGTTACAACAACATCGATTCAATATAGGGATCACCCATGGGTTTTCATGCATTAACATTCACCAGGTCCCGTGGGAGGTGTTGAAAATAGAGGCCGAAGGCCGCGGTTTTCAACACCTCCCACGGGACCTGGCGAATGTAAATGCATTGAAAACCATGTTCGATCGCTATTATTGCATAAAAACTTAAAACATTTGCTACATTTCGCGTTATTTCTTGCACTATTTTGTTTCGCCTTTTCACTGATGTCTCGCGAACGCAATTTCCACGGACTATGCTCGTTCTAGGGCTGAGCAGTACATATCTGGTGACGGCAGCAGTTCTGTGGCCCCGGTATAGGTGTATTAAAAGTTGCGTTGCCGTGCATTATCAGCGCGTGAACTGCATTGTTAATATACGGCTTTTCACCGGTTAATGCACGGCTGTTAATAATGTTCGGCACGGCTTTTTGTGCAACAATATAGGGAACACCCATGGTTTTTCATGCATTAACATTTGCCGAGTCCCTAGGAAGCTGTTTGAACCTGAGGCCGCTAGGCCGAGTGTTCAAACAACTTCCGAGGGACCAGGCAAATGTTATTGCAATGAAATAACCATGGATGATCGTTGTTCTTGCATAACCTACGATTCCAACAACAAAGTGTGACGAAAACGCCCCAAAGCTCCATATAAACTCTTCAAATGCAACGGCAAACCAACATGGCGACTAGTTCAGAATGTTGTTTACAATGACGCCAGTAGCGCAATGACCCTCTTTTTTTTTCTTTTTTTTTTTTTTGTGTTGAGGTTTTACAGCCCAGTCAACCCAGTAGGGTCATGTCGAGCGCGGTCAGTTTACCTAACCACACGTTTACTGGGCAGGCTTAGTCCTGACATCATCATAAAATTCTACGTTCAGGGCGATAATGTTACGTCGTTCAACCTAACGTAACAAAGCAAGGCCCATCTTGTGATATAAAAAGTTCGAAATCCATGTTCAAACGGGTTTTGTTGTTCGAACACGGCTTCTGTTTTATTCAAGAATCAAACAGCTATATCTATCGGGTTTATGCAAGAATATAGGGATCACCCATGGTTTTTCATGCATTTTCATGCATTAACATTTGCCGGGTCCCGAGGAAGCTGTTTGAACTCGAGGCCGCTAGGTTGAGTGTTCAAACAGCTTCCGAGGGACCAGGCAAATGTTATTGCAATGAAATAACCATGGATGGATGGTCGTTGTTCTTGCGTAACTTACGATTCAAACAGCAAATTTTGACGAAAACGCCCCAATGCTCAATATAAACTCTTCCAATACAACGGCAAACCAACATGGCGACTAGTTCAGAATGTTGTTTACAATGACGCCAGTAGCGATATGACCCTCTGACATCATCATAAAATTCTACTTTCAGGGCGATAATGTTACGTCGTTCAATCTAACATAACAAAACAAGGCCCATTTTGTGATATCAAAAGTTCAAAATCCATGTTCAAAAGCACGTGAATATCATGATTTGAACACGGGTTTTGTTGTTCGAACACGGCTTCTGGCCTATTCAAGAATAGCTTCAAATAGCTATGTCTATAGGATTTTATGCAAGAATACAGGGATCACGCATGATTTTTCATGCATTAACATTTGCCGGGTCCCGTGGAAGCTGTTTGAACACGAGGCCGCTAGGTCGAGTGTTCAAATATCTTCCGAAGGACCTGGCAAATGCTATTGCAATGAAATAACCATGGATGATCGTTGTTCTTGCATAACTTACGATTCCAACGGCAAAGTGTGACGAAAACGCCCCAAAGCTCCATATAAACTCTTCAAATGCGACGGCAAACCAACATGGCGGCTAGTTTAGAATATTGTTTACAATGACGCCAGTTGCACAGTGACCCTCTGACGTCATCATAAAATTCTAAAATGCTACGTTCAGTGCGATAACGTTACGTCCTAGGTGGCTCAGTTGATTGTGCCGTCCGACTGGAGACCAGGAGGTCGCGGGTTCAACCCCTGCCGAGATCGGCAACATTCTTTCGTGGAGATTAATCATGAAATATTTTCTACGGTCATTCTCTCCCTTCCGCTGATTCAAGAAGGACAGTTGTCAGTTTCTGGCGAAAGAATGTGCACAATACTGGTTAACCGCTTAGAGGACTAAGCCTGCTCAGTAAACGTGTGGTTAGGTAAACTGACCGCGCTCGACATGACCCCATTGGGTTGACCGGGCCGTAAAACCTCAACACAAACAAACGTCGTTCAAATAAAGCAAGGCCCATCTTGTGATATCAAAAGTTCAAAATCCATGTTCAAACAGCACGTGAATTTCATGATTAGAACATGGGTTTTGTTGTTTGAACACGGCTTCAGGTCCATTCAAGAATAGCTTCATACTATCTTCATAGGATTTAATGCAAGAACGTTGATTTAACATCTTGACGTTGAATCGACGTTGTTTCAACGTTGTGTGCTTGCTGGATTCCTAAGGCACCTAAAGAAGAATGGGTGGGGTAAAATTACAATACAAACGCTGAATATGAAAACACCGACGCACGAACAAAGAACTGCAACAGAGGAACCGCTTTGGAACTGCCAGTAGAAGAACTACTAAAGGGGGGTTGGGGATGGGGTCTTAACCTGTTTTACTCGGGCGAAAGCTCGCCCTTATTAATCATGAAGCAGCTCACCCTCCTATGCAAATGCAGCAACAATTTTGTGTTGTTCTTATTATTGGCCACGATTTGAGAACAAGAAAAATAATGTACATGTAAACATTCTTACCTGACTTGCAATATTTTTCGACGGAGTCGCCATCACTCGCATTTCATTGTGGCGGAATAATATCTGTGCCGCCAACGATGCCGTCCTTTTCACACCAGCCAAAATGACTTTTGTCATATCTAGCAACTTCACAAAATCAAGAAACCCTATAAAGAAACAATGACAATGATTTTTTCGCGGCTAGTCCAGTTACACGCGAGCCACTACTACAGCTTTTAGTATAGATATGACTACAATATCCGTATTCTCAAAGTCTCGAAAATATCTTTGGACAATCAGTCACTCGTATTCGTATTATGATACCATCCATCCAAATTATTTATATAGGCTACACCGATGCACAGGGTAGTGGCTTAGATTATTTTGCATATTAACCTTTAAACTGCCAATCACAACAATTGTCGTCTGCTTTGTCATCTGCTTGTAATTTTAAATGTCATTTTTGCAAACAGTGTGGATTAAGATCAGGGGTCCACACTGTTTGCCTATATGCAAAAAAAAGGCTTGAAAAGTTTGCAAGAATATATTCAGCAGACGTCACAAACAGACGACATTTTCAGATACAGGTTTTCTTGGCATTTAAAAGGTTAAAGAATGACATCTTCGGGTAAATATAAACTATTCTCAGAGGATAATTTGACAGTGACGTTACTTATGGTATCAGTGTTAATTAAATGTTAATAGACAAAGTTCATTCTCATAAACAGGTATAAGGGCAGCAAGCTTCGTCATAAGCATTGTGAAATGTACGTAGCTGCGACGGTATCATTAGTTCGGATTAATGCCAAATTTACAAAGAGTGTAAACGCAGCATACAATCATGTTTTGTAGCAATTATTTCCATGATAATTCTATTCATAATGACAGAAAAAAAGGAATGTCAAGCAATTATGACATCAAAAACAAACACACATATTCACAAGTGCATAAAGTGAAGTCTATCATATCGCATACCGCTGTTTACATGCAGCTTAGGTGCCACGGGCTTACTTGATGTTAAATGTCTAGAACAATCGTCTCGTCATCTCGAAGTCCGAGGGACGCTGTGAAATACTTCGAGATATCCATACCTCGATACGTCAGATTTGCAGAATTGAAGGGAAAAATCGAACAACCACATTTCACAATGAATATGTAATTTGACTCCTGTAGATATATTGAAACTATTGTGGAAAAGAGGAGAAATTGCTCCTTATGAACAATTTCTTCTCTTTTCCACAATATTTTGTTACCTGTTGTTAGATTTCCATGTTAAAACAGGGAAAGTTTTCACTTTGAGATAAGGGGTTATTCGAGATAAGCGAAGTCGAGATAACGTGAGCCGACTGTATGTCTATAACAAAAATGAAATCTCAAAACAAATATGGATATAGCTTGTCGACATGTCCGAATATCTAGTGCAAGTCAGAAGCTCGCAATTTTGAAAGACAAATAGTCCATCGGACAGTAAATTTGGTGTTCAAAGTGAACATTCTGAATCTAAGAAAACGTAGTTAATACAACACAATTCCGAAAATTTGTAACTGATCCAATAAAGTGCCTTCATCCTGAAGGGATGAGATAAAAAAAGAAAATAGATGAGGATTCCAGGTCACACTGTACGTTTTAGTTATACCATGGTTCGTGCGCATGTACGATGCGATAATGCACGAGCGTGAGCGAGTGCATTATTGCTCGAACATGCGCAGAACCATGGTATAACTGATATATCACATTTTCATGCATGTAGATCATCTACATCGCGAGATATTCATGCTGAATGTTGGAAATTCAGGCTACTATGTGATAAATATATATACTCGTACATTGTATTGTACCATCGACTTTGATCAATAAACCCATTATTGTTACTTTGAAAATCAAATACCGTTTAAGTCGGTTGTACATGGGGAGAATGGGGTGAGTGAGGGGTGGGGGCGGTACAGTCTCACAAACTACACTGGTGTATATGAAGAGACTTAAATAAAACGGAGTGTAAAAATAAATAAACCATCTATGTCGGTTTTCATAAAAACGGGAAACCTTCTAACATATCGAAAAAAAAAAAAAAAATTATTTTGAAATTATTTTGTCTACAGTCAGTCTAGTGAGCATTGTAGGAATAGTGCATAAACATGTTTTTTTTTTTGTTTTTTTTTTTATTTTTTTTTTCTTGCCAACCAGGCCCGGAAACCCCCATATGTAATTACCAATGATATCATGCTTTAGTCACATGATGTTTTGACATAGACTTACTTCATTCGTTTGTTGCTTGTTCAGAAAAATAAAACGTTGCTCAACAACACGTTTTGTCTTATTTCTATTTAAAAGTGCAACGAACAAATCGCACCTCGCAATGACACACATTAAATGTCTTCATTCCGATAACTGTTAAACATTAATCACAATTACAGGAGACGACATTTTTTTTAGATAAAATAAGGCTTAGCCTCGCAAATTACACTGCTGTGTATAAGAATTCTTAATAAAATCGTGTCTCCGATTTTCGCTTTTTTGTGTTCTTGGTTAGGCAGATAATTCACATGAAACGTCATATGTTATTTCCTTTGAAAATAATAATAATAAAACAAAATTAGAATGTCGTCTGTTGCAAATGTGCTTATTGCTTTGTGGATTACCACTGCACACTGCGACTGCAATCAGACAGATCAGAATTGGCAATGACACAAATTGTATATATATTGTAATAACCTTCGCCACCAGAGATAAAACTAAAACAACACAGTTTATATGCATTCTATTCATCACGCGACACCCTAACCCTCAATTACAGCAGACATGCACTGGTTTATTTTATTTCTAAGAAGAAATAAGACTTTACATTTCATTTGAATCGTCTGCCTAGCAGACCCCCGAGAAGATCATTCACATAAAATGTCGTCTTACGAGGGAATATTAAAACGTTTTGAGCCTTACATAATCTACCAATGTTTGCGTTGAGGTTTTACGGCCCAGTCAACCCAATGGGGTCATGTCTTGCGCGGTCAGTTTACCTAACCTCACGTTTACTGGGCAGGCTTAGTCCTCTAAGCGGTTAATCAGTATTGTGCACATTCTTTCGTCAGAAACTGACAACTGCCCTTCTTGAATCAGCGGAAGGGAGAGAATGACCGTAGAAAATATTTCATGATCAATTCCACGAAAGCTCATGAAATATTTTCTACGGTCATTCTCTCCCTTCCGCTGATTCAAGAAGGGCAGTTGTCAGTTTTTGGCGAAAGAATGTGCACAATACTGACCCATGAATTTTACTAAGCATTATTTTTCTACTTAGTCACCTCTTAAGTCAATACATTTTGTCGACCTCTTCACTAAGTCCACTTCTACAGTAGACAGTATTTTGGTCCGCAATCCGAGCCTGAACAGCATCCTTAACCCTTGTCCTGCTGAATAAATCAAGATGACACGCCCACTTCTAATTTTCAACCAATCATGTTACTTGATACAAATTGTAGACATAAATCCACATACTTAATGGCAAACAGTGCAGAGCCAGATCAGTTGGCTTCTTCAATAGAGTTGACGACTATCCCTACCATATTGGAATTTCCGTGCCTGCCATTTCACAGTAACATAAGAGAGAGAAGATTCACCATAAACTGGAACCAAACGCTCATGGATATTTTTTGGGAGTCTGGTCTTTAGCTCTGATGACTCTATTACAGACAACCCTCTTTATACCGACACTCGATACAACGACAAAATTCGTTATAATGACAATTTGACTGTCATGGAACCTTCGCTTAAGAGGTAACAATTAGTCACAAATTGTGCAAGAATATTGTAGTTAATACTTTAAAGAAACATATGTTTTGGATATTTGTTAGAATCGCCTCATTGAGGCGATTCTAACAAATATCCATAACATATGTTCTATGAGGAAATTAGAATAAAACAAGACCTTTCTTACATATCAATCAGCTCATTATGTAGTCTGTGCAATAGCAAATTCATTTTAATGGCAACGTCTTTGGGAACAAATGTTGTCGTTGTAACGAGGGTTCACTGTATTTGTCCAACTGATCTGGATATGCACTGTTTGCCATTAAGTATATGAATTTGTTGCAACAATTGGGATAAAGTAATCTAATTGGCTGAAAATTAGAAGTGGGCGTGGCATCTTAATTTATTCAGCAGGACAAGGGTTAATTACTATAAGCAGCTTACAGTGTTTACTTTTCACAGTTATGCTAGAATCTGCTCTGATTATAAGGACTTTATCGAAAGAGAAAGACTTCTCACTACAAGACTGTTGACTCGGGGATATCAAAGATCTAAACTGGTGTCTTAAGAAATTCTATTGGAAGCATAATGACCATGTCAGTCACTACAATGTTGCTGTTTCCAGACTTATATCTGATGTTTTTGGTCACATCCAAGCCATAAATAGACTTTCTAAACCCCGGACATTACTTTCCGGATTTTCCTAAATCTCTGTTCAGGCTGATAGGCATGGTGGACGAAACGTGTTTACCAAGTAATGCTTACTTTCCATGGACGCCTGATTACACCCCATTCAGTTTGGGTCCATGTCTGTCTGTCTGTCTGAACATTCTTAACTTTGCCTTTGTGAATATCGACTTTTATATTTATAATTTTCTGAATTACGATTTTGGTATGTTGACTTTAGATTCATTTCGCATTTTTTCTGGACTGTAACCGGTGATCAAATCATAATGGCAGTGAAGGGATCAGGGGCCTATTTACTTTTCCATAGGCTACCATAACAGCATTTGGCTAAATTCTGACATTCAAAATATTATTTGACTTCCAAATTTGGTGTCAAATTAAAGATAAGCCTTAGACCGACAGAATACATCATATAAAGAAGGGATCTGTCAATATGCGTTGGCTTTTCTGCCCTTCATTACGAAAACACGCCTATCCAAACATATAGAAAATTTTACCTTAATAAAGTGAAACTTTTCAGATAAAAAATTCTGATATTTTTCAAATTTCTACTCAAAATACCCCTGTAAACCCCAGTTTTACTATATAAAAGTGGGGTTTAAGGGGGTCAAAATTATATAGACATTTGGTGGAAAATAAACAAAAGAAAAGAAGTTTACCAGGTCTGATTTTCAACAGCAGCACATTAAAATACCATTGACAAATTTAAATTTGATCTGCTATTAACTGAAATATATATCGTTGTGTATTTTGTTTGTGTTCGTGTTAAGATTTTACGGCCCAGTCAACCCAATGGGGTCATGTCGAGCGCGGTCATTTACCTAAGCACACGTTTACAGGGCAGGCTTAGTCCTCTCAACGGTTAACCAGTATTGTGCACATTCTTTCGCCAGAAATTGACAACTGCCCTTTTTGAATCAGCGGAAGGGAAAGAATGACCGTAGAAAATATTTCATGATCAGTCTTCACGAAGGAATGTTGCCGACCTCGGCGGGGATTGAGCCCGCGACCTCCTGGTCTCCAGTCGGACGGCGCATCCAACTGAGCCAACGAGGCCGCCCAAATAAAACCGACATAAATTCAAACCGTTTTATCTGTTCTTGGACAATCAGAAGCAATAGTTTTATCAAATATAGCCCTTGGCTTGTGCTAATGGGTAGCTAGTTCCCTAAATCGACATCGAACTACGGAACAGTGTCAACAAATATCATACGGATGTTTACCTCATTATAGTGCTGCATCATGGCATGGCATTGCATTGACGCTGTGTCGTTGACATGACGTTTTACATAACGAAAACATGCCTATGTAATTTTGACCCCCTAAAACCCCACTTTTATACAGTAAAACTAGGGTTTACAGGGGTATACATTATTTTTCTTATTTCTGCTCAAACACATAGATTGTGGGTACTCGTGAGAACCGCCTCGCAGAGGCGGTTCTAACGAGTACCTACAATCTATGTTTTGGGCAGAAACATGAAAAATATCATAGTTTTTATCTGAAAATTTTCAGTTTTTTGGAGGTGAAATTTTCTGTATATTCGAAATAGGCATGTTTTCGCGACGTTGTATAGGTCCTTGTCGAATGCATACGGCGAATATTTTGATTGGACAACATATAGTTTATGCATATTAGATACTTACCAGGTTTTACACAGCAAGCCTTGAACTAATTCTGGCAATGTCATTCTTTATTAACCTTAAACCTGTAGAATTTCAATAGCAAATGACATATTTTATTTTCGCATATATTTCACAAAAAAAAAGACAAAGGATTCCTGTCTCATTCAAGCAGTTTCCTTTTGAGAAAGTTTGAATGTGATAATAACTTACTTTCTGTGAAAAGTAGACGCATTATCATCATTTGTCTTCTGCTCACTTTGGCTAGAGCGTGCTAAAGGTTTTGTTGTTTTTTTTGTTTTCGAACGGTAGCAATATTATGCCAAGAGTTTGTGAAGGTGTAAGTGCTGAATATGATTGGCTAACGCCGAAATGTAATTGGCTGACGCACAAAATAAAACATAAAGAATGATGTAGTTCTGTCTTAATTTTCGAGTGTTTTTTGATACTTAATTAATACCAAGATTAACGCTTAGCACTCTGCGTAACATTTTCGGCAGAAGACATTTTGATTTTTTTTTTTTTTTTTTTTTTTTTTTTTTTTGTTTTTCGGTGCCAGGAAATAGGATTTCACATTTCATGCAAATTGTCTCCAATGGAAACAGATTGCATGAAATGTCAAATCCTGTTTACTCGGGAAAATAAGAAAAAATATCATCAGTTTGGCATCTGCTGAATTTGCCCCAGAGGGTGGTAAAGGTTAACTATTTGGAACGGTCTATTACCAGTCGACTGTTAAAAAAGTTAAGAGAAAAGTCCAGGGAGTACCACAATCACAAGCCGCAGCCCTTCCCAGACACCTAGAGAAAGAGGAAATAGACAAAGCCGAACAAAAGCCATTTTACTTTTAAACATGGCTATTACCAGTCGACAGGTAATACAGTCGACTCTCGTTATCTCGAATTCCAAGGGACTCACTGAAACACTTCGAGATATCCGTACTTCGACATATCAGAGTTGAGAGAGTGAGGAAAACAATAAATTGAACAACCATATTTAACAAATGAATATGTAATTTGACTCCTGAAGTTAGAAATATATATATATAAAATAATGTGGCAAAGAGGAGAAATTATTTCTCCTCTTTTCCACATTATTTTGTTACCTGTTGTCATAGTTTCATGTTAAAACAGGGGCCAGATTTTCACTTCGAGATAAGCGGTAATTCGAAATAAGCGAGTTCGAGATAACGAGGTTCGACTGTACATGTAGCTAATTCAACGAAAAACCGCTATTACCAGTCCGGTTGATTCTTTCTTTCTTTGCGATATTTCAGGTCTAAAATCCAGGCCCGTCTGGGTGCCAATACGCACAAATAATAGTTACATGAATGAAAAACGAATCTCATACAATCCAATCTAATACGTTAGTACTCCAGAGCAAAAATACGTGCGCTGTTCTGTAAAAAACACTCATCACGAAAACATGCCTATATAATGTTGACCCCCTTAAACCCCACTTTTATAGAGTAAAACTGGGATTTACAGGGGTATACATTATTTTTCTTATTTCTGCTTAAAATATAGAATGTGGGTACTCGTTAGAACCGCCTCGTCGAGGCGGTTCTAACGAGTACCCACAATCTATGTTTTGAGCAGAAATATGAAAAATATCAGAGTTTTTATCTGAAAATTTTCATTTTTTGGTGGTAAAATTTTCAGTATATATTTGAATAGGCATGTTTTCGTAATGTGTCATATTTTTCAACTTTCAGAAATACAATACGTCAACGTTACCACACCGATGCAAATGATTTTTTTTGTTGCTTGTTTTTTCAAGGGCATTTATGGTAATGATTTTAGTGGCAGGATTTTGTATTTGTATACTTCACTATTGATTAGCACTATCATATGCCATCATGTGTGGTGTATGTAACCTCAGGGGCTTGAAGGTCGTTTGGATTTTTTTCAATCCTCTATTCTCTTTATGATACTAAATCGAACCCTGGGCGGACCTGGTGTAGAAATAGCTTTTGGTAAACACTTTCATTTTACCCATATCTCAGGATATACAAAGGTGAAATAATATACGGTCAGAGGAGACAGCTCTGCCAAAATTATTTTGAGTCCCCTCTGACAAGAGGTTTGTTCTAAACGAGGAAATTTGCTCTCTTTGGGAGTAAATTCGTTCATTTTTAGCAGATCCCTTTTCAGTGGGTCTGTCCGCAAGAAAACAAATGGGAAGTCACCAAAGTTGTCTTCTTTGTAAAAAAATGGTGGATTATCTACAAAGTGCATCCAGTCCCTCTTAATTGTTCATTTTCATACTACAGTCGAACTTCGATGGCTCGAACCCCTTTGGGACCATGAAAATTTGTTCGAGACAGCGGTAGTTCGAGCCTCGGAAGGCTACTATTAGTGCCATACCAGGAGGCACAATGGAGATAATTGTGGGATATCTTTTCGGTGTTCTATATTTTAAATGTATGTTGTGTGTATTTATTAGAATCGCCTCATAGAGGCGATTCTAATGAGTACACACAGCATACATTTACAAGATAAAAGAAGAAAATCTCCCTAAATTATCCGTATATCGTATTTGGAGGAAATCCCTGCGGACTCAAGAACGTGTTCGACTCATTCATGGTAAACGAGCCATCGGGGTTCGAGCCACTGAAGTTCTACTGTATTTCTTATGTCTTTGCATGCTGGGTAATTTTGCATGCTTTTTTATGTTGTCTGGATTTTTTTAAATTAACTTTTTTTACAAAAAAAAAAATCCTTCAGGAATACCATCAGAGTGTTAAACAGTTTGGACCCAGATCAGGCCCGACATTTTGTCGGGGCTGATCTGAGTCCAAACTGTTTGCAAACGTTATCAGCAGACGAGAAAAGTCACCACTAGCGGGGAAAGAGTTATGTCATGTCATATAGCTCTATATACATATGATATTATTCCTTTCTCTCTCGCCTTTTCTTCTTTCATACATATAGCAGAGGAATTGTTTAGGAGGAGTATTTGGTGATAATTCTGGGATAATTGTTCTTATTTTTTCACAAAAACCTATGTTGTGGGTACTCATTAGAAGCGCCTCGCCGAGACGCTTCTAATGAGTACCCACAATTTGTTTTTAAGGAAAACTGGTAAAAATTATCCCACAATAAACACTCCTTCTTAACAATTCCTCTGGTATAGTCTGGACCTCTATATAATAGTTTCGCACTATTTAGCGTATAACAGTCATTTTTGACGCGTTGTGCAATATAAAACATGCAAAACATTTATTTTTGAGAGGTTGCCAGTCCTGTAACAGATGCACAAATACGTGACAGCGGATCAAAACATGACGTCGTGTTATTAGTATTAAATTACATTCTGTAAGCAAGTTTAATTGTCTGAGTTTATTATTTATATGCTTTTGATGACGTTTACTCTAGCATTGTTCCATATCGATCTGATCCGATTTGTTTTCATACTACGGTAGCCTGATTTTGCCATCCAATCAAATTATATTTAAACTTCCATACATTTTCTTATCATGAATGGCATCAGTTTCTTATTTGTTGGCAAATCTTTGAATAAACTAAATTCTGTGACTGATACATCAACTGGACAATAACTCGCAGTTTCTTGAGTATTTTAGTTCTACGCCACCATCTAATGTTCATTCAGGGTCATTTATTAGGACATATCCCAGCTAGCATTCTTTATAAATCTACAACGGGCCGTTATCGGTCCGTCTGGGTAGCTGACGGGACGATAACGGCCCGCTATAGATTTATGTAGAATGCTTACTGGGATGTTTGTACGTAACTCTGTTAAGGTGAACGGATACACTTTGTAGATTTTCCACCCTAGGTGACAAGGGAGACGAAATTTTTTACTTCCGGTTTGCTTTCCTGTACACCAAGACCCTTCTGAAAAGGGATCTATTCTAAAAGGAAATTATTTGCTCCGTACCCAGTAAGCATTCTATATAAATCTATAGCGGGCCGTTATCGGCCCGCAAGGGTAGCTGACGGGCCGATAACGGCCCGTTGTAGATTTATAAATAATGCTGCTTTTCAGAATGAAGCAAATCAATTTTGACTGAATTTTGTCTCCCTTGAAAGTGTAGTAATTGTTTGGTAGAAATGGTCGACTAATTACATGTACATGTATTGAAATGTCGAATACATGTATGGCAATTTGTAGCTGGTTATATAATGCTTCTATATCTAGATCCGCATCTAAAACACTGTCTAAACAAGAGTTTTATGAGCATTTTATATTTGGGTTGAAATGTAACGATTTGGTCTAGAAGAATTAATGATTTGGTATCTTGTTATATAATCTACCATATAAGTATTTAATCAAGTATCAAAACTATTATGAATTGACGACATGACTGTGTTAAGGGCCAATTAAATGGCGTTTTGGAGACCGGTCGCTAATATCTGAACCACTAACATTGATTCCAATGCTGAAATACACAGCTTTTGTTAGGACCGTCGTCATACTAGTCATACTACGCTGTTGTATGAAAACTACTTATGCAAACCTAGAACATATACGAGTGACAGTATTACAATAAATACATTCATCTGAAATGTTTTATTTTTCCAATTGCATTTTGAATCAACGTCATAACCCTAGAAATATCCCAGCTAGTATTCTTTATAAATCTATAGTGGGCCGTTATCGGCCCGTCAGCTACCCTGACGGGCCAATAACGGTCCGCTAAAGATTTACCCTGACGGGCCGATAACGGCCCGCTATAGATTTATAAAGAATGCTTACTAGAGTAGTATCGCCTGTCCAATTTTTACGCGTCATACAATCCGAAAATACAGTCGAACTTCAATGGCTCAAACATCTTTGAAACTATGTAAATTTGTTCTAGACACGGGTTGTTCGAGCCACAGAAGGTTATTCATAGCGCCACGTCAGGCAAATGGGGATACTTTAGGAACGTCTTTTCAATATTCTATAAAATAATGTTTTTTTTATTGTATTCATTAGAAACGCCTCGATGAGACAATTCTAATGTGTACATACACCATACTTTTCATGATAGAATAATCAAAATTCCCTAAAATAGCCCTAAAGATTTGTTTTCTTGAGCTATCAGAAGAATTTCCTACGAACTCGGAAATTCGAATCAGCCACGGTAAATCGGTGTTGGAGTCATTAAAGGTTTACTATATGTAGTATTAAGTTTCAATGAACAAAAACAAAAGCTGTCAAGAAAGACACAATCATAGTACATAGTCTACCAATGACACCGAGGGGATGAGTAAACAAGATACGACGGACAGCATACACGTTACAAACAAACGTAAAGAAAGCAACCAGCTCGCTCTGCCCCAAGAAGATGATCACAATACCAGACAGAACCCATCAAACACAACAATAAAGCGCCACAAGGCACCACAAAGAACGAAAGCGCCACAAGGCACCACTCGAACCAATGCATTAGAACTGTAGCAGTAAAGACCAAGGCCTTATTACTACTTGTCTCTAATCTGATCACATGGTTGTTGTCCTTGTTACTTCAATGCGGTGACATTGAAACTAATCCTGGACCAGACTCTGGTGAGGGCAGCACTGCTGACAGCAGTGATCTGTCAGCAACTTCCTTTGAACTACTCTCCAATCACTTAGCTATACTGCATTTGAATATCCAAAGTTTAATACCCAAAATGGACATTATACGAAGCGAAGCCGAGGCATACGACGTCCTAGTTTTTTCGGAAAGCTGGCTAAATCAAAATACTAATAGTTCTGATATACAAATCGAGCACTTTATGCCACCTTTCAGATCAGACAGACAAGGTCGCCCCGGTGGAGGGGTTGCCGTTTACGCCCGTAATTCATTATCATGCAAACGTAGATCAGACCTGGAATTACCCGGTGTTGAATCTGTTTGGGTCCAAATCCAGGTAAAATCCAAAAAGATACTGATTGGAGGGTTCTACAGACCTCCCAACAGCGGACAGGACTACTTCGAATTGATAAAAGAAAGCGTAGACAGAGCATGCAATACCAACATAGCCGACGTCGTCATCACAGGCGACTTCAACATAGACATGTCCCAGAACAATAATAACAAAATCAAGGAACTTATGTTAGAATATAATCTAAAGCAGCTTATATCCGAGCCCACGCATTTCACCGAGCATTCTTCATCTGTCATTGACCTGATCCTAGTACGCAGCAATAATAACGTCCTGACAAGTGGAGTCGCAGACCCTTTCGTAGCTGACTACACTAGGTACCACTGTCCGGTGATAGCTGTACTTAAATTTACACGCATGCATACACCGTCATTTCGACGTAAGATATGGAACTACGGACTAGCCGACTATGACAAATATAGAATGATTTTAATGGACTCCAACCTCCTACAAAAAATCGAAGTCGACGAAAACATCGACCAAAATATTCAGGTTATTTCCGACACTATAATCAAGGCTGCTGAGGAATCAATCCCCAATAAAATTGTAACAATTAAACCAGACGATCATCCGTGGATCACATGCCACATTAAAAATTTGATTAGAAAACGTAAACGCACTTACAGGCAATTTAAGAAAACGAACAATATGCACTTTTGGACGAAATACAAGCAACTACGAAATAAAGCCAACAATGCCGTAAGAAAATCAAAAAAGGACTATTTTGATAAACTTGATAATCTCTTGTGTTCTGAAAATAGTAATTCCAAATTATTTTGGAAAACCTCCAAACAACTCTTAAACCTTGGACAATCTTCTAACAACATCCCCACACTCACTATGAATCATGAAGTAGCACAGACAGACTGTCAGAAAGCAGAATTGTTAAATACTTATTTTTCATCCCAGACTAAAGTTAACGACCTAAATAAACCCTTACCCAATATCGCACCTGCACAGCATATACTCGAGTCAATTACAATATACACTCAGGATATACTCGACGTACTGCGACATTTGGACGTGAACAAAGCTTGCGGCCCAGATTTAATTAGTCCGCGACTTTTACGCGAAGGCGCTGACTTCTTAGCATATCCATTGTTCATTGTCTTCAATAGATCACTACTCCAAGGTTACTTTCCACCCGCATGGAAAGATGCCAATTTAACTCCGATCCATAAAAAAGATGACAAATCACTGCCGAGCAACTACAGACCTATTTCTCTCTTGAGTTCCATAGGTAAAACAATGGAACGCTGCGTTCACAAGCATCTTTATAACTACGTTGTATCTCACAAGTTACTAACTCCGTTCCAGTCTGGCTTCATCCAAGGCGACTCCACCACTTACCAATTATTACACACCTACCACACATTTTGTGAGGCAGTTGACAATGGCAAAGAAGTGCGAGCAGTTTTCTGCGACATCAGTAAGGCATTCGACAGAGTCTGGCACAAAGGTTTACTTCACAAACTTCGAGGTATAGGCTGTTCAGAACAAGTTCTTAAATGGTTTACCATTTACCTCTCAGGACGTAGGCAACGTGTAGTTCTAAATGGTCAAAATTCTGACTGGGCACCAGTTGAAGCTGGAGTTCCCCAAGGGTCCATTTTGGGCCCACTCTTGTTTCTCATTTATATCAACGATATTGCCCAACGCACTGGATGTTCCATTCGTCTGTTCGCAGACGACACCAGTTTGTATATTATAGTCGAATGCCCCGATCAAGCTGCAAGAATTCTAAATGCCGATTTACGTGCTATTTCCGCCTGGGCCGTCGATTGGCTTGTTGAATTCCACGCAAAGAAGACCATGGCTATGACACTTTCTAGGAAATCAACCCCTGTATATCATCCACCTCTCTTCTTAAACAACACAATGATACAAGAAACCTCTACGCACAAACACTTAGGACTCATATTCTCTAATACATGCAACTGGGCAGATCACGTGCGAACTTCTGAGAAGGCCTGTATACGTTTAAATCTTCTCCGGGCTTTGAAGTTCAGAGTCAGTAGAAAATCCCTTGAAAAAATGTACACTGCCTTTGTTCGTCCCCTTCTTGAATACAGTGACATAGTGTGGGACAACTGCTCCTTGGAAACTAAAAAGCAGTTGGATGCAATACATGTCGAGGCCGCGAGAATAATAACAGGAGCAACAAAACTCTGTAACATAGATAAAATTTACTCTGACCTGGGTTGGGAGTCCCTTCAAAGCAGGCGGAACAAACACAAGCTTGTAGCGTTTTACAAAATACTGCATGGGTCAGCTCCAAACTATCTTATGAACCTTGTGCCTCCAACTGTACAAGCAACAACAAGGTACAATCTCCGAAACTCTGACCACATTCAAAACTACAGAGCCAATACTAATCTCTTTCTTGATTCGTTCTTTCCAGCTACTATACGAGCCTGGAACAACTTGCCGGCTGAAACTAAAGAGGCATCAACCTTAACAATATTCAAATCGTTCCTGAACAGAAATATACAGACACCTCCCAAATACTTCAATGTTGGTACACGCTTAGGTCAGATCCTCCAAGCTCGACTAAGAATGGACTGCAGTTCCCTAAACTCTGATCTCTACCGCAAACATATCATTCCCAGCCCATCTTGTCGCTGTGGAGGATTTGAAAGTGTGCAACATTTCTTCTTCAGTTGTCCTAACTACACGGTTGCAAGGGAAAGATACTTACCGGCCGATTTACGCAGTTACTCAGTTAAAGATCTTCTGCACGGCAAAACTAACTTAACATCTCAGGAAAATGAAGCCCTTTTCTTGCAAGTACAGGATTTCATCATCAAGTCTGGAAGATTTGTATAGCATACCCAGTCATCAACCGTTGGCTAACGTACTAAATGGCACTTCTACATATTTAACGTACAGCTCTTGATCCCATACATATTTAGGCACGGGCGTCAGTCGGTCAAAATCTCTCTCTCTCTCTCTCTCTCTCTCTCTCTCTCTCTCTCTCTCTCTCTCTGTGTGTGTATGTCTTGTTTGCTTGTTCAAAATGTCCAACAGTTTTCATTATTAGTCATGCCGTTCAGTTATGTTGTATACGAACTTGTTTCCAGGAGATGACATTTATAAGCATTACAGCTTACAGTCAGATCCTATTCGACATGTCTGTTTTATCGATGTAACTTTATACGAGCTTTAAAATAAATATTGTTTAAACCAAAGACCAAGGCCACGCTAACACACAACGTTGTAACAACGTCGCTCCGACGTCGCCGCGACGTCATGACGTCGCGGCAACGTTGGAGCGACGTTGTGTGCTTACTAGGGCGGGGTGTTTAAATCAATTTTACTAACACCAAAACTAAACCCTATGTTTAAATGTTGCAAAAATGCAAAAAAAAATAGCTCCTTTCGTATATAGACTCCATATTTAAACTCAGTGAAACATCACAGAAAAACATGTAAAGTTAAATCAGTGTGAAACAAGGCAGAGGGATCGTGGCAAATACCTGGAAACAATTTAAGGCTATAGAATTAAGCAGATTCATACCCTACTTTCTAAGATCGCACACGTCTAGACTATTCACTCTCCAACCCCAACACACCCACTTAAACCAACAGACAGCCGGAAATTTCATCACCGAATGTTCAAAGAAAGAATCGAAGCCGATTTTGCATCTGTCATTTCTGTTTTCCAGAAAATGCATCTATGAAAACAACCTCAGACTGAACTCGGGTGCCCGGTGGTTTTCATTAAGTTAAAAAACACAACAAAAACTTCAATAATTCGTTTACTTTGGCTCGTTGAACTAATTTGTGGCCCTAGGAAATTCTTCTGATAGCTCAAGTAAACCAATATTAAACCCTTAAAGCGCCAATCACAACAATTGTCGTCTGCTTTGTCTTCTGCTGAATACTTTAAAAATCATTGTTGCAAACAGTGTGGACCCAGATCAGTCTGATCTGGGTCCACACTGTTTGCCTGTATGCAAAAAAAGGTTCAAAAAGTTTGCTAGAATATTCAGCAGACGACATAAACAGACCACATTTTCAGATGCAGGTTTTCTTGGCGCTTTAAGGGTTAAATATTCTAGGCGAAATATTCTTATTTCATCATGAAAATGTATTTAATTTATACTCATTAGAATCGCATCATCTAGTCCATCAACATACCATCAGTTTACAAATCACGAAAACACGCCTATTCAAATATATATAGAAAATTTCACCTCCAAAAACTGAAAACTTTCAGATAAAAAAAAAAAAACTCTGATAGTTTCATATTTCTGCTCAAAACATAGATTGTGGGTACTCGTCACGGTTAGAACCGCCTTGGCTGTTTTCGAGCAGAAATAAAAAAAATAATGTATACCCCTGTAAACCCCAGTTTTACTATATAAAATTGGGGTTTAAGGGGGTCAAAGACTCCCTAAATTATCCCCATTTACCTCTTGACCTGACGCTATGATTAACCCTCAGTGGCTCGAACTACCCATAACTAGAACAAATTTCCATGGTCCAATAGATGTTCGAGCCTCTGAAGTTCGACTGATGTGTAATTTAGATGCCCATGTTTTCCCATAATATGTTGTGAAAATAGACGTTTGCAGGGGTATACACTAGCAGACGAATTTCAAGAATATTTTCACTCTGTAAGATTGAATTTAATTTGTTTAGTTAGAAAGGATAAACATATCTTAATGTCTTTCCGTCTTTTTCCTCGTGTTTTCTCGTGGACTTTGGTACGGCCTACGTATCTCTAGAAAAGTCTTAATTTTCCATGAAAAATATGCTGCAGGTACTCATTAGGAGCGCCTCGCGGAGGCGCTTCTAACGAGGAATTCACAACATATGTTTTCGTGATGAAATAAAGAAAAAAATGCTTGTCTAGTGTAATGGACTCGATGTATACATTTCATATGGGTGTATTAATGTAATGTGTAACAAGCAGCTATAGAATAAATAGACAATGATAAAAAAAACTACTATTTTCCCTTGAAAAAAAAAAAACCTCTGGAATCCTGAATGGATGCTCTTGTAGTTCCAATGGGTTTCCTGAATTAACAAAGGAATTAGACGAAAATAAGCAATTAGCATATTAGATGCAAATGGTAGCATGGTTTGGAAAACTGTTGTATAAGAGATCAACGGACAATGTGTGATTGCAATAGTACACTTATGTGTCCAATTTCTGATAAATGAATTTTCACCACCAGTTAAAAACAGCTGAGTATAAACGAAAATGCAGCATTCAAGTTAGTTTATGAAGAAACATATACATCATTTAAATACAATTTTTAAATAAAAATCTATTCTAAAATGCTAGTTTTACCCCACATGTACATAAATAAAATAAAAACAATACCCAGCTTCACTGAAGCCGAGGGAATCCTTTGAAAATAGAAGATTCATATGCTACTCTCAGAGCTGACACTTTAACCCCAGCTTCCAGCAGCACAGACGCACAAACACAGGTAAGTTATCATCATAATCGGAACAGATTTGTATCTTCATATCCAGTTTTTAAATCATTAGAACATCCAAAAAATAGAAAAAAGAATATGTGTAATCAGTATTTCAGCATTGCTTAATAATAATTATAATAATAATAATAATAATGATAATAATCTTGATGTACTCGAGATTAACTGAAATTAACCTCGTAATTTCATCACGAAAACATGCCTATATAAGTTTGACCCCCTTAAACCCCACTTTTATATTGTAAAATGGGGTTTACGGGGGTATTCATTATTTTTCTTATTTCTGCTCAAAAACATAGATTGCGTGTACTCATTAGAACCGCCCCGCAAAGGCGGTTCTAACGAGTACCAACAATCTATATTTTGAGCAGAAATATGAAAAATATCATTTTTTTTATCTGAAAACATTCAGTTTTTGGTGGTGAAATTTTCAATATATTTGAATGGGCGTGTTTTCGTAATGTTCAGTACTTTGATGGTCACAAAAACAACAAAAAATAAGAGACATAAAATAAAAAGAAATGAAAAGTTCTTTAGATCCAGAAGTGTCCAGAATAGGGGCGTTAAACAAAACAACATGTTTATTGCTATAGAGGTCACCGTTTTTTTTTTTGTTTTGTTTTTTCCGTAAATGTAACTCAGGAATAAACTCGTCGTTTCTAGAAACTGATTCATCTGAAGTTTTAAATGAAAAACCACATTCGATAACTTATTATAGCGCAAAAGTATTTTTCCCGGCGAAAATGGATAAATATTGATTAAAAAGAGAAGTTCTGCAGCCGGTGCGATCAGGTGATCACACTACGTAAAAAGCACGTGTTTACTACAAGAATTTTAAAGTCCTTCATGCAGGCCTGTTTGCTTTATTCCAGATTATCCTCATATTTTTTATTGCCACTGGAAAAAGTATGTTACATTTATTTATTAGAGTCGTCTCAGCGATATGATTTACTGAATTGTAAAGAAGGTTTTTATTCTCTGGAAAAATAAGAACTGTATCAGCACTACCTCCCAGCGGGCACATGACGTTTATACAACGTCGTCTCAACGTCGATGCAACGTCATGACGTTGCATCAACGTTGAGGCGACGTTGTATAGATGCCATGTGTCTGCTGGGCCGGTAGAAACTCAACATCTAATCTAGAGAGATACACCCAACTTAATGCGCCATCGCTAAACATCTGCGATTATGTTCAACATGATTTATTTGTTTCTTTGCTTTCACAACAAAAACATTGTTTGTTTACTATGTTCCGCTACATACAAACAACAGGATCATTAGTTGCATGGGCGTTAGTAAGATCAATAATATTTCGATTGTTTGTTGAGTGCTATAATCATAGCACGGAATGCATTTTGCACAACTGCATAACATGATCCGAAGCAATGTATTCTCTTCAAGTTTCGAGTTTCAAACTTGAAACTTGAAGCAATGTACTCGCTGAATTAAGCTTTGACCATTTGGCTCTGATTAGAGGGATAGTTTCTGTCAAACCCTCAGGTGTGCCGGCCTCGGTGGCTCAGTTGGATGCGCCGTCCGACTGGAGACCTCCGCGGGTTCAACCGATCATGAAATATTTTTTACGGTCATTCTCTCCCTTCCGCTGATTCAAGAAGGGCAGTTGTCAGTTTCTGGCGAAAGAATGTGCACAATACTGGTTAACCGCTTAGAGGACTAAGCCTGCCCAGTAAACGTGTGGTTAGGTAAACTGACCACGTTGGGTTGACTGGGCCGTAAAACCTCAACACAAACAAACAAAAACCCTCAGGTGTTGCAAAGATAGACTTACAAGTATTTTATGTTCATAGTACATCTGACCCCGAGGTTCATATAGTACATCAGCTGAGCATGAAATTTGTTTTGTTTATAAATCTTAAAATACTGACAAAATTTTGAAACTTTTTTCATGCTCAACTCAGCTGAGCAAGCTCAGCTGAGTTGAGCATGAAAAAAGTTTTAAAGTTTTGGTATTTTTTTATTTTTATGACCTGGTGAAATTTCATGCTCAGTTGAGTTGAGCATGAAAAAAGTTTTAAAGTTTTGGTATTTTTTTTTATTTTAATGACCAGGTGAAATTTCATACTCAGTTGAGTTGAGCATGAAAAAAGTTTTATAACCTCGGGGCCTGATCAGGATCTATAATATGTATCCAGCAGTATTTAGGCATATTAACATGCAGTAAATGGATCGGACTTCAAAGTTAAGAACAAATATGAGCTTGGGCACTGCATTTCCAACAATAAGGTGATGGCACCCAACGAAGGCACAGATCAGCCTGTGCATCAGCTTGAAGACGCTTTGAGTCCTTGGCTATACACAGCGTGCCATCTGGAGACTGATCAGACTGTACGGATGCGGTGTGCATGCTTATTTAAGTCTTCGCTAGAAGCATCTGCAATCTTGTAGGAAATGCTGTGGCTCGGTTTATATGGTAATATGTTTGCCAGGAAAGGTCATAGTCACACAGAACAAGCCTTCCAAGATATCGAAAGTACACAAGTAGGCATAACACATGGACAACCACCAACAAAACAAAGTCAAATAAATCAGACTAAACCACATAAGTCAAAATTGTATTAACCTTTACCAAGCTGCAAATTGGTGATAGTTTTCTTATTTATCCAAGAAAATAGGCTCCTAAGGAGACAATTGCACGTACTGGGGCGGGGGTGGGGGGTGGGGGTGGGGGGAGAGAAAAATATTTCACAATGTCGTCTGCTGAAATTTTTGCAAGAGTGTTAAGCGTTAAATGTTTACAGGTCTGAGGTAGGCAAAAATACTAAGGAAGCTTTGGCAGAGAATTTTACAAGCTGATCCAGACTTCTAACATCTTATTTTCAACTTCTTACTTCTAGCTTCTAACTTCTAACTGCCGTTGTTTGTATACTGAGAGGATATAGAAACAATACAATTGATTTCAAACTGGGCTAGAGGAAACCTAAAAAGGGAAATTTCATTCTAATTATGACATTTGATATCTTTGACATTGTTCTGAAAATTATATTTCACCGATTGGACGTGATTAGCAAACGCTCGCTTGTAAAGGTCAATGATTTGACACAGGGGGTCAAAATTATTGTGTACAAGTTTTCACTCAGTATTGTCTCTATTCGTAAGTCAGAGCTCCTTGCATCGATTACCGCTTGGCATTGACATCTCATGCATGTCACACACCGAATTGCCTGCACTAGTATCCGCCTCCATTCCTGTATTATCGACCTTTCCAAATGACGCAGATTTTGTGGTTATCGACATATCTTAACCCATTTAAGCCTAGCGTCGCATAAAAGGGACATAAGCAAACAGTGTTGACCCAGATCAGACGCCGCAGAATGCGGCGTCTGATCAGGGTCTACACTGTTTGCATTAAGTTAAGGAATTTTTTTACAAAACATGATAATAATGAAAACTAACCAGACACCCTTTATATAGGAAATGGACTTGTCCAAAGACTTGAGGTAGAAGAGTCCGCACTGCATAAATGGGTTAAACGCCTTCCAGGTTCCTTCCACGAGAATTCAGCAGCATCAGTTAAATCAATGAAATACCAATCTGAGTATAATGTCAGAGATATCAAATTTGATAACTATAGTATACTGAGACTGGATACAACGACAAAATTCGTTAAAATGATAATTTGACTGGCACGAAACCTTCGCTCAAGATGTAACAGTTAATCAGAAATTATTCAAAACATTGTATTCAATACTGCAAAAAACCATATGTTTTGGATGTTTGTGAGAAGTCGATTCTAACAAATATCCAAAACATATGTTCTAAGAAGGAATAAAAATAAAGCAAGGCCTTTTTTACACATCAGACTGCTCATTAACGATAAATTAATGCTAACAGCTTTGGGAACAAATGTTATCTTTATAACGAAGGTTCACTAAAGAATGAATTACCATATTTTAGTTGTTTTTTTTCCAGCCCAGTATGGAATCAAGTATATAGTTTCTATTTCCGATCAATGTATGTATGCATGGATGTATGTATGTATGAATGTATGGATGAATGTATGTATGTATCACGAAAACATGCCTATATAATTTTGACCCCATTAAATCCCACTTTTGTATAGTAAAACTTGGGTTTACAGGGCTATACATTATTTTTCTTATTTCTGCTCAAAAACATAGATTGTGGGTACTTGTTAGAACCACCTCGTCGAGGCGGTTCTAACGAGAACCCACATTCTATGTTTTTGAGCAGAAATATGAAAAATATCAGAATTTTTTATCTGAAAATTTTCATTTTCATGGTGGTAAAATTTTCAGTATATTTGAATAGGCATGTTTTCGTAATGGTATGTGAGGATACCCAGGAAATGCCACAATTTCGAAGTGCAGTCTTCCCGAGCTTCCCGAGGCACCATTTGAAGAGATAAGGAGCATTTATTTGTTAAAACAACTGAACTCTCAAATTATTAACTTCTTAGCTTACTACTACTACTAAGCATGTAGTTAAATACTGTGATACAGTATATAATAATCCGGTAAAAATCTCCTTTGGTCTATAAATAACCCAGTAAGCATTCTACATAAATCTATAGCGGGCCGTTGGCGGCCCGTCAGGGTAGCTGACGGGCCGCTAACGGCCCGCTATAGATTTATGTAGAATGCTTACTGGGAAATAACCTTCAGTCTGAATATGTCCGCGCGTCTAGTTTGTCTACGTATGGTTTTTCACGTTTTGTACAACATTGCCACCTAAACTTTAATGATTAAAGGGAAACCGCCTGATTTAATTGATTTTTTTTTCATTTCTGAGGACCATAAAGATTATGCGTTATGGTATTATCAGAAATTTGGTGAAACTCTTTCCTTTCATCTTGATAATATCTTTATTCGGTCTGGTTAACCGCTTAGAGGACTAAGCCTGCCCAGTAAACGCGTGGTTAGGTAAACAGGCGCGCTCGACATGACCCCATTGGGTTGACTGGGCCGTAAAACCTCAACACAAACAAACAAACTGTGCAAGCCATTATTATTTGAAGCATTCAATTCAATGTCTTGATATTTGTATGGCTTACTAAATTTTGATAATGATTACTTTTGAATAATTGATTGATAAAAGTTATCCCAAAGAATTTCAGTTACTACTGTTACACTTCTGCTACACTTCTTTAGCAGAGGTACGGGCATCTTAAATTACTTTATTTTTTCTGGGTTGTGTCGCCGTTATTCTGAATCAATGTCAAAATATACGGTTCTGCATGAAACTGTCGGAAACTGAATTTTATGGTGACTTATTCAGAGACTGTAGGCAACATGAATATTCTGCACCAAAGTGGGCGCATAGTTATTAACCCAATTATACCATCACATGCCTATATAATTTTGTCCCCCTTAAACCTCACTTTTATATAGTAAAACTGGGGTTTACAGGGGTATACATAATTTTCCTTATCTTTGCTAAAAACTTAGATTGTGGGTAGTCGTTAGAACCGCCTCGCCGAGGCGGTTCTAACGACTACCCACAATCTATGTTTTGAGCAGAAATATGAAAAATATCAGAATTTTTTTATCTGAAAATTTTCCTTTTTTGGTTGTAAAATTTTCAATATATTTGAATAGGTGTGTTCCCGTAATGCTATAGTTGATAACGTTGCTATCCTCTTTAATTGCATGACGTTGAGTCGCACTTCTGACGGCTCCCTCCTTAAACTCTTTCAGAAGGTTAGCGCCTAACTATCAATGGATGTGGTCGGGCCCATCGTAGTCCTGTTTATGGTTTCTTCTGTTCTAGCCTAACATCGCCCTTTGCTTTGTTTCATCACAGTGTTTGTGATTATGTGCGCTTCACTGTGATATTTCAATAATGAGGTAGAGGAATCCTTTGCAAACCGAACATACATGTATGTTTCTTATTTGGAGCTCCATCAAAATTAAGGGCGACGTTTCGCGCGAGTCATTACGAAAACACGCCTATTCAAATATATTGGAAAATTTACCAGCAAAATATGAAAAATTTCAGATAAAAATTCTAATATTTTTCTTATGTCTGCTCAAAAACATAGATTGTGGGTACTCGTTAGAACCGCCTCGCCGAGGCGGTTCTAACGAGTACCCACAATCTATGTTTTGAGCAGAAATATGAAAAATAATGTAGTTTCATTAATATCGTGTTGTTGTTTTTTTGTTTTGTTTTTTTTTTGTCATTGTTTGTTTCTTATCTCCTCTTCTTTTGGTGCTTCGTGATTCTGGCTTTCCTTGGGTAATTTCATTTACAGTTTACCTTCTACGACTACGCCTCCTGTCCAACTCGAAAGAAAAAAAAATCAAATAAATGAACACAATTTAGTCCCTTTCTGGGGATTCTACGTTCTTTCATTTGTGTTTAGAATAACTAATTTAAACTACAAAACATAAATATTGAATGACTGGGATTACTTGGTAATGCTGAGACTAACTATTGTGGTTCATGATCAGTTATCTGTTTTTGAATACTAATCTTTTTTGGTACTTAACGACGGGCCAAAGCTTGACATAAATTCAGTTCTTCTATACCAGTGCGCCTTTCATATATGACGTTTGTTTTGTCATGTTTCCCAGCTTGCATTTTTTTATAAATCTATAGTGGGCCGTTATCGGGCCCGTCATAGATTTATAAAGAATGCTTACTGGGTTGTTTCTCACCTTTCATTCTTTTGGTGCCTCGGGAAAGTGTATCATAATTGTGGCATTTCCTACTTCTTGTCCGAAAACGAAATATTGGCCATTATAGTAAATGTTTGCCCATGGGCGGAATACTTCACCCGGGGTGAATTAATTAGAGAAGCCAAATTTTCCATCGGAAATGTAGATGCACAGGCAGATATGTGCCTTCCATCACGAAAACATGCCTATATAATTTTGACCCCCTTAAACCCCACTTTTATATAGTAAAACTGGGGTTTACAGGGGTATGCATTATTTTTCTTATTTCTGCTCAAAACATAGTTTGTGAGTACTCGTTAGAACCGCCTCGGCGAGGCGGTTCTAACGAGTACCCACAATCTATGTTTTGAGCAGAAATATGAAAAATATCAGAGTTTTTTATCTGAAAATTTTCAGTTTTTGGAGGTGAAATTTTCAATACATTTGATTAGGCGTGTTTTCGTAATGATTGTCCGCACATGCCAAGAGAACACCTATCGCTTGAGGTAGTTCAGTTGTTAACATCGATAGGATCCAAGTGTTTTTTTTTTTTTTTTTTTTTTTTTACGAGAGTACAATCGTACTATTGCTGGTGCGTACAGAGCAAAGTATGGAATTCACATTATCCCTTAGCTTACTGAAGGAGAAATTGGTAGGTAAGGTATGATTCAAGTGCAGCGAAAAGATGTTTACACAGACACACTCAAACAGTAAACATCAAGATCAGCCAGGGAAACATCACAGTCTCATCTAGGCATTTGCTGTCCGTTTATATACAATAAACCCTCGTTACAACGTCTGCATTTGTTCCCAAAGATATTGCCATCAAAATGAATTTGCTATTGTAGAAGAATACTTATTTAGCAGATTGATATGTAAGAAATGTCTTGTTTTGTTCTTATTGCCTCATATAACATATATTTTGAATATTTGTTAGAATCGCCTCATTGAGGCGATTCTAACAAATATCCAAAACTTATATTTCTTTAAAGTATGAAATATAATATACTTGCATAACTTGTGACTAAATATTTCGTCTTAAGCGAAAGTTTCGTGGCTGTCAAATTGTCATCATAACGAATTGTGTCGTTGTATCGAGTGTCGGTATAAAGAGGGCTGACTGTATCGTAAAGTACCAAATAACCGCTGGCCTCTGTTTCTTAGTCGGATTCGTGTCCGACTGTTGATCTGGAATTCGCGGTTTCTATCCCCGCCAAGTCTGGCAGCATTTTTCCTCTGCGATCATGCTCTTCCCCTTTCCACTGACTGATTCAAGAAGTTTCTTGTCAGTTTCTGGCGACAAGAATGTGTACAGAAGTACGATACTGAGAGGCAAAAATAATTATACATGTACCTTACTTTTATTTTTCACCGGATTTTTACATATGTAGATTAATTGTTGATATAATAGTTAAGAACAATCATTTACGCATAATTTGCACCAATTTCCAGGAAATTCTATCAAAGAACAAGGAAATGACATTTACGGAAACGAATAAGGGGTCTAAATCAACATTTGCGCATTTGTAGCTTCCCTTTAAAAGTGCATTTCGGACAAAGAATCTTACATTTATGCATTTGTATTGCATTCAGTCGATAGAAGGATAAAAATATTGTAAGGACATGTTTTAACTTCAAATGCATCACAGACTACACTGTCAAATGTCTATACCAAGGACATGACATTTTTTGACATTTTCGTTCTTCTTCTGAGTGAATGCACTGAACTTCTATGGGAAATTAATTGACATAAACGGTTGTAGGAGATTTCATCTGTATGTGGTACAAGGAGGCTAAGCAAAGCAACACTTTTTCGAAAACAAGTGAAAACGACCAACGCCACTTCAGATATAGACTCTTTAAATTCCCTATATTTTTCATTCAAAGGGAGATATTTTGAGTTGGGAAGAAATTCAAATTCAGCTTGGCGTCATTTGATGGGAATTTCGAATTAAATAACGTTGTGGTTTTACTCAGAGGACTACGCTTCCCACGGATAACTGACCAAGTCGACACGGCTTTAACAGTGTTCACTGAATCTTTAAACTCTAAACCAAACCAGATGATTTTTTAAGCGAACTGTGTAGGTCGTGATCAGCCTCAGTGAATGTACAGACTGATCTTAGTTCCGCTGTAAGCAGTTGCATTTGATTACAGTGCAGTAGTAGTGTTAAAGCTTAGCACTCTGGGTAAATTTTCAGCAGACGACATATTGAAATAGTTTTCTTATTTTTCAAAGGCAATAGGTTTCAACATTTCATGCAGATTTTCTACAGTGTCAGTCCCTATTTTCAAGGAAAAAGAAGAAAAAAATATCATCAATTTTTCCTCTGCTGAATTAGCCCAGAGAGTTATAAAGGTAATTTTCTGCCATTGGTTGTTACCTGTGTTGTTATTATGAATTCATTTTAATGTTTATTGGCTATACATATTTGATTGTGCAGACTATGTTTACATCAAAATTTTCTTTTTTATTACGTCTGCAACAGCAGACGGAAAAACTTGCAACAGTCGCTGTTATCACTTTGTTTTTAAATTCCTTGAGTTTTTGTCATGCGGCCTTCAGACCAAAATAACATTTTGTAGGAAGCATTCTATTTTTGTATAATCATTAATTTGCTAAGTAAACTTGTAGTAACGGCATTCTTATGTTATTTTTGTTTTTAATTACATTGTCAGCACAATCTTTGACCATTCCAAAGCAGTTCCTCTGTGCAGTTCTTCCTTTTTGTATCTTGGTTATAGCAACTGTGCAGTTGTGTTTTGTTGTTGTTTTCTCCTCATCTCTTCTGGTGCCTCGTGAAGTCTATGCGTCGTAATTTTGACAGTCCCTGGGTATCTTTACTTATTATTATTATTATTATTATTATTATTTCAGTTTTGAGCCCAAGTCTGTGATCTTACAAAGTGTGTACCTAGGCCTTCGCTTTTCTATATTCGCACATTATACCGTGACCATAGTGATCAAACCTCACAATGTTCTGTCCCCTTTTGCATTACGAGGTTAAGATTATGTAACAAATGTTCCCCGCCATGTGAGAATTGCTCTTCGGCGGGGGTGGGGGGGGGGGGGGAAGCATATGCGGACAGGGAAGGCCCAATCAGACTGCGCATGCGCAGTCTGATCGGGCCTTAGCTGTCCGCTTACAGAAAAATTGGGTACTTTAGAATATACTTTTGTATAGAAAAAAATCTTTATCAGACCGTATGATTTAGCTGGTTGGTCTGGATTTGTACTGTTCATATAGCCCTGAAAACTCCCTTTGTTCATGGCGCGTTCAAATGCATTTCATCCAGAATATCAGAACATGTCCCCTCTGACGTATAATTGCTTCAGGTTGCAAATGTACAATCTGATCAAAAAAAGGGAGGAGAAAAGTCCAGGGAGTGCCACAATCACAAACCGCAGCCCTTCCCAGACCCCAAGAGGAAGAGGAAACCGACAAATCCAAACAAGCACAAATCGAACAAACGTACGAAAAGCACTAAGATTAGCTCTCTCTTCCCCAAACGAGGTAATCGCAATACTAAAAGGACTGAAAAACGTAAGAACAAAATGACACACGGAAAGACATACAACAAATCGCCTCGTAGAATAAACCACAAAGCAACAAAGAGTAAGACTAACACCGGGACCACCGCCTTAGAACGGTCAGTAGAGTAAACCATCGGGGGGTTTAAAGCACTTTTACAGCTAGCTAACTTCACCCTGGGTCCGGATGCTACTCTTAATACAGAAGACTTTCGCAGTATCGTATCCACTGAATATGTAAAATATAAACGATAACCAGGAAATGCCACAAAATGAATGAGAGATGAGGAATAAACAATGACAAAACAAATGCCACATATGAAACCACCGACGCACAAACAAAGAAGAACTGCAACTGAGGAACCACCTTGGAATTAGGGGATAACTGCATTCAAATTTGGTATTTGGGGAGGTAAATCGGCGGTTTTACGGTCGGAAATTTCGTTTTACGGCGACGCTCGTAAATCGGCGGTTTTACGGTCGGAAATTTCGTTTTACGGCGACGCGTCAGCGTCGCCGTAAAACGAAATTTCCGACCGTAAAACCGCCGATTTACCTCCCCAAATGACAAATTTGATGCAGTTATCCCCATTCTAATGCATTTATTCATTTTTTCTATTTTAAAAATGTACTATTTGCACAAAACGACAAGTGCTGTGAGCTGCGTAAAACCAAATGCCAGCCAATGAGAAGCGACGTTACGTAATGACGTCGGATTTGCGACAGTATATCGCAGAATATACCGTCGCAAATTTTTGACGTTGTCCAATCAGACGTCGCGTTACATACGCGAGTGCATTAGAATGGTTAGTAGAAAAACTACCGGGGGCTTAAATTAGTTTTGCTCGCACGAAGCATCATCCTTAATTTTGATGTAGCTATAGACCCATGTTTGTAATTCGAGCAAATATGTTCATAGTATTGTCATAAATTATTGTTTTGTTGCGAGGATGTTCAAACTAAACGATTTGATTTGGTAGTCTGTCTATTTATCTATCTATCTAGCTATCTATCTGCTGCAATTGAAAATTTGACTGAAATGTGAATTTCTCACAAATGTCGAACTGTTTACACCTGTATTCCAAACTGACCAAAACATCTTATTTTCGAACCAAACAATTCGTTTCTTTAAATGACAGGTCTAGAGTTCAGACTCCAACTGACGTCAATGCATGAAAAAACAACCCATCAACAAGACTACTTTCATCATCTGAAGAATATATAAAGCACATGGCTGTGTTATAGAAAATCAATTACCAAGAGAAAGCGAAACTTAAGCATCTGAAAAGCCACTACAGAGATACCTCTATTGAGCAGATTTCAAGCGTTTGTGAATTTGATTTTATTTTTGTGGATATACTCATAACTGCAATTTACTGTGAACATTATTATTACAGAAAACGTTGAAGTGTTAACGTTAAATAACAGAAACTCGTTATTTAAGGTGTTGAAGATTTATTAGTTTGACAAGGATTAACGATAGTCTGAGAATTTAACGATGGCTGCGTCAGTAATGACAATGGCTAAGTTGTTGATGCGACAAAATCCTATGAGGGTGATGCTTACGTCGGCCAGAGGTGCAGTGAGTCAGGTGAGCCTTTTTTTTTTTTTTTTTTTTTCCTTTATTTTTTTTTATTTGACGCATGAGTCTTTTAGGAACAAACAAAAGTACTAAAATTGGAGACTCGGTTTTTATTACATATCTTCATATGCAGCTATTTTATTTGCGAGACTACATAAGCCCCCACCCGACAAGCACCGGCGTAAACGGTGTTCGATTTTCAAACTAACCAGGATGGGCTCAATTATCCCAACGGCAAGACACATTACCCCTTCGTATTCATTATTCATTACTTAAATACAACTAGTCAAAACAAAAATAACTTAAAGTAAAGCCTTATTAAAATATGTCTATTTATTATAAACCATCATTTATTATAAACCACCATATATAGATTTAATTACATTTGTTAACTGATTTTGTCCTTCCACAATTTAAATTTCTGTATATACACAGAAGTGTTCAATGAATCAAATATTTACCTTTCTTTCTTGTATATTTTTAGGTTCAAGTTGCTGATCATGGTAACGACCACCTGCATGATGAGAACCATGGCAACGACTGGCTGCATGATGATCATCAAAAGTTAGGTGAGTTATATTAAGATTAACTTCACTGTTTCATTTTATTCCTTTGTTAGTTTGTAGTTGCACGTTGTGTGACAATTTTGATGATACTTAAGGGCACTGGATACTCTTTCAGGGGACGCAACTATGTTAAAATGGCTTTGTCTTCCTTCTGAAAAGGGGTCTACTCTACAATGAAAGAATTTGCTCTTCCGTTGGGAGCAAATTCTTTCCTTGTAGAATAGACCCTTTTTCAGAAGGGGTTGGCACTCCCTGGACTTTTCTCTTACCTTTTTTGTTATGCAGGAGCAAACAGGAGGTCATAAAGGTTGTCTCTTTTGTTAAAATGGCTGAAAACCTACTAGGTTTATCTACATACTTTAAGTGATTTTTTTTTTTTTTTTTTTTTTTTTTTTTTTTTTTTTTTTTTTTTTTTGGGTTTCTGTTTTATTTTGTTTTGTTTTATTTTGAACCACGATATGTTTGGACCGCAGTGTGAAATAATGTAACCTCTGGCATGTACACCAAGCAAAGACCAGATCGGCATGCCCGTGTTGTGGATGAGTTTTATCATCTTTTTAACTTTCTTGTGCTTTTAAAGCCAAAGCCTCATTTATCTTAGAAGAGTACTACTTTTACCAAAACTCTTGGTTATATTGAGCTTCTTTTTTTTGGATTAAGAAAACAACATGATATTTTTAATGTAAAAATATACATTGTAATTGAACCAAACCATGAAACAAAGGACATCTATGCCTTCACTATCTGCCTATGACTGGAAGACACTTTTCCATGGGTCAGCTCAGTTATAAATCTCAATTGTATTTTGTTTATTACTTAATACGTTTTATAATGACCAATAGACGTTTGTTTCTTTGTTTAATTGACATCTTAAGTAAACTTTTGACAACCTGGCTAGTAACCCTTGTCATGCTGAACCTGGGTGTATCCTGCCTTTGCAAACAGTGTAGATCCAGATCAGTTGGCTTCTAAAGAAGCCAACTGATCTGGATCTGCACTGTTTGCATAAGGTATATAAATTTATAGCAACGATTTGGATCAATTAATCTGACTGGCTGAAAATTAGAAGTGGGCATGGCATTTTAATTTATTCAGCATGACAAGGGTTAAAGTTTAAAGAAAATGGATACACTACATTGCAAGTTGTGGTCCTTCTGAAAAACGGTCTATTCTCAAAGGAACAAGTTTTCTCCCCTTTCGAGAGTAAAAGTGGTGTAAATTGTTTCCTTTTAGAGGTCTACTAAGGATCTATTCTAAACGGAATTTGCTCTCCTTGGAAAAGTAAAAGGGGAGCACATTCTTTCCGTTTTATAGATGGTGTGCAAGAAAGCAATCAGAAAGTTTCAAACTCCCTTCATGTCGGATAATCTACTAAGTATATTGATTCCCCTTTAAAGTTTCCGAAGGTCCTCTCATAAAAGCTCCGAATCATAATATGTTAGGAAGCAGAACTCACTTACTATAGTTACTTAATATACGGTTATGTCATTAAAAATAAACTAAAACACTTATTAACTTTCTCCTTCAGACATGCTTCCAAATGAAGAGACACACAATATCCATTTGTACCGCACATCTGACGATCTTAAGGTCAATCTAGAACACATCTGCAGTAGCTTACAGGAAGAACTGGTTGAGCATCTTGGACCGTTCTTGAAGGAAGCGACGGACGATGAACAAGTTCCAAATGTCAGTTTCAACCATGTAGCAGAGGATATCTACAGAAACAATTTATACATGACATTCCGAAAACTAGGCTACGAATGTGTCTTTACTAGATATAACCATGCCACTGGTCTGGCTACATTCACGCTGGCTGATCCAGAGAAACATGCTACAAAATATAGTTACTACAAATCCGGACTGCCAAACCTGTGTTGATGAAATAAGAAATGATTACGGTCAAGGCTATCGAAACGGTATTACCGTTTCCAGAGATTAAGTGAAGGACTTTGAGATAATGCATCAAGTGCAAAAGTCGCAAACGACGACACAAAAAGGCGGAAAGAGGCCCAGAAAGGAGACACAAGACGAAAAGAGAGACAGTGATGCAATTAGACTTTCAACATGACAGTAGAGTATTACTAACTTGAGTGAAGAAATGATAAAGTGAGTGGTCAGAAACTGAAACTGTCAATCCTATAGGAAAAAACTATTTCAGACCCAATGACTGGTGGTGACTGGTTATGCTATATGAAAGTACTAGGAAGGTTTTCTTCCAAACCTTCCATGATATGTAGCATTGAAAAATCCTGTTAACTGATGACATACTTGAGATATGTATCAAGGTTCAAACCAGTGCTATAGATATGCGTCATATTTTAAAAATTACTTTTTTATTCATCCACGAAGTATTCCGTGTGGTACACATTGGAAGCGACTCACCGAAGAGGCACCAATGAGTACCAAAACATATGCGTTGGTGAAAAAACAACACTGGTTTGTATCCAGTACTTCAGTAACAGGAACTGAAGAACAATTGACGCGCAAAGCATGAAAAAGGCCCTTATGCAATTTGCGGACAACACAGGCCCAGGCTGATCAGGGCCGTCGTTGTCCGCTTTCAGAATCACAGATGTGCACGCCTATCTGGACCTTCGTTGTTCGCATATGGTATAAGGACCTTTTTCCTTGCGCATCATTTAGTTGTGGTGTTCGTATAAGTCACGGTGACAACCTTTTGTCGGTCGTAGCTCAGGTTTACACATAATGTATAGAATAATAACTAACAGCGTTACGAGAAACAAAAAAGATTACTATAACTTACGACACGCCAAACCGATATGTTTATCTGTTCGGCGTGCGAGAATCAGTCTCAAATTCTGTTTGATTGATTGATTGATTGATTGATTTTATATTCATTTAGCAATGTTTTTCAACGTATATCATAAACTTTTTTTTGAATAAGTAATTATTTACTTCATAGCTCTTGATTTGGTGCTAAAACAGTCAATATTTTCTTTTATTTCTCCACGAAAACAATTGTTATGGTACTCATTATAAGCGTCTTTACGAGTCACTTCTAATATACGCCAACTACATGTGTTTTCATGGAAAACTAAGAAACATTACGAAAACACGCCTATTCAAATATGTAGAAAATTTCACCTCCAAAAACTGAAAAATTTTCAGATGAAAAACTCTGACATTTTTCATATTTCTGCTCAAAACATAGATTGTTGGTACTCGTTAGAACCGCCTCGCTGAGGCGGTTCTAACGAGTACCCACAATCTATGTTTTAGCGAGGCGGTTCTAACGAGTACCCACAATCTATGTTTTTGAGCAGAAATAAGAAAAATAATGTATACCCCTGTAAACCCCAGTTTTACTATATAAAAGTGGGATTGAAGGGGGTCAAAATTATATAGGCATGTTTTCGTAATGAAAATACACCTGATAACCCCCTTTGTCAAGGGCTAACAACTTCATTATAAAGCTGGTATTTGTTTGATGGCTTGTCTTGTTATTTGCTGTGAACTATTAATGGGATGTATTAGTACCAAGGTCGTTATAAGGGATGTTTTGAATCTTTTATCCAAAATCTGTTTGATGAAATCGGTTAAGGGCGATACAATACCGTCGAAACTATAAATTTATTTAAGTAAAGACATGTACGTTATAAAGGAAATGCTTTGGTTTTCTGTTGATGCCCAGGGAAGGCTGTGCTTCGTGATTGTGACATTTCCTGGGTATCTTCACATATATATATATATATATATATATATATATATATATATATATGTGTGTGTGTGTGTGTGTGTGTGTGTGTGTGTGTGTGTGTTAAAGAGTAGAAGCGCGTATGAGTTTTTATTGTTAATACATCTGAGTTATTTGAGTAAATATGTGTGGATTATTGCAGTATGCGCTTGGGTTATAAGAGTAAATGGGCCTGGGTAATTTATTACAGTAAATCGGTGCGAGTACGTTATTACAGTAAATGGGTGTGGGTAAGTTATCACAGTAAATGGGTCTGGGTAACTTATTACAGTAAGTAGGCGTGGGTAAGGTATTACAGTAAATGGGTGTGGGTAAGTTATTACAAAGTGGGTGTGGTCACGTTATCACAGTAAATGGATCTGGGTAAGTTATTACAGTAAATGGGTGTGGGTACATTATTACAGTAAGTGGGTGAGGGTAAGTTATTACAATAAAGGTGAGTTGGTAAGTTATTACAGTAAATTGGTGTGGGTAAATTATTACAGTAAATGGGAGTGGGTGAGTTATTACAGTAAATGGGTGTGGATAATTTGTTACAGCAAATGGGTGTGTGTAAGTTATTACAGTAAGTGGGAGTGGCTAAGTTATAAAGAAACGGGGTGGGTTAGTTATTACAGTAAATGAGTGTGGCTAAAGTATTACAGTCAATAGGTGTGGGTTAGTTATAACAGTAAATGGGTGTGGGCTAGTTATTACACAAAATGGGTGTGGGTAAGTTATTACAGTAAATAGGTGTTGTTACAGTAAATGGGTGCGGGTAAGTTATAACAATAAGCGTGTGTGGATACGTTGTTGGATTTAATGGGTGTGGATTAGTTATTAGAGCAAATACATATGTGACTGACTCAGACAGATCAGTGTTTCTGTCTATGAGATGGTATAGTTATTTGATGTGTCAAGGGGAAATGGGACTACAAATGCATTGCCGCAATGTTTTTCGACAATATTTTTATTCAAGTCTTTCAGTTTATTCCAGTTTATTTGGATTATAATTTTATTTAAATGATCATGTGCTCATTCGCTCAGGGAAACTATCGTGCTTTCTTTTTTTTTTTTTTTTTTTTTTTTTTTTTTATCAATTTACTGTATATGTATTTATTACTTTCCAATAAAAAAAAATAAAACATTTGGACGTTTGAATGTATTATTTATTCCAATGTCAGGTCAAAGGTTCCTTATAAGGCACGCCTTGGGAAAAGTAAAGATCCAGACCAGCTATGCATGCGCTTAGGCTGGCAAGGGTCTTCCCTATTTCTTGTTTGATGAAACCTGTCTTGAACAAGCACCATTTATAGCTGCAGTGGTTACTTATGACAGGTACTTGCTAATTACAGGTTAATTCTCCAATTAGCTTACCATTTGAAGGACACAAAAAACTAACCTTTAAATGGCATCAATACATTTCCAAAAAAAAAAAAAAAAAAAATAAAAAAAAAAAAAAAAAACACTGGCGCAGAAGTGCATACCTCCTTTCTCATTGGGGTGGGGACTACTCTTAAAGGAAAGAAATTGCTCCCGCTGAAGCAAATTCTTATCTTAAATAGTAGACTTCATTTTTGAAAGATTGTAAATACTAGGGAGGCAGCCTCCTGTCCATTGTTTTTCTTGTAGTAAATCACAGCAACGGTGATCATGAGTATCCATTTACCTAGACTGGCTCCCAGCCTCCAGTAACTAAATATTTATTCTAATAATATTGTTTGATAATCCACTAATTTAAAAATAAAATCAAAATAAAATCATGACTATAAAGGCTGGGAACTAGAGCCTTTATAGTTATGATATTAATTTTGCTTTTATTTAGCAGATTATCGAACCGGATTATAATATTAAAATATTTAGTCACTGGAGAATGGAGCTTGGAGCCAGTCTACCATTTCCATTAAATGAGCCAGATCGCTTAACAGATGTAGCTATTGGGACAGCCAGGTCGGAGCAAACAGTGTAGATCCAAATTAGATGATCAATGTATCTACTGTTTACCATTCACTCTATAGGTGTTAGACACATCAACAACAAGTAAAATTGCTTTCTTCTATTTTAAGACAGGGATTGAAATGGGTTAAGATGCCCCAATATTTAGTATAAATGTGAGCCAGCGCATGACAAAACCTACATTAAGACATGTGTGACCAGCAAAGACTCAGATCAGCCTCTATATCCACCCAGTATAGCAAATGTTCTCGTTTATCCTTCTGAATAGCACGGAGGCTGCAGAAGGCACCTGAGATCAGCGAAGACTCTGATCAGACTGCGCGGATGCGCAGTCTGATCTGAGTCTTCGCTGGCCGCACAAGTCTTATTGTAGGTTTTGTTCTCGTTTATCCCTCTGAATAGCACTGAGACTGCAGAAGGCACCTGAGATCAGCGAAGACTCTGATTAGACTGCGCAGTCTGATGTGAGTCTTCGCTGGTCGCATAAGTCTTATTGTAGGTTTTGTGCGCTGGCTGATTTAGTATAAATATGGTAAATTTTGTAAAGACAAGATATTAATATACTCCCAAATATGGATCAAAGCGCCAAAAGTGTTGCCCTAGAATGTGGCGATCAAGGCATACATTTTGCCATGGCATTAACGAATTACAATAATTGAAGACAAAGAGGCGTTTTCTATATAAATAAATTCTGAAAGGAATGACCCTTGAGAGCAATGAACACACTCACAAAACTGTAAACAGCTGAAGTGTCACGTTTTCTGGGCCAGAACAGCTAAATTCGGCCAACTAGGCCTCATCAGTGACCTTCATATAACTTTCAAAACTCTCGGAATGGACTTAATGCTTCGTGTTTGTGGCATTCTCTGGGTAACTTCACTTATATTTTAATGATCACAAAGCCCAGTTGCCAGATAATGATCATTCTTATTTGCTCAAAGAAAATGCCCATTGAAGTTGTATGTACATGGATTAATAGGATCCATGACTCTTCAAAATGTTCATAGATACACATGACGGTCTGATCCTATGACATGCCGTATTTACTCTAAAAGATAACATGCCATATTTACTCTAAAAGATAACATGCCATATTTACTCTAAAAGATAACATGCCGTATTTACTCTAAAAGATAACATGCCGTATTTACTCTAAAAGATAGATGAACATACCCAGGAAATACCAACAAAGTGAAGCACCAAAAGAGGAAGAGATTAGAAACAAATAATGAAACTAGACGTGTGTCCAAAGTACACAAATGCCCCGCCCTTTGCTCTTTGCCCATACGGCAATAATTGTTTTTTCCAAATGCTCAGTCTGACCTGTTATACATTCTGAACCCTGGCCTTACCCCAGGGCAATATCCAGGGGCAACTTTAGCACAGAGTTAAAAATGAAGATCTGGGTAAGTAGCATATACCAGATTTCAACTTCCTAGAATAAAAGGTAACCAAGTTATGACCTCCAACAGATATACGGACGTAAATGCCAATGTAAAACTGACCAACTTCGGGTCATACTGACTCGTAATCCATTGGTATAATGTTTAAACATCATATACTCTTCAAGATATCAGGCAAAATCACTGGAGCAAGAAATATAAATATTTTAGTGTCAAACTTCGGGTCATACTGACTCATGATCCATAAATATGATGTTTATACATCAATACTCTTTAAAATAGAAGGCAAAAATACTTGACTGTGAAATGTAGGTCACTGTGACCTACATTTATTTTGAGGTCCTTGTAATAGATAATGCGTATTGAGAGGAATTGATGCTTTCAGGGGGAGGCGATTCTGTTAAAAGCGATTACGATTTGGCCTCCCTTCTGTAAAGGGGAAATAATTGCTCCTCACGGGTGCAAATTCTACCCTTTTTCTGAAGGGGATTTGTGTGCATGAAAGAAAAGAAGAAATCACAAAAATTGTCTCCCTTCTACATTTGTACAAAAAGACGGAAACCCTATTAAGTGTATCCAGCCATTTTGCAAGCGATACAACTTCTACAGGCAAAAATTTGTAGCCCTAGTATTCGAATCCGTTCGAAAATGGACTATTCTTAAAGGAAAGAATTTTCCACCGGAATAGCTCACAACGAGAAACGAGATAATAAATTCCATGTCGGAGTTATTTCTCTTGACGGTGTACCCATTTCCCTCAAGGCAGAGCAAACCAAATGATTCCCAATATTACTGAGCCACCTCATGACAAAATCAACAAAATGCCGGGATGTGCGCTCAACCATCACGAGAACATGCCTATATAATTTTGACCCCCTTAAACCCCACTTTTATATAGTAAAACTGGGGTTTACAGGGGTATATATTATTTTTCTTATTTCTGCTCAAAACATAAATTGTGGTTACTCGTTAGAACCGCCTCATTGAGGCGGTTCTAATGAGTACCTACAATCTATGTTTTGAGCAGAAATATGAAAAATATCAGAAATTTTCATATAAAAAGTTTTCATTTTTTGGTGGTAAAATTCTCAATATATTTGAATAAGCGTGTTTTCGTAATGGAAGATACAGATCAGCCTGGATAATGCTCAGGATGAGTTATAGTAATCACTTTTTGTCCGTCGTCCGTCCGTCCATTCATCTGTCCGTTAACACTTTCTAACTTACGTCAGAAACTTACATTTGGACAAACGCACCTAGCGAATATTCAGATAAGCCTGTGCATTCGCACAGTCGGACCAGACTCTTCACTGAGTGCATTCTGGATAGCTATGGATATGGATGCATATTTTTCTCCATGTGAACAACGAGGACTGATCAGACTGCGCGGATGTGGAGGATGATTTGAGTTTTAGTTGGGCGCTCATGTCAGAAAGTACATTTTCTCACGTTATAGCTCAGACAATTCCAGATTGGCACATAACTCCAGGAAAGCATCTTTTTACAGTCAAAAAGTATTGATATTGTTTCTATTTCTCCGCAAAAACATGTTGTGTGTATACTCATTAGAAGCGGCTCGACGAGGCGCTTCTAATGAATATCCACAAGAGAACATATGTTTTGGTGAAGAAATAAGAAAAAATATGTTGTGGATCCCCCCTCTTATCTGAAACTATGTGACTATAAGCAACTACTGAAATCCACGTGAAACATATCCCAGCTAGCATTCTTTATAAATCTAAATAGGCCCGTCAGCGAATGCAGCTGACGGACCGATAACGGCCCGCTATAGATTTATAAAGAATGCTTACTGGAATGTGCCTTCAGCTCTAGTATGCAGTACACATACAGTCGAACTTATTTGGCTCGAACATCTTTGGAACCATGGAATTTGTTCTAGACGAGGGTAGTTCGAGCCACTGAGGGTTTATCACAGCCAAGTAAGGAGGCTAATGGAGCTAATTTGGGATGTCTTTATGATCTTCTCTAAAATAATTGTATGTTCAATGTACTCATTTTTTCAATAAGAAAATATTTGTTTTCTTGAGTTATTGGAAAAAAAGCCTAGGTACTCAAAACACGAGCTCGAACCGTCGGTGTTCAAATCATTGAAGGTTTACTGTATTCAGTAATTGCTTCGTGACATGGACAAAATCTCTACACTTTACACCATATTTTAACATTGTCAGCCGGGCAGACCAAAACAGATACGTGTGCAAAAAATGTAGCTCCAGAAGATACGGCTCGTAACGAGCCGTCTCATCTGGATCTACACTTTTTGCCATTCTGTTTTTGAAGGTAAGTACGATAACTTGATCAAACCCAACCCTTTCAGAAATTTTCTACGACCAAATTAGTCGACACAACAAACGATGTGTCACAAGGACAAATCAGTTTTTTAATTTTGTTTGTTTGTGTTGAGGTTTTACGGCCCAGTCAACCCAATAAGGTCATGTCGAGCGCGGTCAGTTTTACCTAACCACACGTGTACTGGGCAGGCTTAGTCCTCCAAGTGGTTAAACAGTATTGTGCACATTCTTTCGCCAGAAACTGACAACTGCCCTTCTTGAATCAGCGGAAGGGAGAGAATGACCGTAAAAAATATTTCATGATCAATCTCCACAAAAGAATGTTGCTGATGTCGTCGGGGGTCGAACCCGCGACCTCCTGGTCTCCAGTCGGACGTGCATCCAACTGAGCCACCGAGGCGGGCAAATCAGTTTGTAGCCCACAAAATATGTTTTGGTGGTGACACAAGAAAAATATCCCAAATACATAATAGACCCCTCCAAAACAAAAATCCTACGTTCTGACATAAGCGACCAGAGTAGACCTATATCACGGCGCGCATCCATCCAATCAGGGTCTAAATTGTTTGCCAATAAAATGATTGAGGACCATACATGGTGTTAGGGACTATTGTAGTTTCAGATAAGACTGCGTGGAGGGGTGATCTGGGTCTATGCTGACAGCGTAATATGGTCGTTTTGTAATAATTGTTATGTATTGTACATGTCCAACAATAAAATTACGCCGGATGGCTTGAGAAATGTTCACTAGCTTGTTTGTACATTTCACGTGTCATGGACATAACTGAGGTGGAAAATTTGGTCACATTCAATAAACTTTTTATATCGAGAAAATTTTCGTCCAGGTGTATATATATACATGTAAAAATGCACATGCATTAGGCTGCATAAGCACCTTTCGCGTTAATAAAAAAAAAAAAAAAAAAAACAAACAAAAAAACCCTTGGCTTTCACATTCGAGAGTGTCCACATACAAACAGCATTGACCCAAATCAGCAATCTAATGAGAACCTTTTTTTTTTTGTTCCCGTAAGCGTACAGCAGGCTGCTCTGGGCTTTCGCTGTTCACATTTGTCATAAGACATATTTATCATTGATTGAGTCCATTGAAAGAAACAGATGTTTCCAGATAAGGTTTTTTTTTTTCCAACCAAAAATCTTGATATTATCTTATTGCTCCACAAAAACATAAGTTGTGGTACTAATTAGAATAGCCTCTATGACGCGCTTGTAATGAGTACCCACATCTTTTTTATTGAGAAATAAAAAAAACATCAACACTATTTTCCTGTTACCCCCTCTTATCTGGGACTATGTAGGCCTTCTCTGTTATTTGATATAACTGAGTGGCAACGTCAGAAAACGTACCTTCGGACATGTGCCCTGCGAAGATTCAGATCAGCTTGCGCATTCGCGTTGTCTGATCTGAATCTGCCCTGAACGCATTTTGGATAGCCAAGACTTCAAACCTCTTCATGTGGACTGCGAAGACTGATCAGATTATGCGGATGCGCAGGCTGATATGAGCATTCATTGGGCGCACATGTCAAAAGTTAGATTTTCTCATGTTGCGGTTCAAATGATTGTGTAAGCTGGCGTAGATGCGCACTCTAGTCTGAGCCTTTGCTGTCCACATACGGTACGATGTCCTGTTATCATGTTGTAACAGATAGTGAAGGAGAAGCAGATCGCCTTTCGATAATTTTCAGTACTTTATTAACGGGCGGCAAAAAGCCCCATCCCAGTTAGCATTCTACGTAAATCTATATCGGGCCGTCATCGGCCCGTCAGCTACCCTGACGGGCCGATGACGGCCCGATATAGATTTACGTAGAATGCTGACTGGGATCTCCCACCTGGGATCCCACTGGTCATACGCCATATTGTTGTGAGCATATGGCATCAAGGGTTTTCCCATGTTGCGCTTCACACATTGACCGTCCCCTATGAGTGTTGTCATTAGAAGAGAGACCTTCTATCTGTTTGAACGGTGAATACCAACCCAGTCAGCATTCTACGTAAATCTATATCGGGCCGTCATCGGCCCGTCAGCGTAGCTGACGGGCCGATGACGGCCCGATGTAGATTTACGTAGAATGCTAGCTGGGAAGACCAGTCAACATAAACGAGAGCAACTTGCTCATTAAACCTTACATCCCTGCAGACCAAACAGTGTAGATCCTGATAATGAGCCGTCTCATCAGGATCTACACTGATTGTCATTCTATTTGATGTTTTGACAGGCCCCTATTTGAAACAATGGCTCTAGCCAGATTCAAAGATGGAAGAGACCACTTCAGAAACTCGGGCGTAAAATTGTTAAATGGTACACACGATAATCAGGTACCACACAGTTTTAGGCAGTGTTCAGAATGAGCAAGTTCGCAAGCTGATCTTGATCTTCGCTTTTGGCAAAGGTTGTGTGGTGTGTCTTTTCTTAGGTTCTCCCATGCCAAAGGCGTAGCGCTCATTACACACATTACGCATGTGCGTAACTTGCGTAAGAAAAATATTTGATAAAGTGGCATTCACATATATATATATTTTTTTTACTTCTTTCTTATAGGGGCTGCTTTTAAAGGAAAGAATTTGCTCCCTCTGGGAGCAAATTCTTTCCTTTAAGAGTAGCCCCTAGTTTGGAAGCGATTCTTGACATTATTTTCAAATTTTTCCTGAGTGTGCGTAAAAATTATTCTGTTCTGGCTACGCCACTGCATGCGATTTCGGCGATGATTTACTGTTTTACGTCTCTTTCAACATTGTTTTAGTCATATCGATACGATGAAAGGGAGATAATGAAAGGTGCAGTGAAGCGCTATACAGCCGTGAGCTGCATTCCACCTTTATTGAGGTTCAAGAAGCGTCCTGGTGGCCTCGCGGTTAGCGCTTCTGACTCCAGATCGTTTTGGAGACAATATGCTTGATTTGTCAAAGACTGTTTTTGCCACGAGTTTGTCGTTTTCTGCGTTTACCAAGAAAGTGGGAAAAGATTTCATCCTTTTTATGACGTCATGACTCTTCATTACGAAAACACGCCTATTCAAATATATAGAAAATTTCACCTCCTAAAAAGTGAAAATTTTCTGACAAAAAACTTTTATATTTTTCATATTTCTGCCCAAAACATAGGTTGTGGTACTTGTTAGAACCGCCTCGACGAGGCGGTTCTAACGAGTACCCACAATCTATGTTTTTGAGCAGAAATTAGAAAAATAATGTTTACCCCTGTAAACCCCAGTTTTACTATATAAAAGTGGGGTTTAAGGGGGTCAAAATTATATAGGCATGTTTTCGTGATGTTAAGCGAACAGTGAATGTCCAGATCAGATGTGCGAACGAGTTCGCTTGTGTGTGCCTTCGACTTTCGCATGTGAATCAAGTACCCATTTAGGGTGATGCAACGGTTCTGAAAGCATTCGCTACGTAAGAGCTCGCCGATCCGGTCCGGTCACTGTTCGAATGTGTCAACCCTTAAGTGCTAAAGTGTATAGCAGAGAAAATATGCGAATCCTCTGCCTAGCGGACGATTCACTTAGAATTCCTATAGATGTCGTTTGCTGCAGTTGTAATTAGCACTTAAAGGGTTAATACATGCGAACAACGATGGGTCCCGATCGGCCAGCTTATACGGAGTGAACTCTTTCAGAATCGTTACGATGGTCGTCTGGGTCTATTCGAGTTATGTTTCTGATAAAATTGGAGTCATGCAAGGATTATTACGGCTACAATTAAAGAGACATGACAGTAGGCAGGTCGGCCTGAATCTGTACAGTTCGCACAGGCTTACTGAATATATTCTAAATATTCGGACAGACTAGCCTTATCACACGCAGTCTGATCAGGATGAACACTGCATTTACTACATAGTTTGTAGAAACACCAATAGGGGCTTTCAGCAGGATCTAGATGTTGGGGATGCGGGGATGAGATTTCTCAAATAGTACAATTTTTTTTTTAAACGTTTAACAGTTTCTTCAATTTTTCCATTATTTTCTTTTCTTGAATGAAATATTAAAGGGGCTAAAAAGCATGTTTTAAGCCTGTTTTCCTTTTTCCTTAATATTTTTATTTCACCCAAACCAGTTTTCGTTTCCTTCTCTCTCTCTCTCTCTCTCTCTCTCTCTCTCTCTCTCTCTCTCTCTCTCTCTTCACTTTTCTGTAAATACTTAGATAACTTTAGGCTCTCATTTGCTCCAGCCAGTATATTTTTAGCCTTTAGAAGTCATCATAAAAAATGGCATTATAAACTCTGACCCTTGTTTAGGGTAAATATGGTAGCTGTTCGAATGATCGGTCATCTTTGCCTTTCGGCAGTAGGTGGGAGAGTGGAGGAAAGGGTGGGCTGTGGGGGTTGGGTGGAGTGGGGAGATGGGAATGTCGGACGCCGAACGTTAATATCATTTATACTTTATGCCGAGATCAGTAAATATTAATGTTTACTTATCTCAGGTATATGCTTTATGCTGTTGTAATGTCATAATATGTCTTATATATCTAAATAAATATGAATTGAACGCAGAATATTTAACAAATTTCTGCAGCAGGCCAATCCCAGTGTCACGTGACAAATCACTATATAAGGCCTTCACGCCTGTGAACTCGTCGCTTTAGCTTTCTGATTACGTAGAGAGATAGATGTTATTCGTCATTTTCATCAGTCATCTAAAGCTCTTTCATCTTTTCACAATCATAATGGTGTTAACACGGAGACAGGCAGCAGCAGCAGCTGTAGTAGCAGCAGCAGGTATGTTTGTCTTTTTGTGTCGTAGCAGAATAAGGCGGTTTTGTTTGTTGTAAAGTTTGTTTTTTTTTTTTTTTTTTTTTTTTTTTGGCGGCCCAGTTTCACGTGCACTGGTGGGTGGGGTGGCCAGCTTCTCAAACATGTTTTATGAGTGTGCTTACAGTTACCTTTTACTAAATTTGAGTTCTTTATACCATTTTTACCATTCCTAGCATTTTAGGCCTGGTCATGATTAAATCTATTTTCCAATTAATACCGAGTCGACGATTTTGGCGCGCCGCAAAAAAGGCGCGAACTTTTATGATTTTTTTTTTCTTATTATTTACGGAAAAACTTTCGTGTACCCTTGCTCTTTTCCAAACTAGCCCTAAAATATAAACCAGCCAGTCTATTTGGTCCTAAAGCTGCTGGATGAGTGGTAAATAGTGTAGTGTAAACCATGTTTTAATAGCCGCCGGCCACGGTGAACACGGCGTCTGATCTGGGTCCACACGGTTTGCTCAACCTATTGGTAATTATTGTTTACAAAACAGTCATTTACGGAACAGTTTGAGGATTTGTCCAGATTAAGAAATTCTAGACCCTGAAAACTGCCTTCCGGACAGAAAATTCCAGACATCTACATAAATCATTTTGCGGATTTCCTTGTCCTGATGCTTAGGCCCTGCGCAGTACTAAGGTAACTGGTCGGCCTTGAAGTAAAAACAAAAGAAGAAAAAAATGTAAAGACTGTTTCAGATCAACAAATCAGGATTTTGTCTCAGAATATTGGACTTGTTTCAAAATATTCATATTGATTATTTGCTTAAAATAGAGTAGTAGACTCTCTGAGAGTAGACTTCTAAGAGGTTCCAGGTTTGAATCCGAAGCAGAATTCAGCTCAAGACTGTATGGTGCTTCTTTCATGATCATGGGTTCAGTGTGACAATGTTGAAAGGGAGGTAAAACACAAAATCATTATCTAATGTTCTTAAAAAATATATAAATGCAAAAATTAGATGACAAAATACAAAAGCTATGGTCAGGGTCATATTCTCTGATGGTCACCCCCAATGTCTATTTTTTCTTTTAATCAGTGAGCAAAAATATGAAGCTGTTGTTTATTTTGTTTTTACAGATTTTGTTAAAGCTGAAGCAGAGAAAAATGCTTCAGTGACATTTTGTTTACCCCAAATAATTGTGACACCTTGACTACAAACCATACTTGTCTTAAAATTTGAATATCCTTTTTTACCTTTTGTGTCTAAAAATTTGCTGCATAAACTGCAAGCAGTATAAACCCTATATAAGATGCTGCATTCATCAGTGTCTGATCTGGGTCCGCACTCTTGACTCAAAAAGCCTGTCTGTCCCAATACTTGAGTTTATGGAAGTAAAGAAAAAAAAAAAATAGTTTCACCACTTGTTACAGTCATGGCATCCATTTTATTAAATAAATTACTGAAAATTGCTGAACTTTTTAACCCAGACATGTTAAGTCTCCCATTTTTTTTTTTTTTTGTGAGACACTAATTTTTGGCTCCCAAAACAGAGTTACATGCAGTCTTGCAAAATTTGAAAACTTTTTTTTCAAAGTAAGGACCTTGCTGTTTTTTTTTTGTTTTTTTGTTTTTGTTTTGTTTTTTCCTTCCAGAAACTCTGCAATTTTCATTCTGATAATTTAGCAGTCACATTAATTTTCTGTACCATTTGATCGGAGTCTAAATTATTTGATTTAGTCTGTCTATCCCACATGCACTCTGTTTCATAACTGAACTTCAAATAGTCTCATATTATTATGTATGATAAATGAGATTGAAGGCTTTTCAGTGCCTGCAAAAGAAGTGCAATTTTTACTGACTGGTTCTGACCAATTTAAAATAAGAAAAACATTACCAGTGGGGAACGTGCTTGCACCACTAAACTCTGTTGGAAAAATGTCAGAAAAGCTGCTTAAATTTGAAGACGAATATCTTGATTTTTCATTTGACATACAGTTGAACTTGTTGGCTTGGACATCTTTGGGACGTACCATGGAAATTTTTTCTAGACCTGGGTAGCTATATTCACTGAGGGATAATCAGTGTCTGGTCTGAAGGCAAATGGCACGGCTGTCTTTTCAATCTCTTTAAAATAATGGTATGTTGAGTGTACTTATTAGAATGGCTTCTTTGTGGGTGGTTGGGTGAGACAATGAAGTCATGCATCTTACATCTCCAAGGAGCATCCAACGGATATTGGCTTACAGTTGGGCAAGGCCTGCTATCCTTGTAGCAGGTAAGGATAGAGGGGGAAGATTTGTATTTCTTCTGTTTCTTCACTTTCATTTATTTTCCTTTCTCCCTGTCCCTCTCTGTCATCTCCTCAATCTACTATCTCTCTCTTCTCCCTTTCTCTGGGAGATGACACAAAATGACCCACAAGGATTGACGTGTCGTTAACCCCAAACTCAATCAATTAGAATGACCTCAATTCTAAGTAAGGATTGTCTGGATATGACTTGAAATGACAAATTGTTGAAAGCTGTCTGATCAGTGTCTACACTGTTTGCATTGCTTTATACAGGAATTTATATAAATCATCATCATCATCATTCTACAGTGAACCCTCGTTACAACGACTGCATTTGTTCCCAAAGATTTTGCCATTAAAATGAATTTGCTGTTGTAAAGAATTCTTAATGGACAGAATGATATGTAAGAAAGGCCTTGTTTTATTCTTATTTCCTCAAAGAACATATGTTTTGGATATTTGTTAGAATTACCTCAGTGAGGTGATTCTAACAAATATCCAAACATGTTGCTACAAGTTTATATGCAATATTCTTGAATAATTTCTCATTAACTGTCGAAGGTTTCTTGACATTCAAATTGTCATTATAATGAAATTTTGTCATTGTATCGAGTGTCGGTATAAAGAAGGTTGGCTGTATTTAAGGGTTATTTAATCCATTTTGGTCAAGAGACCTGTGAGCGGCACTGCCTCTGTGACTCATTTATTTAGCAGACAGTACAGACCCAATTCAGATGCCACAGAATGTTGTATCTGTTCAGTGTCTCCACTATTTGCAAAGAGTTTAGCCATTTTTCTCTAGGAATATCTAAATCACATAGCCTGACAAACCTGCTGGCCTCAGTGGCTCAGTGTGGATGTGCAGTGGACTAGTGACCAGGATGTTATGGGTAAGGTTGGCATAATTAATTGATCAATAAATTCCACAAAACTGATTATCATTACAGATTTGCTAATTTGATTAATCAATCATTTGATTTATGTGTCTATTACTTTACAGTATTACCCTTAGTATGCAGGCACCTCAATTCCTTAACATACTTTATCTGAAATTTGAACAAGTACAATTACTGCCCAATGTTGTGTCTAAAAATAGCTGGATGAGTGGCAAACAGTGTAGACCTACGTGAGATGCTGCATTTTGCGGTGTCTCATCTGGGTCTACACTGTATGCTCACAGACCAAATACATACATTTAAGTATAACTTAACAGACCGGTTAAAATTATGACCAAATCTTCAGTGATTACTACTTGATTATCAATCACAATAGCTGGACTGATAATCGATTACCTTTTCAGTTCTGATTAGCTAGTCTTAGTTATAGGTTTGATTACCACTGGGTCCCTCATTATTCTTTCAAGTAGACTGGTTTTGAAATTTCTGTGTCATTCTCCCTTCAACTGATACAAGAAGGGCAGTTGCCAGTTTCTGGCGAAAGAATATGCACAAGTACTGGTTAACCACTTAGAGGAATAAGGCTGCCCAGAAAAAGTGTGGTTAGGAAAACTGACTGCGCTTGACATGACCCTAATGGGTTGACCGGGCTGTAAAACCTCACCAATCAAAAGCCTGAGATACCTAAAATTGAATTTAGAATCTTCCAATATATAGTGTGGGGGAGTTTATTCTTTCTTAAATGGATTAAGATGCCCATTATTATTCAGTTGGTGATAAACAGTGGTAAGTATGGCAAGAAGAGTTTTCTAAACCTTGATTCATGATGTTAATGTCTGGCAATCTGGGTAAAATTTTCAGCAGACTATTGAAAATATGTTTCTTTTTTCCCAGAAACCAATAATTGATATTTCAAATGTCAAAACCTGTTTTCTGGGAAATAGTAAGAAAATATCACCAATTTGTCATTTTCTGAATTACCTCAGAGTGGTCAGGGTTAACTGAATATTAATTAAAGGGGAACACAATATGTTGTAAGTATATCTTGGAGTAATGTGCTTGACAAACCGTTTATTTTGATGCAAGACTTTTCAAAATCAGCCAAGAAATAAGGAAGTTATGGTGGTTTGAATATGAATATATTTAAAATGGCTGTCATGGATGCCACCATATTGTAGGCTTTGTGATGTCTCACAGCCCAAATTAAATATGCAACTTTATGAGAATAACTACAAGTTTTAATTTTTATGAAACCTCATTAACTATTCAAAATGGCGGCGCCCATATTACCAATGTTAAAGTATTCAATTCTCTATAACTTTACTTAATTTTTCACCGATTTTGATCAATTTTGTGTCAAAATGCATTGTTTGTAAAGTTCTTTGCTTTAAAGCGCAATTCCTTTTAAGGTTGCGTTACCCTTTAACCTTTAAAGCACCAATCACAACAATTGTCGTCTGCTTTATCTTCTGCTTGTGATTTTAAAAGTTTATTTCTGCAAACAGTGTGGACCCAGATCGATCTGGGTCCACACTGTTTGCCGGTATGCAAAAAATAGGTTTGAAAAGTTTGCAAGAATATTAAGCAGACGACATAAACAGACAACATTTTCAAATGCAGTTTTGCTTGGCGCTTTAAGGGTTAACTTGATAACCTAAGGTAAAAGATCAAAGAGCCCAAACAATGTACAGCAAGATCAAACCTGGCAGAATGCAGTGTCTGATCAGGGTCACACTGCACTCATTTGCATTTGTCAGACAGTTCAAAGGTTTCAACATGGCTGGAGGCGGAATTCCTCTAATGACGGTACTGCAGCTGCTCTTAGACAAATGGCACATACTTCATTGCACCCTTTCATTGTCACACTTCCTCTAATGACAGTACTGCAGCTGCTCTTAGTCAAATGGCACATACTTCATTGTACCCTTTCATTGTCACACTTCCTCTAATGACAGTACTGCAGCTGCTCTTAGACAAATGGCACATACTTCATTGCACCCTTTCATTGTCACACTTCCTCTAATGACAGTACTGCAGCTGATCTTAGACAAATGGCACATACTTCATTGTACCCTTTCATTGTCACACTTCCTCTAATGACAGTACTGCAGCTGCTCTTAGACAAATGGCACATACTTCATTGCACCCTTTCATTTTCATTTTCACACTTCCTCTAATGACTACTGCAGCTGCTCTTAGACAAATGGCACATACTTCATTGCACCCTTTCATTGTCACACTTCCATCATCTTGATATGACTTGAGTAAAGCTCATCAAATCATCATTCTTGCAGTTATTTTTCTCAATATGAATGGTTGAGGGAATTTTGTATTAATTTCCAGTCAATCTTGACAAGATACATTAATTTTGTGCAGTTTGATTGGTCGAGAGCAGCATAACAGCACTTCTGTGCTTCAGTGATTAAATTTACTGGACTAGCTGGGATCATGGATCTGTTTTCTTAATAAACTCAGTGATTTAACATTAAAGCATAACTAAGTTGGAATTATACACTACAATCTCTTTATAACACAATTTGTTATAACACAGTTTTGGATATAAGGCAATTCAAAGATGGATTCCGAAAATGTATAGATTATATAGACAAAAAATTACATAAATTGTCATTATTCTATATAATCTATATATTTTTGTTTGGATATAACCTGGTTGTTTAACATGGTTTATGCAAACCCCAGCAATAGTGTTATCAAGAGATTGTAGTGTACAAATAGAAAAAAATAAATAGAATTTTTGTTGTGAATTTGATCAGTGTGTAAATATGACACAAACTTTATATTCAGTTTGTGAACTTAGTGATTTAACATTAAAGCATAACTAAGTTAAACATTAATAAACCACAAAGATGAATAGTCATTCCTGTATCCTGTCAACTCAATAATAATAACCCACTGTAGCTGGGGAAACCCCACAAGAAGGTACTTTGCAAACAGTGTAGACTCAGATCAGTCGCCAAAGAATGTAGTGTCAGATCAGTCTACACTGTTTGCATTATATACAGGAATTTATATAAATTAAAATATAGTAGTAATAAAAACTAACCAGACACCCTGCTATTGGAAAGAGACTGGTCAAAAGAGTTGCAGTATGTAGAGTCCACTTGACATAAATGGGTTGAATCCTAAATTGAGTTGTTCGGCAGCTAATGTATACCGTAATAACCGTAAGTATTGGGACGCCTTATCTACTTACCATACGTGTCCTAAAATTTGAAATAGTCCATTCCACTACCTGTTGATGTGTCTAAAATATTGCTGTATGTATGGCAAACAGTGTAGACGCTGATCAGACGCCGCGTTCTGCGGCGTCTGATCTGGGTCTGCACTGTTTGCAAAGGCCTATCTGTCCCAATACTTAGGGTTATTACGGTAATATATTCTATTTTGTTTCAGCTGCTGTTACTCTTCGTGTTCAGCCTACTAGGCTGTGTAAAGTTACAAGGTATGTAGAATTCAACATTTATTAAAATTTGAGAGCAGGCCCCTGTAGCCTAGTGAAAGTAGAGTTGACTCTTAATCCATTAGACTTATCAGTGGTTCGAGCCTCGCTCGGATGATTTGATTCCGGTAGCATGTGGGAAAGCCAAGTTCTGCTTACGGATGGTCAGGTGGTTTTTCCCCAGGTTCTCCAGCTTTCGCCCACCATTGATGAATGGTCGGCTCGATATAAGTGAAATATTCTTGAAAGGGCCGTTACTATAAAAAAGAAAAAAACAAAAAGAAAAAAATATATATTTCACTATGCTATATAAAAAAAAAAAAGTAAATAAAATTTGACTATGCTGTGTGTGTGGTGGTGGTGGTGTGTGTGTTGGGGGGGGGGGGGGGATGGAGAGTGGAATTCAGCATCTGACATTTCATACAAACTGTCTGGGAGACAGTGCATGATGTGTCAAATTCTTTTTTTCCAGAAAAAAAAAATTCTAAATGTTGTCTGCTAAAATTTTTATCCAGCTTGCAAAAGGTTAATGTATTGTCATGTTTTTCTGAGAAAGAAGTTGCGGTCATGGTATCTAAGCCATAATCCAAACTCATAAGTCCATAAACAACTGACAAATCTGAATGTTCAGACCAACAGACATGGACCCCAGAATAAAGGGTGTAATCAGGCATCCGCGCATAGTAAGCATTACTTGGTAAGCAAGCTTCACCCAACATGCTGTAGAAGCGCATGTCTAGGATTTGGGAAGTCTACTTATGGCGCATCACTGGCAAAAACATCAGAAACAATTCTGGAAACTGCCACATTGTAGGGATTGACCAGATCATGATGTCTCCCATAGAACTTAAGTGTTGCTACCAGTTTGGTTTTTTGATACCCCTGACTCAACAACTTTGTAGTGAGCACTTTCCCACGCTCCATGAAGTCTTGATAATTTGAATAGGCCCTGGCATAATGGATTGTGAAACGTAAATGCAGTATGCTGGTGCAGAAGGGATATTTATGCTCAGGAATGGAAAGTTAACAATTGGAAAATTGAAGTCATCCAGTTTGCGGTAAAGCCTAGTTGTAAGCTTTCCATTGTCAATGTAGAGATAACAATCTAAGTAAGAGGAGGAGGCTGTAGTCTCTGTTGTGTCCTTTATTTCAAGTTCACATGGATAGATGAATTCCAAATACTCTGCAAATTTTGTTTTTCAGAGACACTACATCTATATATCTGTAGGTGAAATTGAATTGTTGTGCGAGGTGTTTCTTGCCTGCTTGGAGGAGACTTTGTACAAACTCCATCTCATACGAGTATAAAAACAAGTCGGCAAGTAACGGTGCACAGTTAGTTAAACTGATAAATGCTAACGTGGTTCTTCAAATGGCGGCGAGTCCTACGAAAAATACCGTAATCCGCCGTTATTTGACTGAAAATCGGGGGTTATGACTGGTTATCCGGCGTTACGGTTGGACGTGGTGTGTTTGGCTCAATAAGAATATCATCTGCTACAATTTTGAATGACATGTTGAGAGCAATAATGCCAAGGTCAGCAAGGTTAAATGTTACATGTATTTTTGTTTATCTTTTCAGGGGGGATGCTGTCAGTTGTCATGATGCAACTGATGGCTGCAGTACCTGTACTCAGTTGGTTCGGAGTCGTCAGCAAAAGTTGGTGTGCACTACCTGTATCCGCTTGTTCCATCGTACTTGTACTGGTGAGTGTCAGATCATTCATTTCACTTTCATCTTTATATAGATATACCAGCAACATAGCTATAGATAAGTGGTGGTATCAGGAGAAGGTAGGACTACTTTTTAACCCCAGTCCTGCTGAACCCAGATATACCCTTCCTTTGAAAACTGTGTAGATCTAGATCATTTGGCTTCTGAAGAAGTCAACTGATCTGGACCTGCCGTGTTTGCCATTAAGTATTTGAATTTATATCAATAGTCTGGATTAAGTAATCTGATTGGCTGAAAATTATAAGTAATCTTAATTTTTCAGCATGATCATAACAAGGGTAAAGGAAGGAAAGCTCCCTAATTTTTAGCTACCAGCAAAGGTTTCCCTGTGACTTAATTATTTCCCTTGAATGCGTATCCATCTCATCTCTTTGATTTATTGCAACAACAAACAATGCAGAAAGCAGCTGATAAATGATGTGTGTATGAACCAGTCAAAGATTAAAGTTTGGTGAATTGCATAATGGGGTATATGTTTGTTATATATATATATATATATTATTTGTCAGAGAAAGTAAGTCTTGGCATTTCATGTGACTTATCTGCTAAGCATGAAATATATTGGGCTTATTTTCTCTGAAAAATTAAAAAAACAAAAATGGCAATTATGATCAACACTAAGGCTCAAAACAGCTACCAGTTGAGGTTTATACCATATTTACCCTAAATACTGGGAAAAGTAATCCCATGCAAACAGTGTACACCATGAGCAGATGCTGCAGAATACAAGTTCTGGTTAGAGTCTGTGCTGTATGCTACACCATCCAGCAGTTTTTTGTAACTCCATCAACAGGTAGTAAAATAAGACTTGTTCAAATTTTAGGACCAGTATGGTTTGTGTTAAGGTGCAGGATAGTTAGGGTAGAACCATGGCAGATAGTAGTTTCTTATATCTCAACAGTCACGTTGAGTATGGTATACATTAAGGGTGGCACGATTAATTGGATAATCAATTAATCGATAAATTCCACAAAAATGACTATCATTACAGATTTGCTAATAATGGATCATTGATTTCTGTGTCTGTTACTTTACCATATTAACTTTTATTATTCAGGTACCTCAACTCCTTACCATACTTTATCTAAAATTTGAACAAGTCCAATTTACTACCAACTGCTGTATCTAAAATAGCTGGGTGAGTGGCAAACAGTGTAGACCCTGATGAGATGCTGCATTTGCGGCATCTCATCTGGGTCTACACTGTTTCCTCAGGCCTGTCTGACATACATGTAATACATAGAATAAAGTATAACATATGATTGGGTCATGCTGAAAAAGGTAAAATTATGATCAAATCTTCAGCGATTACTAATCGATTATCAATCACAATGGCAGGACTGATATTCGATTATCTTTTCAGCTCTGATTAGCCAGCCTTAGTATACCTGCCAACATGACTTTGTGGAGAAATAAAAAACAATACTCGGAGTAAATTCAGGGTACAGATCTGGTAGATTACCTTAGTGAGATACTTCAGCAAGTAGTAAAATGTATGTGTTCCAAATTATACTACAAGTGTGATAAGATGTCCAAATACAATTAGGATAAATACTGTATATCATTGTCTCTTACGCAATAGATTTCCTACATAGCTCTTGAAAAGATGCTTTTTTCAACCCAGATGTATTGATGTTATTCTTATTTCTCCACAAAATTATATATTGTGGGTTACACTCATTAGAAGTGCCTCTGCATATGTTTTCGTGTAGAAATAAGAAAAATATTACCCTAAGTATTCAGACATCTCAACTCCTTACCATACTTGTTCTTAAATTTGAACACATACAATTTACTCACCAATGTGTCTAAAAGTTGCTGGATGACTGGCAAACAGTGTAGTCCCTGATTAGATACCACATACTGCAGCATTTCATCTGGGTCTACACGGTTTGCTCAGGCCTGTCTTTCCAGATACATATGTTAAATATGGTACTCAATATCCCCACTTTTTCTTTGAATATCACGGGGATATAAATATGTTGTCTGCTGAAGATTTTATCCAGATTGGTATGCATTAATAGTCGCTTGGAGTAGACTGAAAATCTTTGCAAGAAGTTCTGAAACAAATATCTCTTCAAAATGATATATAAAAAAAAAAGAGCATTTCTAAATAAAGTTGTAAATTAGGACTCACAAAAGAAATCCACCTTGGAACGGTCATTAGTAAAACTCTTGTGGGAATAAATCCTGATTTTATTGATGTCTAACCCTGGCCCAATCCTGATACAGTCGCAGCTACAAGTAGATATATTTGAATCTTCTGTTTTCACATATATGGCCTTTACTTTATCGTGTCTTGTGTTCTAATTTTCAGCGATGGAGCAAGCGGAATACAGGGCTAGGAAGAGGGGTAAGTTGTGTGATTATAACAATTTCTTCATTGTTGAAGTGTCAGGTTGGCTGAGCGGTTAGTGCTCCCAACTTTGGACCACAAGGTCCCAGGTTTGAACCCCACTGGAGATGGAATTCAAGTCCTGAATGTATGGCACATTATTGCACAATCTTTCATTATCACCCTCCCATTGTGTTGATGTGACTCTTTCATTATCACCCTCCCATTGTGTTGATGTGACTTAACGGCCTCGGTGACTTAGTTGGATGCACGTCAGACTTGTGATTAGGAGGTTGCGGGTTCGACCCCCACGGGGTCAGCAACATTCTTTCATGGAGATCGATCATGAAATATTTTCTATGGTCATTTTCTCCCTTCTGCTGATAGAGAAGGGCAGTTGTCAGTTTCTGGCAAAAGAATGTGCACAGTACTGGATAACTCTTAGAGGACTAAGCCTGTCCAGTAAAAGTGTGGTTAGGTAAACTGACTGCGCTAGACATAAGCCCCATGGGTTGACTGAGCCTTAATTCCTCAACACAAACAAATGATGTGACTTAAATGTTGAAGGGATGTAAAATGCCATATCATCATTCTACATTGGTGCTCTCTTTGGGGATAGGTGCAATTACTCACAAACCTGCCCTGCCAAATAGCTTTAGGCTGGAATCTGCAAAATAAAGAAGACTTTGCAGTATCTTGACAGTTAAAGCACTAAACAAACCTGTAGCGGATGACATTTTATTTAATTTTTTTTTTCAGAGAAAATTATTTGAAGACTTCCTTGAATTATCTGCTTACGAACGATTAACATGAAATGTCAAATCTTACTTTCTCTGAAGAAAACAACAACAACAATGAAAAAAATCAAAATGTTTGAAATATTTATTTTTCCAGAAAATAGACTTGACAATTCATGAGACAATTAGTATGAAATTTCAAAGCCAAATTCCTGGGAAAAATCAGAAAAATACCAATTTAGTGCTGAATTTGGCTGAAGAGTGGTAAAAGTTAGTGTCATTACCATGCAGAGCTTCAGAGTTGCCAGTAGAAATAGAAATTTGAATTCTTACTTCTGTACCAAAACATTATATGAGTACTTGTATGTTGGATTATGTGCAGTGGTTGTGGTGGGCCAGAAATATGTCTACTAGCTGCGCTTACAGCATATAGAGAAAGCAGGCATTTTATTTCTTGAGTTTTCCGCTGTCATTAAAGTTTCCTTACAGTCTTTTGGATTCAGACGAGGTTCCAGTAGTTCAGTTGAAACTCCCTTTGGACTCCAAATACTTGGGATGAGTAGAGCACATATAAGCAAAACTGATCTCTTGCACTTTTTTATCCTAGAGAGGTACATGTATCTGTACACAAAGATTTACCATATTTACCCTAAATATTAGGATACATTATTTACTTACCATACTTGTCCTAAAATATGAAACAGTCCATTGTACTACCTGCTGATGTTTCTAAAATATTGCTGTATGTATGGCAAACAGTGTAGACCCTGATGAAATGCTGCAGAACCTGGCATCTTGTCTGGGTCTACACTGTTTGCAAAGGCCTGTCTGTCCTAATACTTAGGGTTATTATGGTAGATACCAAAAATCTAGCAAAGATATATTTTTGTCAAACTTGTATGGCAAAAAAATATGGGGAAAAAAGGTTGACTTTGTATGTTGTTCAATAATATAAAAATGTAAAAGAAATAGAGGATAAAAAAAAATGCAAGAGATCAGTTTTGGTCTGGATATGCTCTAACCCCTAGTATGTGGTATTTACACAAAATATTCAAATGCCTTACTCTTTATATAATACTTCTTTTCAACAAGTCCATTTTATTACCTATTAATGTGTGTAAGATTGCTGGATGAGTGGCAAACAGTATAGACACTGATCAGAAGCTGCATTCTAGGGCATCTGATCTGGGTCTGTGCTGTTTGGTCTAGGGCCTGGCTTTCGGAATATGTAATGTATGGTAATTGGATCAAATCAAACCCCGTCACTTTTAGGCTGCTGAGTAACCATAACTCCTAAAGCATAACAAAAGTAGACAGCATTCTATCACGAAAACATGCCTACATGTATATATTTTGACCCCCCTTAAGCCCCATTTTTATATAGTAAAACTTGGGGTTTACAGGGGTATATATTATTTTTCTTATTTCTGCTCAAAAATATAGATTGTGGGTACTAAGAACCGCCTCATCAAGGCAATTCTAACGAGTACCACAATCTATGTTTTGAGCAGAAATATGAAAAATATCAGAAATTTTATCTGAAATTTTTCATTTTTTGATGGTAAAATTTTCAGTATATTTGAATAGGCAGGTTTTCCTAATGTTGTTTTTATTTTTCTGACATAAGAAAGCTTTACAGGCTGCGATTTCATTCCAAATTGTAGCACCTAACATTCTTGAGATTTTCTTCATATTTTTCGGAGAATTAAGGCTTCATTAACACTTCGTGTGAATGGTCTACCTTTGAATAAAATGAATCATGTGAAATATAATTGGCTTTCAAAGGACTTGGTAAAAGAGGAATATTTAATGATTCTGGGATGAGTTTTTCAATTTCTTCATGGAAATGTATGTTGTGAGTACTCATTAGAAGTGTCTTAGTGAGGCACTTCTAATATGTACCCATAAAATAATTGCTTTTCTAGAGAAATTCAATATCACAAAATACTCCTTAACAATTCCTCTGTAAGCCTTATTTATATGGCACTTTATGGGCTGCAAACAATATACTGTTTATATTTCAGAGGACACTCTTGATGCCTGGACATGCCATCTTTGTGGTAAGTATATTATTAATCCCAATTGAATTGTTTATTAACACTGCCAAGGGTATGGAAGGAGTTTATCAAAATCACTCTACCTAGCAACATAAGACCACACTCTGAGGGTCCAGATAATTTGAATAATTCAGAAGGACATTTTTGTACGAAACCACCTTGTTTACTATTTATATTGCTTGAATGAGGCAATTTCAGAGAGTCCCATATGATATATTTCCGTCCAAGAATAACAAAAACCAACCCTAACAGTAGCTATGTAGCAAGGTACATTCTTGATTTAGTTGTCTACTGGAATGCGGAAACAGCTTTACTCTAAATATTGGGGCACATTAACACCTTATTGAGCCGGCCTCGATGGCTCAGTCGGGCATCTGACTAGTGATCAGGAGATTGCATGTTCGACCTCCGCCAGGTTGGCAACATGCTTTTGTGGAGATTGATCATGAAATATACTCTGCGGTCATTCTCTCCCTTCTGCTGATTCCAGAAGGGCAACTGTCATTTTCTGGCAAAAGAAAGTGCACAATACTGGTTAACTATTTAGAGGAATAAGTCTGTCCTGAAATAGTGTGGTTAGTGTGACCACACTTGACATGACCCCATTGGGTTTACTGGGCATAAAATCTCAACAAAAACAAACAAAAACCTTATTGTACTTACCTTAAATTTGAACAAATTTATTCTGCTACCTTGTGTCTAAAATTGCTGGTTGAGAAGCAGACTGTAGGCACTGAGACTGCATTTTGTGGCATTTGATTTGGGTCACACTGTTTGCGCAGGGCTGTCTGTCCCAATACTAGGGTAAACATTGTACTTTTATTTATTACTGGAAAAGGTTAATTTATTTAGCTGTAATATCAAAATGCTCTCTGCTTGGATTGGTATCAAATGCCAACAGGTAGATGGAAGTGAAATCCAAGACCATTGATCAGTAGATGTGAGTAAAATCCAAAAGTATTGATCGGGTGGGAGTGGAATTCAAAACCATCAGTAGTAGATGGGAGTGGAATCTAAGCCCATCAAATATTCTCGCAGCCCTACTGCATTCAAATATTAATATTGGTGCCCATATAGTGCACTCTGCATTACTTGCCTTTTTTGGCATCCATGAACATAACTATTTTTGATGCAAAGTATTTATTTGGTATTAATACCCCCGGCGTACGAAGTATATAGGGGTATATAGTTTTCGGCTTTTCCGTAACAGTGTGTGTGTGTGTGTGTGTGTGTGTGTGTGTGTGTGTTTATGTTTAACTTTTTTCGTCAAAGATTGCTCAGAAACTACTGCACCTAAGCTTTTGAAATTTGGTATAAACATTGGGTATGACATGTTGTATTGTGTAAGACAGATTCAGCATCCTTATACTTATCGTTCCATTTATTTGTCCATTTTTTCTTTCTCTCCAATAAAACTTTTAGTCGAAGATTTCTCAGGAGCTACTGCCTCTAGGATTTTGAAATTTTGTACAGACATTGGGTATGACTTGTTGTATCATGTAAGAGAGAATCAGCATCCTCATGCATATCTTTCCCTTTATTTGTCCATTTTTCTTTCTCTCTGCTAAAATATTTCGTCACAGATTTCTCAGCTCCTGTGAGAGCCAGAGTCTTCAAATTTTGTATACACCTACAGAGGGTTGAAGTATATTGTGTAAAAGAAAGCCACAATGCTGAAGTTTATTTTGCCTTCTTTTCACCTTTTTGCTTTGTTCCATCTCTCAAGCCAATGTCAGGAAAATTTGTGTCAAAGGTTTCTCAGAACTACTGGGCCTAGGATTTTGAAATTTAGTACAAACATCGGATACGACTACTTGTATTGTGTAAGACAGAATCTGCATCTTCATGCTTATCATTCCCTTTATTCGTTCATTTTTCTGTTTCTCCAATAATTTTGTCAAACATTTCTCAGGAACTACTGCACCTAGGATTTTAAAATTTGTACAAATATTGGGTATGACTTGTATCTTATAAGAGAGAATTTATATCCCAATGCTTACCATTTCCTTTATTTGTCCGTTTTTCTTTTTCTCCAATAAAATTGTTATCACGGAATTCTCAGCTCCTATGAGAGTCAGTCTTCAAATTTTGTATCCACCTACACAGGATTGAAGTATCATAGTAATGTTTAAAAGAAAACTACAATGCTGAAATTTATTTTGCCTTCATTTTACCTTATTTCTTTTTTCCATCTCTCACTCCCAATGCATAGGTAAATTGTGTCAAAGGTTTCTCAGGAACTGCTGAACTAGGATTTTGTAAATTGATACAAACATTGGGTACAACTACCTGTATGGCGTAAGACAGAATCAGCATTCTCATGCTTATCATTCCCTCTATTCGTCCATTTTCTTTTTCACCAGTAAAATTTTTTGTCAAAAATTTCTCAGGAACTCCTGCGCCTATAATTTTGAACTTTGGTACAAACATTGGGTGCAACTAGTTGTATTGTATAAGAGAGAATGAGCATCCTCATATTTATCAGTCTCTTTATTTGTCCATTTTCTGTCTCTCATAAAAATCAATCACAGATTTGCCACCTGCTATTAAAGCCAGTGTTCTAATTTTGTATAAACCCTGACACTGGTGAAGTTTACTCCATAAGAGAAAACCAAGATGCTGAGATTTTTTTCTTTTGCCATCTCTCCGGCTCCCATGCAGTAGTAAGGGAAACTTGCATCTACAAAATTTGTTCACCAAACCTCTGATAGCTATGGCTGTATGGCCGGGGGTACGTGAGCATTGCTCACTATCTGCTATATTTGTCAGAGTACATGTTTATTGAAGAATATTTCAAATTCTTTCAGAAGCTGCTGCAGCCCAGTCAAGAGACATACCCACTCCACCAGGCCAGACACAGGACCCAGTTCCCCAGGTACCCGCTCCTGAACCCCAGCCTGTTAATTCAGGAGTTGTCCAGGCATCAATAGATCCAGCCCTGGTGAAGAACCGACAGAGTACTGGTAATGTATGGAGGATTTCAGAAATGCCAGGACCTTTAATTGGAGGTATTTTTTTATACACAGTGATTGGTATCTTTCTGTTATTAACTTGTATATTCCTCTGGAACAACAAAATTTCCCGTGAACAGATAGGTAACTTGCAGATAATAACTAGGAACTTCCCCTGGAAAAACGAATCTTCCCCTAGAAAGCTTTATAACTTACAGGTAACTAGGAAATTTCCCTGGAACAGTCAAACTTCCCCTGGAAAGATTAATAACTTGCAGGAAATAACTAGGATATTCCCCTTGAACAATATATCTTCCACTGGAAAGATTGAAAGCTTTCAGGATAAAACTAGGAAACTCCCTTGGAAAGGTGGATCTTCCCTTGGAATGATTGGTAACATTCAGGTAGTAAAAAGGAAATTCCTGTGGAAAAGTGAAATGGCGCCTGGAAAGATTGGTAATTTGCAGGAAGTAACTCAGATATTCCTCTGGAAAAGTGAATCTTCTCTTGGAAAGATAGGTAAATTTCAGGTAATAACTAGGAAATTTCTTTGGAACAATGTATCTTTCACTGGAAAGATTTGTATTTTGCAGGAAATAACTAGGATATATCAAAGGAACAATGAATCTTCCTCTGGAGAGATTGGTAACATGCAGGTAATAACTAGGAAATTCCCTGGGAACATTGACTCATCCCCGGGATTGATTGGTAACTTACAGGTTATTAGGAAATTCCCCAGGAACAGTGAAACTTCTGGAAAGATTGGTAACTTTCAAGATATGACTAGGAAATTCTCCTGGAACAGTGGATCTTCCCCTGGAATGATTGGTAACTTTCAGATATCTTGGAAATTCCCTTGGAACAATGAAAGTTCTGGAAAGATTGGTAACTTTCAAGAAATGACTAGGAAATTCTCCTGGAACAGTGGATCTTCCCCTGGAATGGTTAGTAACTTTCAGATAACTTGGAAATTTGCCTGGAACAATGAAACTTCTGGAAAGATTGGTAACTTACAAGATATGACTAGGAAATTCTCCTGGAACAGTGGATCTTCCCCTGGAATGATTGGTAACTTTCAGATAACTAGGAAATTCCCCTGGAACAGTGAAACTTCTGGAAAGATTGGTAACTGTCAAGAAATGACTAGGAAATTCTCCTGGAGCAGTGGATCTTCCCCTGGAATGATTGGTAACTTTCAGATAACTAGGAAATTCCCCTGGAACAGTAAAACTTCCCCAGAAAATATTAGTATCTTTCAGGTAATAACTAGGAAATTCCCCTGGAACAATGAAACTTCTGGAAAGATTGGTAACTTTAAAGATATGACTAGGAAATTCTCCTGGAACAGAGGATCTTCCCCTGGAATGATTAGTAACTTTCAGATAACTAGGCAATTCCCCTGGAACAATGAAACTTCCCCAGAAAATATTGGTAGCTTTCAGGTAATAACTAGGAAATTCCCCCTGAATGGTGAATCTTCTCCTTGGAAGTCTTGCCCTGGAAGGATTGGTAACTTTCAAAAATTAACTAGGCAATTCATATCGAACAGTGAATCTTCCTCTGGAAAGATTGGTAATTTTCAGATAATAACTAGGAAATTTCTTTGGAACAATGTATCTTTCACTGGAAAGATTTGTATTTTGCAGGAAGTAACTAGAATATATCTTCTGGACAGATTGATAACTGTCCAGAAATGACTAGGAAATTCTCCTGGAACAGTGGATCTTCCCCTGGAATGATTGGTAACTTTCAGATAACTAGGAAATTCCCCTGGAACAGTAAAACTTCCCCAGAAAATATTATCTTTCCGGGAACACCTTTCAGACCATTGTTAAGCTCCTTTCTAATTTGCCCGCTATCTTAATCAGACAGTCATCTGTCACATTTATAAGTAATGCATATACCCTTGCAATACACTATCTGACAGCTATATGTCCTCCACCATATAGTATGCAAGTCTGGTATGGTATTTTATGGGTATATCCATATATAGTAAGTTTTGGGCAACTTGTGCACTTTTAGGTAAAGGTGAAGGATCACAATAAGATCCTGAAAGTCATAGGATAATCCCCTGGAACAGTTAATCTTCTCCTGGAAGGAACGGTAACTTCCCCTTGACAGATTGGTAACAATCAGTAAAAGCTCGGAAAACAGTGATTCTTCCCCTGAAAAAAATTGTAACTTTCAGGATATAACTAGGACATTCCCCTGGAATAATGAAACTTTCCCTGGAAGAATTGGTAACTTTCTGGTAATAACTGGGAAATTCTCCTGGAAAGATTGGTAACTTTCAGGTAATAACTAGGAACAGTAAATCATCTTGAAGTTGATCTTGGATATTCTCTAGGAACACCTTTCAGGCCAATGTTTTGCAGTTAAACTCCTTTCTGATTTGCCCGCCATTCTTAATCGGACAGTCTTCTGTCACATTTATAAGTAATGCATATACCTGTACAATACACTGTCTGACAACTATATGTCCCCCACCATATAGTGTGCAAGTCTGGTATGGTATTTTATAGGTATATCCATATGTAGTAAATTTTGGGCAACTGAAGTATGAGGTAAAGGTAAGGGATCATCATAAGAAAATTCTGTGGAAAAGTTAATCTTCCCCTGGAAAGATAGGTAACTTTCAGGTAGTAAGTAATGGAATTCCCTTGGAATAGTAAATATTTGCTTGGAAAGCTTGGTAACTTTCAGGTAATAACTAGGAAATTCACCTGGAAAGATTGGTAATTTTTAGGTAATAGCTAATGAAATTCTCTTGGAACAGTGAGGTTTTGCCTTGAAATCTTGGTAACTTTCAGGTAATTACTAGGAAATGTCCCTGGAACAATGAAACTTCTCTGGAAAAATTTATAGCTTTCAGTTAGTAACTAGGGCATTGCCTGGAACACTGAAACTTCCCCTGGAAAAGTTTGTAACTTGCAGGAAATAACTAAGAACTTCCTCTGGTACAGTCCATCTTCCCCTGGAAAGACTGCAGACCTTAAGGTAATAACAAGAAAATATCCCTGGTACAGTGGAACTTCCTTCAGAATGATTGGTAACTTTCAGGCAATAATTAGAATTTTCTCATGTAACTGTTAACTTCTCTGGGAAAGATTGATAACTTTAAGGTAATAGCTACAAAATTACCCTGAAAAGATGGCATACATCCTGGATGGATTGGTTATTTGTAGGGAAGTATTCCTCTGGAACAGCGAGAGGTTGGAAGTGTTTGGGTAACAACTAGAAATATTCCTGAAACAATGACTTTTCCTTGAAAGGTTTGTTACTTGGTTATAACTTGGGAATTCCCCTGGAATAGTGGAACTTCCCCTGGAAAAATTTGTAACTTTCAGACAAGGAAATTCCTCTGGAGCGAGCAGTAAACTTTCTAGAAAGATTGGTAACTTTCCTCTGGACAGATTGGTAACTTTCAAGTAATAACTAGGAAATTTCACTGGAACAGTGCCCTGGAAAGATTGGTAATTTTCATCATAAAACAAGGACATTTTACTGAAACTTCCCCTGGAAAGATTGGTAGCTTTCAGTTAATAACTAGGAAATTCAACTGGAACAGTGACATATCCCTTGGAAAGATTGGTAACTTGCAGAAAAAGTAGGATATTCCTTTTGAACAGTGAATCTTCTGGAAAGATTGGTGTTTTCTGGTGATAACTAGGATATTCCCCTGGAACAGTGAAACTTCCCCTGCAAAGATTGGTAGCTTTCAGATAATAACTAAGAAATTCACCTTGAAAAGTGAAATTCCCCCCTGGAAAGATTTGTAAATTGCAGGAAATAACTTGGATATTTCAACTGAAAAGTGAATCTTTCCCTAGAAAGATTGGTAACTTTCAGGTAATAACTACAAAATATCCTTGGAAAAGACCCTCTTCCTCAGGAAACATTGGTAAAAAAGGTAAGAGAAAAGTCCAGGGAGTGCCACAATCACAAACTGCATCCCTTCCCAGATACCAAGAGGAAGAGGAAACCGACAAAACAAACAAGCACAAACCGAACAAACGCATGAAAAGCACTAAGATTAGCTCTCTCTTCCCCAGGCGAGCTAATTGCATTGCTAAAAGGACTGAAAAACACAAGAACAAAATAACACAAGGTAAGACAAACAGCAAATTGCCTTGTAGAAAAAAACACAAAGCAACAAAGAGTTAAGACCAACACCGGGACCACCGCCTTAGAACAGTCAGTTGAGTAAACCACTTGGGGGTTACACCGAGGGTAACTTTCAGGTAACAACTAGTAAATTCCCCTGGAACAGTTTAATTTCCCCTGGAAAGATTAGTATAGCTTTGCCCTGGAAAGATTGATAACTTTCAAATAATTACAAGGCAGTTCTCCGGGAACAGTGAATCTTCCCCTTGAAAAATTGGTAATATTCAGATTTTAACTAGGACATTCCCCTTGAACGGTAACATTTCCCGTGGAAAGATTGGTAAATTTCAAATAATAAAGAAATTACCTTGGAACAGTGACTCTTTTCTGGAAAGGTTGGTAACTTTCGGATATTGACTAAGAAATTTCCCATGGAATAATGTAATTTCCCCTGGAATGAGTGATAACTTCCAGTACATAACTAGGATATTCCCCAGGAACAGTGATTCTCCCCCTTGAAAGATTGGTATCTTCCAGGTAACAACTAGGAAAATCCCCTGGAACTGACTCGTCTCCTGGAAAGAATGGTACTTTCAGGTAATAACTAGGATATTCCACAGGAACTGAAATTTTCCCAGAAAATATTGGTAACTTTCAAGAGATAACTAGGATATTCCCCTGGAACAGTTAATATTCCCCTGGAAAAATGGGTAATTTTCTGGTATAAATTAGGAAATTAACCTGGAAGAGTGAAATTTTCCCTGGAAAGATTGATACATGTAACTTATACAAACACTGAAAGATTGGTACATGTAACTTACAGGAAATAACTACAGAAGGTATACCCCTTGGAGATCTTAATCCTTCTCCCCAATCTTGAATCTGGTGGAAAAATAGATAAGGGTTTTGTTGATGGTCAAAATGGTGTGTCAAATATTCAAGTATTTGTATGTTTTGCTTTAGAATGGTTGGTAGTAAAAACTACTTGGGTGGTGAAATCAATTCTATTGCTTATCACAACACAATAGCTTGAAATAGGTTATATTGTACCCAGCAGGGACGTGCAAAACTGGCTCTACTACTTGTCTGTATGTTGTTTTTTTTTATAGAGAAACCAATATTGTTGGTTATATTTGCAAACTGATGTCTGTATAAAATGAAAAAAAAAAAAGCTGCACACTAAACAGTGTGAAAAAAAGGCACACTAAACTGTGTATACATTTGTGCACCTACTCCTAGACCCACTCTAGGAAAGAAGTTCCCATATATGAACAGCAAAGATTCAAACCATCATTTGCATTTGCAGTCTATTCAGGTTTTCTGTAGTTACTAGCTATATTGCTTGGACATGTAATAAGGCTGGTTTCTTTGCTGTTTGTGTGTTGGGAATTTGATACATCCTCTTAAACCTGTATGTGTTGTAGAGAAACCTTTATGATTGGGCTATATTTGCAAACAGGTGTCTGTATCAAATGAAAAACAAAAATGCTTTATAAACCGCTTTATACACATACTCGTAGACCTTCTTTCGTGGAGATTGATCATGAAATATTTTCTACGGTCATTTTCTCCCTTCTGCTGATTTAAGAAGGGCAGTTGTCAGTTTCTGGCAAAAGAATGTGCACAAGTACTGGTCATCCGCTTACAGGACTAAGCCTGCCCAGGAAAAAGTGATTGGGTAAAGTGACAGTGCTAGACATGACCCTAATGGGTTGACTTGGCCATAAACCTCAACACAAACAAAACTCCTAGACCTACTCTGGGAAAACATTTCCTATATATGAACAGCAAAGATTCAAACCAATCTATGCATTGTCAATCTATTCAGAGGCTTCTGTAATCACTTGCTATATTGCATGTTGCTTAGACATGTATTCAGGCTTTGATCTTTGCTTTTCGTGTTTTGGGAAATTGATACATTGTCTTAATTCTGTATGCTTTGTAGAGGTATCTTTATTATTGGGCTATGTTTGCAAACTGGTGTCTGTATAAAATGAAAACAAATGCTTAATAAACAGTGTATATATACACATACTCCTAGACCTGCTCTGGGAAAGCATTTCTCATACATGAACAGCAAAGATTCAGACCAACCTATGCATTGTAAGTCTATTTAGGGTCTTCCATAGCCACTACCTATACAACATGTTGCTGAGACATGTACTCAGGCTTGGTTCTTTGCTCTTTGTGTGTTGAGAAGTTGATATATCTTTTAACAACTGAATCCTTCATGGATTCAAAACTGACTTAACTGAGAGATGGGCCAGCCTCGGTGGCTCAGTTGGATGCGCGTCCGACTGGAGACAGGAGGTTGTGGGCTTGACCCCCTCTGAGGTCGGCAACATTCTTTCGTGGAGATTGATCGTGAAATATTTTCTACGGTCATTCCTTCTGCTGATTCAAGAAGGACACTTGTCAATTTCTGGTGAAAGAATGTGCATAATACTGGTTAACCGCTTAGAGGACTAAGCCTGCCCAGTAAACGTGTGGTTAGGTAAACTGACTGCGCTCGACATGACCCCATTGGGTTGACTGGGCTGTAAAACCTCAACACAAAAAACAAACAGTGGTATCTGGGTGGGCCCCCATAGCCTGGTTGATAGGAGAGTTGACTCTTAATCCATTAGGTTTCTCACCGCTGTGGTTCAAGCCTTGCTCGGGTCATATGTGGGAAAGCCAAGTTCTGCTTATGGATGGTCAGGTGGTTTTTCCCTGGGTTCTCTGGTTTTTGCCCACCTTTGATGAACAATCGGCTTGATATAAGTGAAATATTCTTGAAAAGGCCGTAAAACCCAAATAAAAAAAAAAAATGGTGGTATCTCATGGTCCTATGAGGCAATTGATGGCCAGCAAAATGGCAAAACTATTTTGTAGCTGACTAAAATGGATTGATCCTAAGTCTGCTTGTGATGATTAAATAGCTTGAATGTGTGAAAATACGAGTTTCACTCAAACCTGCCAAGGATGACTTTTTCATTTGTCATTAACAAATGCTAGCAACCAGTGGTCTGCTAATTGCTGTTTTCGATTCTTCTGTATTGCAAAAGGATTCTTATCTCAGGATATTTTGAGACTGTGATAACACAAAACAACAGTTCTTTGAAAATGGAGAAAATACAGAATCACCATGTGAGATGGCCAATAGAAAGACTTCTTGGATGTTTTCTTGCTGCCTCTGTCCATAGGGGTCAGAGAAATAAATGGGATGCCTTGTACCTCTGCACTTGACTTACACAATGGCTAGCTATAAACATGAATAATTGGAGTGAAGCCTACATGATGTATGTCTCCCGAGTTGTGGCTCATGGACTAATGTACCACATTGTTGAATTTTGGGCTAGGATATAGTAACAGGCTGTTTACATAGCATTGGATCTGGACAAGACATTTTTAGAATATTGTCTAAAACTCCATTTCAAGCCAGCCTTGGAGGCAGCTATCTTAAGATTTTTCTGTGCCACAGACGTAGGTTTTCTAGCAGCCCTAAAAATCCACATCATTGAATGCAGCACTGCATTAGAATTCTTTGATGCTGAGGATACTGCAAATTGCCAGTGTAATGGTATGCTTATTAGTAGACAGATTCAGGCAAAGCCAGCAGTTGTGTACTAATTAAGATCAGTGAGCTCTAAATAAAATTGCTTGATGTGCTTGGACCAACACTCCGAAATAGAGGTTTGAAGTAGAGTTTGGCATATTTGCACTGAAGAAAGACATTGTGTATTGCTGGTGTATGGAGTGAAGTGTGACCTAACCACTATAGCCACCCTTAGAGTTTTCAAGCTGGCTGTTGTAAAGAGGTGATTGTCATACAAAGGTAAAACAAACTCTTTTGGAAAGTCAAATATAGAGATGATGCAGTTGTAAAGAGATGACTGTTTATAGAGATTATTCAATGTATAGGCAGCATTTGATACAAACGAATAATCTAATAATTCCTCTACTAAGGAATAACAACGAAAAAGTAGAAGCAGTGAAAGTAGTAGTAGTACCATACAAACTGAATAGGTAGTTTTTCTGACCAAAGGATGACAAATACTGGACCAACTACTTAGAGGACTAAGCAAGCCCAGTAAACGTGTGATTAGGTAAACAGACTGACTTGACATGACCTTCATTGCATTGATTGGACTGTAAAATTTCAACCCAAAATTGAAAAAAAAATAAAGTACAAAACATATAGATCATCAAGTTAACATTTAATGCTTTATTTTAAGATCATATTTAATGCTTAATTTTAAGATCATAATTAATGCTTAATTTTAAGATCATAATTAATGCTTAATTTTAAGATCATAATTAATACTTAATTTTAAGTTAATATTTGATGCTTAATTTTGCAAAATACTACACTGACAAAACCTACTTCATGTAATTACTAGGTAAATATAAATATAAAGCTGAGCGCATGGATTGCATGTACTAACTTGCACGAACTGCATGCTTGTTTGAATTGTTTTTTGTACTAACCTGCATGAATTGCATTAATTCTTATTTGCTCAGGATATCAATTGTAACAAGTAAGAACTGTGACAAAATAAACGAAGTAGCGTTTGTAGGATTTAGTTGAATTACAAATATATTTTTGGCATATGCTTATTTGTAAATGCAGCAGACAAAACATTAAAATGCTTTAAATCATTTATCTTTATACATTATAAACCTTAATGTTGTTGTTTTGGTGTAAAAGGAGATTTTTCAGCCAGAATTGCACAAACTTGATAGGACAGTATTGTGTGGGCACCTGGGATTCTGACTTGACTACCAAACATAAAAGTGCAAACAGATGCCACTCCTGAAAGTCGCAGGTAAGTAGTGCCTGATCAGTACATTTCTTACAACATTTATGACAGATGTTCCACAGAGTAGAATTTGGCAGTCAATATAGATCCAGATCAGATGTAGCAGACTGTAGCATCAGATGTTCCACAGAGTAGAATTTGGCAAACAATATAGATCCAGATCAGATGTAGCAGACTGTAGCATCAGATGTTCCACAGAGTAGAATTTGGCAGTCAATATAGATCCAGATCAGATGTAGCAGACTGTAGCATCAGATGTTCCACAGAGTAGAATTTGGCAGTCAATATAGATCCAGATCAGATGTAGCAGACTGTAGCATCAGATGTTCCACAGAGTAGAATTTGGCAGTCAATATAGATCCAGATCAGATGTAGCAGACTGTAGCATCTGATGTTCCACAGAGTAGAATTTGGCAGTCAATATAGATCCAGATCAGATGTAGCAGACTGTAGCATCTGATGTTCCACAGAGTAGAATTTGGCAGTCAATATAGATCCAGATCAGATGTAGCAGACTGTAGCATCTGATCTGGGTACTCATTGTTTGCCACTTAGCATGCTATAGGCTTACTCAGCAGACAATAAATTGGATCGTGTTTCTTATTTTTCTCAGCAATTAAGCATTAGCCTTTCACTCAAATTGTCCCAATTTGCATGTAATGACAAATCCAGTTTTCTGGTGAAAATAAAAAAAAAGATCTAATGAATTTTATAACCAGCATTCAGTGTTAAACTATAAAAAAAATAAATGCAGACTTTAATCAGTGTTTGTAATGTTTTTATCTTGATGTTACACTGGGCCCAGTTGTTCAAAGCGTCGTTAGCTTAACGAGCTCGTTAAGGGTCATTTCGTTAACTGTTTTAGCAGTTTCAGTATACAATATTCTGATATTTTTTGCTGAAAAAATGTGAGTAGCTTTTGCACTGCAAAAGCTACTCACATTTTTTCAGCAAAAAATTTCAGCATATTCCCATATCACTCGATTTAAATTTTAACGAATCGTTAACTAACGACGTCGTTAGCTTTGAACAACTGGGCCCTGATGTTCAAAAGGTCACTATGTACTGAAAATAAATTAATTGGCAAACATTATAGACCGGGATCAGATACAGCAGAATACAAAAACAACACAGAAGTGCTTCATGAATAACCATGTTTTATTTTTTAATAACATTATCTGGTTATATTTGTCTTTCCTGGAGTTAATATTCTTGAGTAAGATCACAATGCAAAAAAAGGAAATGAAAAGTCCAGGGAGTGCCACAATCACAAATCACAGCCTTTCCCAGATACCAAGAGGAAGAGAAAACAGATAAAACCAAACAAGCGCAAATCGAACAAACATACGAAATGCTCTTGATCAACTACTCAAACCAGAAATTTGCCGAATGGCTATATTGCAACTGCTGGTGGATGGTGTTCAAGAAACAGGAGTTGAACACAGACTAAACATTGTTCAGCCAAGTATGAGAAATAGGTCAGTAACAGTTGGTAGCAGTGGGCAGGGTTCATCATGGCAGATGTGTGTATGAAGATTCATTAACCTAGATAGAAGCCTTGATGTTTGAGAAATGGAGCTGAACACACATACCTAACATTGTTGATGCCGACAACAACTGAAAGTGAACCCCATGTCACCCTTGCTTGCTCAAGTGATTCCCACTGATTCATAGAGTTCATTCAGCACCTCGTTTAAGTCTCATACTCTGTTCTGTTTTCTTTTTCAGCGGACAATTTAAATGAAATGTCAGTCTATTATTTTGGAAAACTAAAAACAAAAAACTAAAAACAAAACTCTTTTATATGTTGTCTGCTAAATTTAGCCATAGAGTGATAAAGGTTAAATACTAGGGTCAGTCAGTTGGTTAAGATAATGGTTATACAACAGAGAATCTATACTAAGTAAGGACATATCTTTAAAGCCCTTCAAAGTATTGGTCCCTCTGTAGAATGACTGCATTCCATCATTTTGGGAGATCTGTCATTCCCTTGGCTTAGCAATCAAGTATGATATGGTGCAGCTTCTTGGCCACTGCAAATTAAAGCTCATCTAGATCTTCAAATTGTACTCCCCAAAGTGACATTTTTAGTTTCATGAACAAGCAGTAGTCACAGGATCAGGAGAATAAGATGGATGTAGCAATGTTTCTGTTCTAGCGGTCGATTACTGTTATAACGGGGCTAGATTTATGTGGTGTTGCGCTGTTTTGACTTAGCACAACACCTGCTTTTAGAAGCACAAGTTACTCTTTTTGGGTGTGCCATTCAGAGCACTGATTTCAGTTTGGGTTCGTAACTTCTCAGCTACATCACATCTATTGCAATGATATGATTTAAAAACTGATCCCCTTCATTTTCATACTATGTTAAGGGTCTTTTTGCTGTTCCTACCCTGTTGGTCGTTTGATCTCACATCAGATGATGTGGCACTCATCTACCAGCTGCCCATCACATTTTCAAATGCCTTGTTAAAATTGTATATACCGATCTATGACTTATTCCAACACTCTCTGCTAACTCATCAAATGTATATTGCCTGTCTACATTCAAAAGTTCCTTAAATTTTTCAATATGAAACTTTTCAGTTGCCTAGATAGGCCTTCCACTGCTTTGGTCATCGGAAGTGTCAAGAATTCTTGTCGAAAAACACTTCAACCACCTATACACTGTATTAAATGAAACAACAGATCCAACACAAGCTTCACATAAGTTTTCATGAATTTCTTTCACCAGTTTCCCTCTCAATTATTTGATTTTTATATATGCGCGTTGTTTCACTTGACTGCCCACAGACATGATGCTCAAGTGACTCTGTAATGATGTAACCTCATGATGGCATCACACGCCACACATAGAATGACTATGTTGATGAAGGACATGCATACAAAATTTCAGGAGCATATCTTAAATAATGAATTTACTTTAGGATCATTATCATACCATAACTATTGACTGACCCTCATAAAAGTGCAAAAAGCTGACATTTCAAACAAAAATAAAAAGACAACATACTTTTGGCCACCACCTTTGCTATTGAAAGGCATAGGATCTGATAAAGAAAACTATAGCTTTCAAGAGTACAAGGTTCGAAAACCCCTCCAGGCATACCCACACCTTGACGTGGTTGGAGGGCTTAAACTTTCCGCATTTTACAGTGTTTTGAGCTACAGATGCATTTTCAGCATGTCATGGGGAGCACAGTAGTTTAGTTAAATCTCCCAGATGCTCTGCTTTAACTCACTACCTGTAGATGCATGCATGGAAAGTGAACTAAGATGGGTATACAAGCTGAATGTATATTTATAGTTCTTTTCAAGATGTAAACTTCCCCTGATTGCACTCAGTGGTATCTCTTATGAGAACAGCATTGGAAGGTAAGATGAATTTGCTTTATAACTATTACATCACGAAAACATACTTATATAATTTTGACCCCCTTAAACCCCACTTTTATATAGTAAAACTGGGGTTTACAGCTAGGGGTATACATTATTTTTCTTATTTCTGCTCAAAAACATAGATTGTGGTACTCGTTAGAACCGCCTTGAAGAGGCGGTTCTAACGAGTACCCACAATCTATGTTTGTAGCAGAAATATGAAAAATATCAGAATTTTTTATCTGAAAAATTGCCAGTTTTTGGTGGTAAAATTTTCAGTGTATTTGAATAGGCGTGTTTTCGTAATGAAACAAAAATATGTTCAAACAAACAAACAAACAAAAAAAAAAACAAAAAAAAAAAACATGATTTACACATACTGCTACAGGTGTATCAGCCAGTATTTGGAAAAAAAAATGGGAGCACACTAGAATCCATTGTATTTTGTAAGTGCTTATTATAACTCAAGATAAATGGGGCACCTGATAAATATTTCTTGTATCTCCATGACATGTTGTAGTACTCATTAGAGGGGCCTCATTGATGCACTTCTAATGAGCACCCACAACATACGGTTTGATCGAGAACTAAGAAAAATATCAGTTTTCAGATGAGGAAAGTGCCTTACTTGGAACTATGGCTTGACTTCAGGGACATTTTTAGAGGTCTTACTATCTTTATCACACTTGTTGTAAAATTTGAAAACATGTACATTGTGTATTTAATACTTGTTGATGTGTCTACAAACTGAGGCAAACAGTGTTAATCCTGATCAGATGCTGGGTTCTATGGTTTTTGATCTGAGTCTACACTATTTGCTCATGCCAGGCTGTCCCAATACATAAGGTAATATGGTAATCCCAAATTCCTAATTGTAACCCTAATATGCTTTCAGGTCATTGTTGAAAATCACTAAATAGAAGTGTCTGGCAGGCTAGGTGGTCAGCAGCTCCTGAGTTCTGATGGTAAGGCCCTAGGGACCAGTTATGGTAAAAATGTAATTAAGGATAAATGCATGGCACTACAACACACAGAGCCTTAAATAATGTCCCCAACTTGGAAGAATGTGTGCTCTCCTCAGCTGCTCAGTTAGATGCGCCTCTGACTAGTAATCAGGCCACATACTATCCCCACTGGATCTGGCAACATTCTTTTGTGGAGATTGATAATTCTCTCCCTTCAGCTGTTTCAAGTAGGGCAGTAGTCAGTTTCAGGCAAACAAATGTGCACAAATACTGGTTAACGGCTTAGAGAACTAAGCCTGCGGCAGGTCTCAGTGGCTGAGTTGCATGCACCTCTGACTAGTGATCAAGAGGTTGTGGGTTCGGCCCACAGGTCAGCAACATTCTTTAGTGGAGGTTTGATCATGAAGTATTTTTTCTACAGTTATATATCCTCTTTCACTGATTCAAGAAGGGCAGTTGTCTGTTTCTGGCGAAAGAATGTGCACAATACTGGTTAATCGCTTAGAGGACTAAGCCTGACCAGTAAAAGTGTGGCCAGGTAAACTGACCGCGCTGGACATGACCCCATTGGGTTGACTGGGCCGTAAAACCTCAACACAAACAAAGCCTGCCCAGGAAAAGTATTTTTAGGTAAACTGACTGCTTCATCATGACTCTAAGTGGTTTACTGGGCCATAAACTCAATCAATCATTGTATTGCTTTTGGGTCATTTGTCCATCCATCCATCTTTCAGTTCATTTGTCTAACAAGCTTTTCTTGTGATCAAGAGATCCTGATAACTGTTTGAGCTTGGGCTTTGAAACTTGGTAAGCTGACTGGGAATGGGAAGTTGATCACCTAATTAACTTTTGAAAAATTCAGATTAATTTTGTGAGAATTGTTTCCGTTTAACTCCGTCATTTTTTGGAACAAGCGTATAGTATTTTACAAACACACATTTCTAGTTATCACTCTTCCATTGATTATCTTGATATGACTAATATTGAAAGGGATGTTAAACACCAAATCTTCATCATCATCATATCACCAAATATGTCATCTTCTAAAGCTATACTGCTACTTGTAGAAGAATAGTAAGCCTAGCATTGGTTGAATAAGAATAAGCCTCTTATCTTAACCGACAAAACAAAAAACACTAAACCTAATAACCCTTAGTGTCAGGACAGACAAGCATGAGCTGTGTATACCAAGATCAGATGCCACCAAATGCAGTGTCTGATCAGGGTCTACACTGCCATTTGTCTAGCAATATTAAAAACACATCAGTAGGTAGAAGAATAGACCTTTTTAACCCTTCTCTTGCTGAACATGACATGCCCTGTCTTAGCAAACAGTGTAGATCCAGATCAGTTGGCTTCTGAAGAAGCCATCTGATCTGGATCTGCACTGGTTGTCATTAAGTATGTGAATTTCTATCAAAACCCCTGATCATGTAATCTGTTTGGCTGGAAATTAGAAGTGGGCGTGACTTCTTAATTTCTTCAGCAAGGCAAGGGTTAAAGTTTAGGACAGGTATGGTAAGGAACTGAGATGTCCCAATACTTAGGGTAAATATGGTACACAACTTTCAGCTTTCCAAATCATGCAGTTACAAAAAGTTGACATTGGTCCATAGCAGCTAGTTGTCCTTTTATTGAAAAGACATTACAAAAACACACCTATTCAAATATATAGAAAATTTTACCTCCAAAAAATGTAAATTTTCAGATAAAAAACTCTGATATTTTTCATATTTCTGTTCAAAACACAGATTGTGGGTACTCATTAAAACTGCCTCAGCAAGGCAGTTCTAACGAGTATCCACAATCTGTTTTTGAGCAGAAATAAGAAAAATAATGTATACCCCTGTAAACCCCAGTTTTACTATATAAAAGTCGGGTTTAAGGGGGTCAAAATTATATAGGCATGTTTTTGTGATGAAAACGAAAAGTTAAAGGGATTCATTCAAAATTCTCTTCATGAACAGATTCCATAAAACCAAGTCTTCTCCTTTCATTTATTTGAAGTTTTTATGCCCCAAGCTTTGAAGAAGTTAAGAGGGCATATAATTTGATGTGGGCTTGTACATCCTTTCGTGCTTCCATCCATATGTATGTCACACTTTGGAGACTTGTCATATCTTTGAAACCAGGATTTTGAAATTTTCATATATGCATTGGTTATGAAAAATTAGCTGACCAGTATTTTTTTTCTTTTGTCGGGTTCTTCATGGTGGAGTTAGGCCGCTTTTCAGACAGACATTTTAGCACATGAAAATCTTCTAAGCAAAATATCTAAGGAATCACTTCACTTAGGTTAGGCTTATAAAATTTTGCAAGCAGTTTGGAACCAATGTGTAGATGATCTGCTTAAATTTTGGTGAACTGTTACATTACGAAAACATGCCTATTCAAATATACTGAAAATTTTACCACCAAAAAAAGAAAATTTTCACAAAAAAATCTGATATTTTTAATATTTCTGCTCAAAACATAGATTGTGGGTACTCTTTAGAACCGCCTCGGCAAGGCAGTTCTAACGAGTACCCACAATCTATGTTTTTGAGCAGAAATAAGAAAAATAATGTATACCCCTGTCAACCCCAGTTTTACTATATAAAAGTGGGGTTTAAGGGGGTCAAAATTATATAGGTATGTTCTCGTGATGTCTTTGATCAAATTATGCCCCATTTTCAGACATCGGTATTTTAGCATAGGACAACCTTGTGAGAAAATATCTCGAAGAACCCATTCTTATCAAAGTTTTTAAAACAGGCTGACTGTTTTTAACATGGACCATATATACCTTAGATATACCTTATATAGCTCCAGGAGGTTTTTTTTTTTTTTAAATAAAATAAATATTTTTGCACCAAAATGAGTGTTGTGGGTCCTCTTTTTAATAATAACCTTAAATAAATAATGAGTATCCAGTAAAGAAATTATTAAATATCGTGTTTTTATAAAAAAAAAAAAAAAAAAAAAAAGAGAGAAGTCTTGTAGGTATACCAATAGATGTTATGATTTACATCAGTCAAAGTGTGTGATTAAAATGTGAAATTGGAGTGCTTTCCATACACTGGTCTGTTCCACCAAGCACATAGGAGCCTATTTATGTAGGGTTTATTAAAGCATGGTTTCAAATATAACATCTTTGTGGCTCAGTTGGATGTGCGTCCGACTAGTGTTCAGGAGGTTGCGGGTTCGACCCCCGCCGGGTCGGCAAATTCTTTCATGGAGCTTTGATTATGAAATACTCAATGAAATATTTTCTACAGTCATTCTCTCCCATCTGCTGATTCAAGAAGGGCAGTTGTCAGTTTCTGGTGAAAGAATGTGCACATTATTGGTTAATCACTTAGAGGACAAAGCCCGTCCAGTAAAAGTGTGATTACATAAACTGATGGCGCTCGACATGACCCCATTAGGTTGACTGGGCCATAAAACCTCAACACAAATAAACTTAACATTGGCCCAAAAATTTATATAAAAGAATTTGATAGTTTTTGTTTTAGCTGCACATGGTTGTTGTTGTGTCTGTATTAGCATGGGTGACTTAGGAGAGCAAGTTTCCCTCCATTTGTTTCTGCATTTGTTCATCCATCTGTGTGCTTATGTCCGTCCTAGCATCCACCCAACTCATTCTGCTGCTGCTTGTTTTCACATTTTAGTACGCAGGTGCGACATAAACTTTGGTGATCTTCTTACCTATTGTTTACTTTACCTATGTTTTTGCTTTAGTTCCCAGCATTTATTTTATAAAGGGTTTGTAGTGTATCTACACCGGAGCTGTCATTATTTCGTGTGTATATAATGTACCTTAAGCCTCATGTGCACCCACTGACAATTCAGATCAGCCTGTGCATCTTCACTGTCTAAAGATTCGTCATTGTTTAATACAAAACTTTGCATCCTTGGCTATTTAGAATGTGTCCAGTCATAGTCATCACACTTTGAACATAATTATTACTGTATTTACCTTAAGAATTCAGACACTTTATCTCCTTACCATATTTGTGCTAAAGTTTGGACAAGCTAATTTTTCTACCTGTTGATGTGTCTAAAATACTGCTGGAGAAATAACAAGCAATACAGACTCTGATTAGAAGCTTCATATTGTTGGGTCTCATCTGAGTCTACACTGTTTGTGTAGGCCTGCTTATCCTAATATACATCATAGCTCCAGACAAGGGGTTATCCACATCCTTGGCAGGGCACTTTATGTGAGTACCACAACATGTTTTTTTTTTTTGAGAAATAAGTAAAATATCAATACTTTTTGGTTGATAAAAGTGCCATATCTTGATGTAAGTGTAAATAACATATGAACAGGTTTTCTGTTTGTCCTGGGCAATGTAGCGGTTTTGAGGAAGAGGATAGCAAAATTAACAAAACAATGACTAAAGCTGTATGAATCAGTTTTAGCCCTGCCTGACATCTGTTATACCAGCATTTTGTACAATATCTTCATGCTATATTTGTTTTTGCAGGCATCCAGCATGCAGCAGTATATGGTCAGTGTTGACGGATTTCATGGTATTCAAAAGAATGGCTGGCGCTCCCCAACTGTGGATCATGAGGCTGAACCCCTGAATTCCACTGGAGAAATAATTCAGCTTGTGACTGTACAATAATCAATTGCATAGAGTTTTTTTTATTATAATTCTTCTGTTGGCTTGATATAACTCAAGTGATTTTTTTGTGTTGAGGGACAGAAAATACCAAATCCTCATAATCATGATATTTGATGCAACAGGGTTATTATGTGAACATCAGAAAATGCCCAGATCAGCCCATGCATCCCTGTCATCTGATCAGGACCTCCACTACAGTATCCTCTCGAAAACGATTTCTGGCGTTCGACTCTTCGGAGGACGACACGCAACCGACTACTTTTACTTTCAAAGCAAATGAGAACTTCGCTAAATTTTTAGTGATTTCGAGTAAGGAAGACAAACCAATTACTTCACTGTCTCCTTTCATCATAGAAAAGCAAATAGAATCTTTAATAGGCACTCCAAAAAATGTAAAAAAATTAAAAAATGGAACTCTTTTGGTCGAAACTAACAGAAAATCTCAAACTGATAATCTCTTGAAAATTACAAAATTCTTTAACATTAATGTCTCTGTCACGGAACATAAAACACTCAATAGTTGCAAAGGTATTATCCGTGACAGGATGCTAAAACATGAAACTGAAGAAAATATCACAGAATATCTTAACACACAAGGAGTAACAGCTTGCAAACGTTTTAAAATTAAAAAAGATGGAAACTTTATAGAAACAAATACACTTTTACTAACTTTCAACACCACAACTTTACCGAAATCACTAAAAATCTTTTACCGAATTATACCGGTTGAAGTCTACATTCCAAATCCTCTGCGGTGTTTCAACTGTCAGAGGTTTGGACATCATGAAAACGGCTGTCCTGAATTACCTGGATCAATATGTGAAAAATGTGGTATGGGTGACTTTGATCACTCTACAAATGCTTGTAAAAATGAAGCCAAGTGTGTGAACTGTCACAAAAACCATCAATCAAAATCAAATCAGTGTGAAATTTGGAAAAAAGAGAAAGAAATCATGAAAATTAAAGTTACACAAAAAATCACTTATTAGGAAGCCAAAAAAATACAAGAAAATCAACCTGAAATCACCTTTGCAAAAGTTGTTCAATCCCTAAACACTAAACCTGAAACCAAAGAAATTTCTACCCAGTTTAACGAAAAAGATTCTGTCATCAAAGCAAATTCAAAAGTTATTACTCCTACTGTAAAACCTAAACCTAAACCCACATCTACTCATCAGTCTAGACCACCAACAAAATCTCAAAACAGTTCACAAACACAGCCGACTAAAACAAGTGGATCACAACAGAGATCCAGGTCCAGGACAGCTGACCAGAAAGGAAAAAATGGAAAAGAAAAAGATAAAGATAAAGCACCAAATCCATATAGTAAAGGGGCGTCGGCCGATCCGATCAAGTTGGTCAATCGGTTCGATTCCCTTGAGACCATGGAGTTAGAGACTGACTCCTCCATGTTCTCGCAGTCTCAGAGAAAACAAAAGGATTAAGTTCCTTATCTTCAAATCATCTCTCCATTTATCATGGATAAAAAATCAATTAATCAGTGCAACTGTCGAGGACTAAAAGCAAATTATAACGAAATTTTAATTTTAACAACACTACTTTCTCCGACTGTCTTTTGTCTCCAGGAAACCTTTTTAAAAAATACAGATAATATTAATTTTAAAAATTATAGTTTATATAATCATATCGCAACTGAAAATCAGAAAGCCTCAGGAGGTTCATCTATCCTTGTAAAATCAAATGTTCCTCATAGACAGATAGATATAAATAGTAATTTACAAGCTGTTGCTGTAAATGTCACTCTGTCTAAATCCATAACAATTTGTTCTCTATATCTTCCTCCACACTCTAAATTTTCTAAACACGATTTAGAAAATCTTATAAACCAGTTACCTCGTCCTTATTTATTATTAGGTGATTTTAATAGTCACAGCAAACTATGGGGTTGTCTGGATACAAATGACAAAGGAGAAATAATAGAAAATTTTATTGCAGAAAATGATTTATGTTTATTTAACGATAAACAACCAGCTTATCTTCATTCTCCTACAAGAAATTATTTTGCTTTAGATTTGTCTATATGCTCTCCAAATATTTACTTAGATTTTGATTGGTCAGTTTTAGATGACCTTCATGTGAGCGATCATTTTCCAATTAAAATTGAAGAAATTGAATCGACAAATGAAGACCATCATTCCCGATGGAATTTCAATAAAGCAAACTGGGAGAATTTTATGGAGCTATGTAATGAAAAATTAAATCCTGAAATGTTTAAAACAGCAGATGATATACAAGCTTTTACTGATACATTAATTCATGTAGCCGAAAAATGTATTCCAAAGTCCTCGTCACGTTCAAAAAGAAATAGACCTTGGTTTAATAAAGATGTTAAAAATTCAATAAATAAAAGAAAATCTGCCTTACGAAAGTTCAATAGGCAGCCAACAAAAGAAAATCTAATCCATGCCAAACAAATGCGAGCAAAAGCTCGCAAGACAATAAAAACGGCTAAAAGAACATCTTGGCAGCAATACGTCTCCAAACTTAATTCTAGAACTCCAGCAAAGAAAATATGGGACATGATTCGAAAAATTACTGGCAAAAATAAAAATAACAAGCATGTCCATATTAAATCAAATGGAAATATATGCTCAACGACTAAAGATATTTCCAATGCACTAGGAGAGAATTTTCAGAAAAACTCTTCTAGTGCAAATTATTCCGAAACCTTTCAAAACATAAAACAGGAACAAGAGAAAGAGCATCTAAATTTTACGTCACTAAATCATGAAAGATATAATGTACCATTCACAGCTTCAGAATTATCAGATGCTCTTAATAAATCTCATGATACAGCTGCTGGTCCTGATGACATCCATTATCAAATTCTTAAACATTTACCCGATAACGCTTTAAAAACTTTATTAAATATTTTAAATGATATTTGGATCACTGGAAAATTACCAAAAGACTGGAGTAAAGCAACGATTATACCTATACCAAAACCAAATAAAGATCATACTGAAGCTACTAACTATAGACCTATTGCTTTGACAAGTTGTTTGTGTAAAACAATGGAGAGAATGATTAATGATAGACTGGTTTGGTTCTTAGAATCAAACCAGCTTATAACAAAATATCAAGCTGGATTCAGAAAAAATAACTGTACAAACGATCATTTGATTCGTTTGGAATCTTTTATTCGTGATGCCTTTGTTAAAAAAGAACATGTCGTAGCTGTATTTTTTGACTTAGAAAAAGCTTACGATACTACCTGGAAACATGGCATCATGAAAGATTTACATAAATTAGGCCTTAAAGGCCGATTACCACTTTTTATTCAAAACTTTTTATCAGATCGAACATTTAATGTTCGAATAGGTAATACGTTATCGGACATATTTAAACAAGAACAAGGTGTACCACAGGGAAGCATTTTATCACCTACCTTGTTTGGCATTAAAATTAACGATATTGTTAAATGTGTGAAAGACCTTGATTGTTCACTTTTTGTTGACGATTTTGGAATATTTATTAGATCGAAAAATATGGAAACCATTGAATTCAAACTACAACGATGTTTAAACAATATAGAAGATTGGGCAACAGAAAATGGTTTCAAATTTTCAAAAACAAAAACTCAATGCGTTCATTTTTGTCAGATACGTCAGCTACATTTAGATCCTCATCTCACCATATACGGTAGTCCAATTCCAGTCGTCAGTGAAGCAAAATTCCTGGGTCTTTTGTTCGATAACAAATTATCTTTTATACCACACATCAAAGCTTTAAAAGCTAAATGTTTAAAAGCTCTTGATATTCTTAAAGTTCTCTCCAGTTCCGACTGGGGAGGAGATCGTACTGTTCTTTTAAATCTTTATAGATCTTTAATTCGATCTAAACTGGATTATGGATCCATAGTTTATGGATCCGCTAGAAAATCTTATTTGAAATCTTTGGATACTATTCATCACCAAGGTTTACGTCTGGCTCTAGGGGCTTTTCGTACTTCCCCCATCGAAAGTTTATACGCTGAATCAAATGAACCATCATTGTATATAAGAAGAGAGAAATTGTCTCTTCAATATGTTACTAAATTAGCCGCCAATCCACGTAATTCAGCCTATGATTGTGTTTTTAATCCTAAATATGAAAGATTTTACAACAACAAACCAACGGCTATTAAACCCCTTGGCCTGAGAATACAATCGTTACTTGAAGAGGCCAATATCAATATTAAAAATGTTCAGCATTTTTCTTTTCCATCAAAAGAGCCATGGACGTTAAACCCTCCAAAGATTATTTTAGACCTTCATAAAAATAAAAAAACAGAAGTCGAGTCGCATATTTTTAAGAATGAATTTTTAGAAATCAAATCAAATTATAAACATTACCTGTCAATTTATACAGATGGTTCGAAACAAGATGAGAAAGTTGCTTGTTCTGTTATTAGTCCAAATTTTACTGACAGTATCAGATTACCTGATAATAGCTCCATTTTTACCGCCGAAGCCAAGGCAATTGATATTGCACTTTACCATATCAGAGATCAGTCTGAAAAACAGTTTATCATTTATTCAGATTCTCTTTCTGTATTAAAATCTCTTAAAGATTTACACCATAGAAATCCGTTAATACAGCAAATTCTTAAAAAATATTATTATCTTTCCGCTTCAAAAGAAATTGTATTTTGTTGGCTTCCCAGCCACGTTAATATTCGTGGAAATGAATTAGCAGATTCAGAAGCCAAATCTGCATTATCCTTAGTAATAACCAATTTCAAAATTCCTCACACTGACTTTAAATCAAACGTCTGTCAATACATCAACAACAAATGTCAGTCTGTTTGGGAAACACAAACTTATAATAAATTAAATGAAATCAAACCAAATTTTAACAGCAAATGCACATTCTCTAATTACAGCAGAAAAGAACAAACAAAAATCACCAGATGTAGAATTGGACACACTAGAATTACTCATTCTTACATATTAAAAAATGAACAAGCTCCATTCTGCATTCCTTGTAATGAACCTTTCACAGTCAAACATTTTCTTATCACTTGTGCTGAATTTAATCACATTCGCACAAAGTATTTTAATATAAAAACTATAAAGGAACTTTTTGATATGCCAACTCAGAAAATACTCGACTTTCTTAAAGAGATCGGACTTTTTAATAAAATATGATCAGTATTTTTAATAACTTAAAATCATTGATACTTTATCTCTTTAAAATAAACACATCAATCCTAGATATTTTTAAATTTCTCATTAAATAAAATCATCATATAACATAAAACTTATTAGATGCTATATGCCCTTTTAGGGTTGAGCGTCTATAAACAAAATATCCATCCATCCATCCACTACAGTATCCAGTGTGCAGGCTGATCTATGGCTTCATTGCCTACATATGACACAAGGGTTATTTTCTTGCTTTTCACATCATTTGTGTTATATCTTTGGGATGGTGTTAAACCTTAGCATGTTGAGTTAAATTTTCAGCAGATGACTTGGAAATATCTTAATCTTATTTTGTCCAGAAACAGGATTGACATTTCATGAACAATTTGCATAAAAGTCAATCCTGTTTTCTTGGAAAAATAATCATTTTTTTTTTAATATTGTGAATGTATCATCTGCTGCATCAGCCCAGAGAGTGGTAAAGGTTAACTGGCAATATACTCAGGAGTAAGTAAAATGGACTTGACTTGTTCATATTATAGGACAAGTATGGAAAGAATTTGAGGCGGTCCAGTATTTAGGGTAAATACAGTAGTCCTGATCAAACTGTAAACCCAGACCAGATACTACAGAACAGCTTCTGATTAGGGTCTACACTGGTTGCTTATTGTCCAGCAGTATTTGACATGTCAGCAATTAGTAAAATGGGCATGTTCAAATTATGACCAAGAGTTTTAGGGGTTTTAATATTTAGGGTTATAGAGTAAGACACAGTGGCTCAACAGGTAGAGCATCCCCTTTTTGATTGGAAGGTTGTGGGTTCATTCCCCAGCTGAGTCATACCAAAGACTTTAAAAATGTTACTGCAGGCCTCAGTGGTTCAGTCGGATGTGCTTCTGACTGGAGATCATGAGGTCGCAGGTTGGATCCCCGCCAGGATTGGCAACATATTTTTAGAGAGAATGATCATGTTATATATTTTCTATGATCATTCTCTCCCTTCTGCTGATTCAAGATGGGCAGTTGTCAGTTTCTGGTGAAAGAATGTGCACAAGTATTGGTTAACCATTTAGAGGACTAAGTCTGCCCAGGAAAAAGTGTGGTTAGGTGAACTGATGGGGCTGGACATGACCCCAGTGGGTTGACTGGGCAGTAAATCCTTAACATAAACAAACAAAACTGATACTAGCTGTTTTTTTCTCTTGGCACTCAGCTTTTAGAAAATAGAGCTAACACTGATCTGCAGGGTATCAAAAAATGTGATGGGGTGGAATATCATGACTTGTCTGGGGCCTGATATTTCACTGAGACAGCATTCTGTATAAGCATTGAGCTTCTTGCCACACCCAGACACTGTCACGATATGACTGAAAGATTTTTGAAAGTGATGTAAAATCTAAACCAAAAAAAAATATGGTAACCCAGAGCAAATCAGTGTGGACCCAGATCAGGCAGAAAACTGTCTATAGTTTGCCACTTTTAAGCTCACCTGAGCACTAAGTGCTCATGGTGAGCTATTGTGGCCAGTCCATGTCTATCATCCATCGTGCGGTGTCAACAATTGCTTTAAAAGCCTACTCCTCTTACACCCCTGAGCCAATTGACTCAATACTTGGTAGGAAGCACTGGGGTGACTTGTAGATCAAAAATAGCTAAAATCGTTTTGATCGGAAATCCAAGATGGCAGCCATCTTGAAAATCTATTTTTCTCTTCTTCTCCTGAACCGAAAGGCCAATTGACTCCAAACTTGCTAGGAAACATCAGGGGGACTTGTAGATTAAAAATAGCTAAAATTGTGCCGATTGGAAATCCAAGATGACCGCCATGGCAGCCATCTTGAAAATCTATTTTTCGCTTCTACTCCTAAACCCAAAAGCCAATTGACCCCAAACTTGGCTGGAAACATTAGGGTGACTTATAGATCAAAAATAGCTAAACTTGTGCCAATCTGAAATCCAAGATGGCCACCATGGTCGCCATCTTGAAAATCTATTGTTCCCTTCTCCTAAACCCAAAAGTCAATTGACTCAAAACTTAGTAGGAAGCATCAGGGTGACTTATAGATCAAAAATAGCTAAAATTGTTCCGATCGGAAATCCAAGATGGCCACCATGGTCGCCATCTTGAAAATCTATTTTTCGCTTCTTCTCCTGTACCCAAAGGCCAGTTGACTCTAAACTTGGTAGGAGGCATTGGGGTGACTTGTAGATCAAAAATAGCTAAAATCGTACCGATCGTAAATGCAAGATGGCCACCATGGTGGCCATCTTGAAAATCTATTTTTTGCTTCTCCTAAACCCAAATGCCAATGGACTCGAAACTAGGTCGGAAGCATCTGGGTGACTTGTACAGCAAAAAAAGCTAAAATCATTCTGATCTGAAATTCAAGATGGCTGCCATGGCCGCCATCTTGAAAAATCTATTTTTCACTTCATCTCCTGAGTGGAAAGGCCAACTGACTCTAAACTTAGTAGGAAGCTTTCAGGGTGACTTGTAGATCAAAAATAGCTAAAATCCTGCTGATCGGAAATCCAAGATGGCCGCCATGGTGGCCATCTTGAAAATCTTTTTTTGCTTCTTCTCCTAAACCCAAAAGCCATTTGACTCCAAACTTCGTAGGAAGCATGGGGATGACTTATAGATCAAAAATCTCTAAAATCATTCTGATTGGAAATCCAAGTTGGCCGCCATGGCAGCCATCTTGAAAATCTCTCCTGAACCAAAAGGCTTATTTACTTTAAACTTGGTAGGAAGCATTAGGGTGACCTGTAGATCAAAAATAGCTAAAATCGTCCCTTTCAGAAATCCAAGATGGCGCCATGACAGCCATCTTGAAAATCTATTTTTTGCTTCTTCTCCTGAACTGAAGTTTTTAGCCATTTGACTCGAAATTTGGTAGGAAGCATTGGGGTGACTTGTAGATCTAAAATAGCTTAAATTGTTTGGATTGGAAATCGAAGGTGACCGCCATGGTGGCCATCTTGAAACTCTTTTTTTGGCTTATTATCCTGAACCAAAGGTCCAGTTGATTTGAAAATTGGTAGGAAGCATCGGAATGACTTGTAGATATAAAAATAGCTAAAATTGTTCCAATAGCAAATCCAAGATGGATTTCTTGAAAATTATTTTTCCCTTCTTCTTCTGAACTGAAAGGCTAGTTCACTTGAAACTTGGCAGGAAGCATCGGGGTGACTTGTAGAAAAAAAATAGCTCAAATTGTTGTGATAGGAAATCCTAAATTGCGGCCATGGTGGCCATCTTGAAAATCTGTTTTGAACTTTTTCTCCTGAACCGAGAAATCCTAAATTGCGGCCATGGTGGCCATCTTGAAAATCTGTTTTGAACTTTTTCTCCTGAACCGAAAGGGCAATTGACTCAAAGTTCATTGGAAGTATGGAGGTGACTTGTAGATCAACAGTAGCTAAAACCGTTCTGATTAGAAATTCAAGATGGCTGCCATCTTGTTTATGTTTATTATATTTCCTTGCCACTGAGCTGTTTAGTAGTAGTCTGGACTTATTCAAATTATAGGACAAGTGTGGTAGGGAGTTAAGATATTAGAATATTTGTACCAGATTCCTGTATTGTATTGTGAGATGTAATTGTGCAGTCTTGTTAGTTTTTCTGTCCAGATACAGGAAAGGATGATTTACCAATGTGCATGAAGTGATGGTTGCAAATTATTTGAGCTATGTATGAGGAAAGGTGCCTTCGGTGGGTATGGGAATAATTAATATCTAGATTGTCTAGCAGGGTTTTCACTGGTAAGAGGTGGCTGGAGGCCAAAATGACTGCCTGAAAGGTTTTTCTGGCTGCCTAAAATCCTTTTTGTTGTATAACAGTACCATATTGACCCTAAGTATTTGGACACCTCAACTCCTTACCGTACTATAATTTGAACAAGTAAATTTACTTACTACCACGTTCTGCAGCGCCTCATCTGGGTCTAACAATGTTTGCTCAATCAGGCCCGTCTGTCCGAATACGTATGGTAAATACGGTAGTGTAGGCAGTAGCCATTTTGGCAGCCTCAAATTCTGCTCTGACCTCCTATACAAACATTTACTGAAAACCTTTGCCCAGCAAAGCTATATAGTCTGATCAATGCCTGATATACTTGTATACTACAGTACCTAGTAATTCTATCAGCAGATATTGATAATCCTGCCAGACTGCACAGATGTACAGGTTGATCTGACCCTTGGCAGTCTGCATAGGACCAAAGGCACCTTCACCATGTGTGGCTCAGTTGTGTGCTTGTATTTTTCTCAAACATGAGATGATGAAAAGAATGTTAATATAATAATCCATTAGGCAAAAGAGATTTTCTATTTGTAACATCTAATTTCGCAAAATACTGCCTGTCATTTGGCATGGGTTTTTTAACACTTAAAGTGCTAATTTCAACTGCAGCAGACAACATTTTTATTTATTTTTTATTTTTTTTATTTATTTATTTTTTTTTTTTGTATTTTACAGAGAAAATAAGACTTGAAATTTCCTGTGATATCTTCTAGGCAGAGGATTGACATCAAATCACAAGTCTTATTTTCTCTGAAAAATGATAAAAAAAAGAAAAAGAATGTTGTCTGATACCATATATTTTGCTTAATGCTTTAAGGGGTTAAAATGTCCTCTTCATTTAGGCATTGTTGACATGAGCAAGATTCTTTGCTACAGAAAATATGGCAAAGAAACAGAAACAAACACTCAGCATTTATATTATCACAGAAAATCTGATAGCTTTCTACAGCCAGTATCCTGTTCAATTTGATCAAATTACCATACTTAAAGTGTTTGGACAAGCAAGTCTAAGCAAACAGTATAGACCTAGATCAGACTCATTCTGTCTACTTAGGGTCTACACTGTTTGCCACTTGTCCAGCAATTTTTGAAGCATTTACAGGAGCAGATTTTCTTGTTCAACAAACTTTTGACTTCATGAATATAGCAAATTTAACGCTTGGCACTCTTGGTAAAATTTCAGCAGACAACATATTGAAATGTTTTTTATTTTTGCCAGAAAACAGGTTTGGACATTTCATGTGATTTATCTTTTATCTATAATGGAGATAATTTACATGAAAATGTCAAATCCTGTTTTTTACTAGGAAAGGTGGGAAAAAGATCATCAATTTGTCACTTGCTGAATTAGCCCAGGGTGTGGTAAGGGTTAAAGTGGTGTATTTTTTTTTCTTTTTTCATTTACATCGGCACAAATAACTTAGCAAAGAATTTTGCACATGTGAATAAGACTTATTTTGTTTCTTTTTTCAACATTCCCCCATCTCTCAGCACAAGAAATTCTTTGGAGGATAAATTGACAATATTTTTCTTTTGACAGGGTTTTGACAATTCATACAAATTGTCTTCAAAAGAGACAATTTGCATGAAATGTCAGACTATTTTCTGGGATAATTAAGAAAAAAATATTTTAGAATGTTGTGCACAAAAAAGCATGTTAAGCATTAAGGGAGATAAATCAGTAACATTTCAGTACATATACTTGAAACTGTCTGCAATATTTATTGAGAAAAAAAATGACCGTCTGTTTGACAGGACGGTAAACTGACTAAAAGATGCTGGATAAATAGCAAATAGTGCAGGCTCTGGATCAGACTGCTCCTTGATAGGTCTACACAGATGGCAAACAGTGTAGGTCATGATCAAACTGCTCTTTATAGATAGCTTTGGCATGTCTTTCTAATATATAGGGTAACTAAGGGTTATTATGTCCCCCCCCACCTAAGGGGAGGGGAAATATTGTTTTTGTTGCAGATCCAGTCGATGTTGGCATTGATGTTGACATTAGCGTGACACTTTCTTTTTCTTTTTCACAATATCTTGTGACCTAGTGGTTGGATTCTTACAAATTTTCATGGATAATATAATTGGGACATAACAGAGAACTGATTAGGTTTTGGTGACCTTGATCTAATTTTTAAGGTCAAAGCAGTAGAAAAACTGAAAATTCTTGGTAGGGGTACATCTGTTTTTCTACTAGTTTTAATCTTCAGCACTCTCTGGACAAACACTGTAGATGACAATTTGACAGTTTCTATTGTCCATGAAAATAGGGTTTGACATTTCATGCAGATTGTCTCCTGCTTTGTCTGGAAGAATATTTCATATTGAAAGCCTTACCCAGCATACTAAGTGAAATGTCCAAAATAAAGCAGTGAACACCCTAATCAGTGTTCACATCCCTGGTGTCTGGTCAGTGTTTCTGCGATTTAAATCAGTTTGTGTAACAGTTGGCAATGTCATTTTTCTTGGAACAACAATAGCAAAACAGTATCAATTTATTTTCTGCTGGTTTTGCTGATTGTGTTCGAGAGTGCTAAAGTTTAATTAGTAAATCATTTGCATATTGCTTTCTCTGTTTTTTTACTTTGTTCTTTCCATGCAATTTGTTAATATCTTAACTCTTGTCATATTGAATAAATTAACACGCCCACTTCTGTCAGACAATCAAATTACTTGATCCAGACTTTTATATAAATTCACATATTAAATGATCGACAAAGAGTGCAGATCCAGATCAGCTGGCTTCTTCAGAAACCAACTGATCTGGATCTACACTGTTTGCAAAGGCAGGGTATATCTGGGTTCAGCATGGCCAGAGTTAATGCATTTGTAACAATAAATTAAATAGCTATAAGAAATTGTATTTTTAAATTCTCTATCACATTAAAAATAGTTTATATATCCTTCTGTTTGTTTTTATTATATCATTAAACAGGAAAAACATTACTCATTATCTCCAGCTGTTTTCTTCTATTTCTGCATGAACACATTGTGGAGAAAAAAAAACGCACAAAAATAAACCCCCAAAAACTCGCTGTTATCTGGAGCTATGTGAACATGATGCAACTTGGAGAACTAGATTAAGACAGAGTACTGTAGGTCAGCATGGCTACAGATGAGGCACTTTTCTCAGCAAAAAAGTATTGATAGGTTTTATTATTTTTCCACAAAAACATGTGATACTCATTAGAAGCCCCTTGCCAAGGTGCTTCTAATGAGTACCCACATGTTTTCATAGAGAAATAAGAACAATATTACCAAGGTGCTTCTAATGAGTACCCACATGTTTTCATAGAGAAATAAGAAATACTATGATCGTCGAGGCACTTCCAATGAGTAACCACAACATGTTTTGTGGATAAATAAGAAAAAATATTCACCTGGTACCCTTTCTTATCTGAAGCTATGGGTCAGGTTTTAGGGGTTACCATGTTAACTCTAAATATACAGACACCTTGACACTTTACCATACTTGTCCTGAATTTGAATGTCCCTTTGATTGCCTTTTGATATGTCTAGAAACTGCTGGATATGTGGCAAACAGATCTGGAACAGGTTTTTTATATGCCCGTTTTGAAAAAACGTATTATGTTATGGCATTGTCCGGTTGTTCGTCCATCTGTCCAGCTTAAACAATTCTTGTGCACGCCATAACTAGATAACCGTGAGGAATATTTTGATAGAACTTCATAGCAATGTGTATGAGGTCAAGATGGTGTGTCCCATACAAAAATGGTTGCTCTCCCTTTCTTAGTTTCTGAGTAACTACCCTTTGATAAGTATTTTACAGGTTATCCTTGTGCGCATCATAACTGGGTAACCATATGAAATATCTGAATGAAACTTCATAACATTGTGTATGAGGTCAAGACAGCATGTCATGTGCAAAAATGATTACTCTCACTTTCTGAGTTACTTCCCTTCGATTAGATCTTTTTTTTTCCATACTATCCTTGTGCATGCCTTAACTAAGTAACCATATGGAATATCTTGATGAAACTTTATAGCAATGTGTATGAGATTAAGACCATGTGTCACATACAAAAAAAAGATTGCTCTCAATTTCTGAGTTACTTCCTTTGATGAAATTTTAGACTGACCTTGTGCATACCATGAGTAGCTAACCATATGGAATACTCTAGATGAAACTTTGTAGCGATGTGTATGAGATTAAGACGATGTGTCCCATACAAAAATAATTGCTCTCCCTTTCTTAGTTTCTGAGTTACTTCCCTTTGATGAAATTTTAGACACCTCCTTCATACCATAAATAGGTAACCCCATGGAATACTCTCGATGAAACTTTATAGTAATGTGTGTGTGTATGAGGTTAAGACAGTGTGGCACGTACAAAAAAGATTGCTCTCCCTTTCTTAGTTTCTGAATTACTTCCCTTTGCTGAGTTTATTTTTTCTCTATCCTTACGCATGCCATAACTAGGTAACCATAGGGAACATCTTCATGAAACTTTATAGCAATGTGTATGAGGTCAAAACGGCGTGTCACATGCAAAAATGAATATTCTCCCTTTCTTACTTTCTGAATTACTTCCCTTTGATTAAATTTTTGACTGACTTTGTGCCTACCATAAGTAGGTTACTGTATGGAATATCTTGATGGATCATTTTAGCAATACTTATAAGGTTTAGAGGGAGTGTTGCATACAAAAAAGATTGCTCTCCAGTTCTCAATTTCTGAGTTACTTCCCTTTGACGAAATTTTTAACTGACCTTGTTGGTACCATAAGAAGGTAACTGTATGGAATATCTTGATGAAACTTGAAAGCAATTTGTATGAGGTTAAGACCATGTGTTACATACAAAAATGATTGCTCTCCCTTTCTTAGTTTCTGAGTTACTTCCCTTTGATTAGTTTTTATTGGGAGTATCCTTGTGCACACCATAACTCGGTAATTGCATGAAATATCTTGAAACTTTATAGCAATGTATTTGAGGTCAAGACGGCATGTCATTTGCAAAAATAATTGCTGCCTCTTTTTACTTTCCGAGTAACTTCCTTTTGTTTAAATTTTTAACTGACCTTATGCGTACCATTAGTAGATTGCTGTATAGAGTATCTTGATGAAACGCCATAGCAATACGTATGAGGTTAAGAGGGTGTGTTGTGTACAAAAAAACATTGCTCTCCCCTTTTCAGTTTCTGACTTCCCTTTGATGAAATTTGTGACTGACCTTGTGGTTACCATAAGTAGGTAACCATATGAAATATCTTGATGAAAGTTTATAGCAATGTGTATGACAGTGTGTCACGTACAAAAAAAATTGGTCTCTCTTTCTTTGTTTCCGAGTTACTTCCCTTTGATTACTTTTTTTTTCACACTATCCTTATGCATGCCATAATTAGGTAACCATATGTTATATCTTGACAAATTTTATACAATGTGTATGAGGTCAAGACGATGTGTTGCATGCAAAAATGATGGCTCTCCCTTTCAAACTTTTTGAGTTCATTCCCTTTGATTAGATCTTTTTTCATACTATCCTTTGTGCACCATGACTAGGTAACCATATGGAATATCTTGATGAAACTTTATAGCAATGTGAATGAAATTACGACAGTGTGTCACATACAAAAGAAGATTAGTCTCCCTTTCTTTGTTTCCGAGTTACTTCCCTTTGATTAGTGTTTTTTTTTTTTTTTTTTTTTTTTTTACACTTCCCTTATGCATGCCATATCTCGGTAACCATATGGAATATCTTGATGAAACTTTATAGCAATGTGTATGAGGTCAAGACAGTGTCACACACAAAAAAGATTGCTCTCTCTCTCTTTCTGAGTTACTTTTCTTTGATTAGTTTTTCCCCACACTATCTATGCCATAATTAGGTTACCATATGGAATATCTTGATGAAACTTTATAGCAATGTGTATGAGGTTCAGACAATCTGTCACCTTCAAAAGATTGCTCTCCCTTTCTCAGATTTTTAGCGACTTCCCTTTTGACTAATTTTTTCAGACCATTCTTCTTCACGCCATAACTGGTAATAATGGCAACATAACAAGCATACATTTGTTAAAGTCCACATATTTTATGCCTTTGTCCAGCTATATAGATGGGGTACCCTTGTAAAATGGTAAACAGACAGGTGTATATTGCCCTGCCTCGCGGTGCTCTTGTTCTTTCTTTTACTTGGGATCACTGAGCCTGTTTTGGTTTCTTGGAAAAATTAAGTTCTACTTGGCCAGGTGGTGAGGTGTGTGCAACACTGGTGGCTGCATTGCTGTCCATTACGAACACACATTACGGAATAGATAATTTCACCTTCAAAACCTGAAAATTTTCAGATAAAAAAAACTCTGAAAGTTTTTCTATTTCTGCTCAAAACATAGATTGTGGGTACTCATTAGAACTGCCTCGCTGGGGCAGTTCTAATGAGTAGCGAGGCGGTTCTAATGAGTACCTACAATCTATGTTTATGAGCAAAAATAAGAAAAATAATGTATACCCCTATAAATCCCAGTTTTACTATATAAAAGTGGGGTTTAAGGGGGTCAAAATTATATAGGCGTGTTTTCGTGATGCGTGAGGAGAAGTCTCCATAAAACGGAGATTCCAGTGTTATTATTGTGTTCTTTGTTCCCTAGGCAATCTTTAAAGATTTTAGTTAAATCAGTGGTGTTCATCATCAGTATTCTGATGACCTTTGTGTGTTTGTTCCTATAGAATGATACATTTGAGCTGCACGTCAAACATAACATTTGGATTGTTTTCTGTTTCTCCATTACAAACCATATTATTATGAAGACTACAGCATGTTTTTAGCAGAAATTAAAATACTGATTTTCGATATCCTTATCAAGAGGTAGCGTCTCGTTGGCTGAATGGTTTAGCACTCCCGACTTCAGAATGAGGTCCTGGGTTTGAATCCCGCTGGAGACAGCACTTCACAGAGCCTCACATTATCGCCCTTCCATCATCTCGATATGACTAAAATAATGTTGAAATGGATGTAAAACAAATCATTTTCATATCACCTTATCAAAACCTCGGACGTGTATATTAAGTCAAAAGCTATAGTATTGAAATGTCATACGTACCCTAAATATTTGGACATTTTACTTGCTGACCATATGTATCCTATAATTAGAACATGTTCATTTGCCTGAGCAACAATATAGATTCAGATCAGATACCACAGAATACATTGCATCATATTGCATCTGATCAGGACGAACACAGTTTGCAATTCACCCAACCTTTTAGCTCATCTGAGCCGAAACCTCAGGATGAGCTATTGTGATTACTTGCCGTCCGTCGTCGTCCGCCCACACCTTTGAACGACTTCTGAAACCCCTGGGCCATTTTTTTTCCGACTTGATATGGAACATTCTGTTAAAAGGGATTGAAAAGTTGGCCGAATGGTCACGGTCCATTAATCAAGATGGCCGCACTGCCTGCCCATATACGGTAAAAAGAATTAAAAAGCTTCTTCTGAACCAAGAAAGCTTTGGGGCTGAATCTTGGTATATAGCATCGGGGACTTAAGGTTGACCCTTGACATCTTTAGGCATGGTCAAATTTGTGTTCCTATACATTTTTATGAGGAAAATGTTGAAAAGTATTTTTCTCAAAATGTATTAAAGACTAATAGCTGGAACTTACAATGTATGATAAAACAAGTAAATTTTTTTTATTATACAATTAAAATCCCCTTGGGGTTATCTGCCTTTGCCCCTGAACTTAGATACATGTATAAAATTATGTAATTTTTATATGTCTTCTTCTCTGAAACTGTTTGAGCAATTTTTACCAGATTTCACATGGGGCCTTCTGTCGAAAGGGTATTGACAATTTGTACAAATGGTTCCGCGCCATTGAACAAGATGGCCACCATGCCCATATATGGTAAAAACACTTCAAATCTTCTTTTCCAGAACCAAGCAAGCTTTGGGGCTGAATCCTGGTGTATATAGCATTGAGGACTTAAGGTCTACCAGGTGTGTTTAAATGATGACCGTAGATTGATCTTTGATCTTTTTACGGCAAGGTCATTTGTGCCTCCATATATTTGTATGTGGAAATGTTAAAAAGTCATTTTCTCAAAATGCATTTAATGGTTAATGGCTAAAATTTGCAACGTATGATTAAAGTAATAAAATGTTTTAGTTACAATCAAAGTTTTGTTCCTGGGGGTTATCTGCGTTTGCCCCTGGGCTAGATACATGTATAAAATCGTGAAATGTTTAAACGTCATCTTCTCTTAAACCTCTTCAACAATTTTCACCAGATTTCACATGAGGCCTTCTGTCGAAAGGATGCTGACAATTTGGTCAAATGGTTTCTCGCCATTGAACAAGATGGCTGCCATGCGCATATATGGTAAAACACTTCTTCTCCAGAACTAAGAAAGCTCTGAGGCTGAATCTTGGAATACAGCATCGGGGATAAAGTCTACCAAGCTTGTTCAAATAATGATACTATGATGACCTTTGACCTTTTTACGACATGGTCACATTTGTGTCCTAGTTGCTGTGGCAAAACTTGAAGAAGTTGCATGACATTTGCAGATATGCAATAGCTGTTTTTATCAGGTTAGTGAATTGTGGCCCATGGGCCTCTTGTTTTAAAATAGCATGGACCTGTTAAAACTGTAGGATACCTAATAGTTAAGTCTTAGTTATAACATGGTTCGTGCGCATGTACGAAACGATAATGCACGAGCGTGAGCATGCATGCATGTAGATCATCTACATCGCGAGATATTTCATGCTGAAAGTTGGGAAATTGGGCCACTATGTGATAAAGGTTGGGTAAGGGATTTAATTCTAATATAACGAAATTCACAGGACATTCGCTTTTGTTTCAAACTGAGTTTCCTAGACTGTTGTCTTGATTATTAAATTGTCCCGAAAATTTATTAGTATAAGTGTTCTGATACTCAACGTTTCACGAAAATAAGGTTTATGCGCTCACTAAGGTTCTGAAGAATCTACACACGTATTATGAAAGAAATATACATGCTTATCATAAAAATACATAAAATACAAATATACCATTTTTTAAGTAATTAGCTTATAATCACTGTTTAATTGATGACATTTTTACCTCCCTTGACCCAACTTGGCTTCGTAGCCTAGTCAGAAAACAACGTATTTAGAGAATATTTCCTCCTATAATACTTTATTGCACTGTCCTCCGAAGCATTTTATAGCAAACTAGAGGCTGCTTAATTTCATTTAGAAGTAGTATTTTCAAACAACAAAAAGTAAGGTTAGATCAAAATTAGCTTCGTAATTAACCTTAAGCAACCTTAATGGTGTACCAATATCTATATATGTGCATATTTACGCACGTTACATATATGCGTAATAAAAAATGGAATAAAAAGAGATCACCAAACTTTTTTTTTTCTTTATTACAGGAGCTGCTCTTCTTTCCATTAAGAGTAGCCCCTCCCCTCCCCGTTCGTTCGTTCGTTCGTTCGTCAAGCTTTCAGGTGCATAGCATAAGTTTAGAACCATGTATGCTAATGTTTTGAAATTTCATATATGTCATATATGGATTCCTCATGAAAAATAGGTGTCCAATATTTTTTTTGATCCGAATTATCTCACATTTTAGAGTTATTGTCCTTTTAATAAAATAACATTGAAATTTCTTTAGCAAGATATCTAAAAAAGCATTGAGCTAGAGTCTTCATATTTGGCATACTAATTGGGACTGAGGAGGCGATCACTTGATTAAATTTTCAGCCAGTTTAATGAATTTTTTTGGAGTTATGGCCCTTTGCAATTTCTGGCCATTTGTTGCTTTATGTGCATAGCATAAGTTTAGACTATGTATGCTATTGTTTTGAAATGTCACATATGGATTCCTCATGAAAATACAGGTGACCCGTATTTTTTTTTTTTTTTTTTTTTTTTTCTTATCCGAATTATCACCCATTTTAGAGTTATTTCCCTTTTAATAAAATAACACGGAAATCTCGTATATTCGTTGTTATTACTGTCATGGGCAAGCAGTGTTGGCGTCAAGAAGTGTTCGAGTCAGGCAATGTTGGGGACATAGTGTTTTACAAACACCAGCTCTAGTCTGTATTATTTTTATTTTCTAAACAGTAGACCCAGATCAGAATGCTTCTTTTGGAGTCTGATATGTTTATTCAGACATATTGATATATTGTCTCTTCGATTTTTAGTTAGATACAGACTCTTTTTTGCCCATACCCCTATCTCCACCCCATGTTTAGCCTTAGGCAGTTTCCATAACATTAACCTTTACCACTCTCTAGGCAAATCTAGCAGATCAATTGCCAGATCAGGACACGATTTACATTTTTTTTTTTTTTAGAAAAATATGTTTTGACATTTCATTCAAACTGTCTCATACGGAGACATTTGCATAAAATGTCAAATCAATTTTCTCGGAAAATAAGAACAACATATTATATGTCTGCGAAAAGTTTAACCAGCATGCTAAGCGTTAATCTTTTGTTGACCAGGGCCCGGTTGTTGAAAGCGTCGTTAGCTTAACGAGCTCGTTAAGGGTCATTTCGTTAACTGTTTTAGCGGATTCAATATACAATATTCTGATATTTTTGCTGAAAAAATGTGAAAAGCTTTGGCACTGCTGCAAAAGCTACTCACATTTTTCAGGAAAAAATATCAGAATATTTGCGTATCATTCTATGTAAATTTTAACGAATTGTTAACTAACGATGTCGATAGCTTTGAACAACTGAGCCCAGCATGCTAAGCGTTAATCTTTTGTTGACCTGACTGCCCAACTGAGCATGCGTCACTAAGCTACGTCACAAAAAGCATGCTTTTTTGGTGAGTTATCTTTTTGTACATGACTCTGAAGTATGGGTGACTTTGTTCGTTTAGTTGTGTCAGAAAAAAACTATTGAAAAATTGTTTAGATGAATGTAAGTAATTATATGCATATATTATTAGATATACATGTTTTAATATATTTGTACATAAAGAAATGTCTAATTTGAGCCAGCGCTCTCGACAAACCGTACAATAAGACTTGTGCAACCAGCAGAGACTCAGACAGTCCGCGCATCCGCGCACTGATAAGCGTTTTCTCTGATCGGTCCAATGTGCCTTGTACAGCCTCCGAGCTATACAAAGAGGCGTTCAGAAAAACCCATGCCATACTGGGTGGCTGATCTTTGCTGCTTACACAGATCTTACACAGATCTTCTTGTAACCTACTGTGCTTTCGACATCTTTCAGAAAGTCGTTTTTTGCTTGACGCTTTACACAGAAGAAGTAAATTTGCAAATTTTGTCATGATTTAATGCAAAACCATTTGTCGTAACTACCTATGTATAAATTTTTTTTATTCTAGTCATTGGTTTTTTAAAAAATCAAATATTTTCACTTTTTTTCACATAATAAAAATCAAGCCAAATCATGCAGAAATCTATAGCCTGGGTAGGTAACTTGGAGCTAAATTTTCAACAAGTTCCACTTGTTCAATTTTTCTGAAATTTTCACAGTGTTGTAAAACATCAATAATTCAAATTCAGCAAAGAAAAGTAAAAAATATTTTCTTAGACAAAAATTAAAAAGAAATCACTTTACTATACAAATTGCATCTAGGTCAGACCAACTTTTGGCCGTAACTTTAATTTTTGTGTAAATATTTGAGAATAAAACACAGAAACATAAAGGACAAATGGTTTCTGATAAGATATGGTCAATCAGAACAAAATATTTTCATTTGAAATAAAACGCCAAGCAAAAAACATCTTTCCAAGAGATGCCGAAAGGAGACTCGTATTTTGACGCACAGCATTATTTGACATGTCATTAAATTCACAGACAACTTCCAGTACATTTGTTTTGTGTAAGAGAATCATGGACTTTTAGAACATTATTTAATATTATTAAAATAAATTTGCATCAACTGCCTTCATAAAAATTCCAAGTGAAATAGGACCACCATGATGATTGTCATTTTGGTAATACACTCACTATATGAAAACATGCCTATATAATTTTGACCCCCTTAAACCCCACTTTTATACTGTAAAACTGGGGTTTACAGCTAGGGGTATACATTATTTTTCTTATTTCTGCTCAAAAACATAGATAGTGGGTACTCGTTAGAACCGCCTCACCTCACCGAGGCGGTTCTAACAAGTACCCACTATGTTTTGAGCAGAAATATGAAAAATAGAGTTTTTTTACCTGAAAATTTTCGGTTTTTGGAGGTGAAATTTTCTATATATTTGAATAGGCGTGTTTTCGTAATGTCTGAAATGACGCATCTAATAGGCTGCTAGTTTACTTGCAAGATAGTAATTTAAGCTTTACAATAATATCAGGACCATGTTCAAGCAGCATCATTTGCCTTTTAGAACAAAATAAAATGACAAGAATCACTGTTGAATGACACGTGTATATATAATAAAAATCTGATCTCATTTTGTGAATTGTTGCCATTTTTATGCCTCAGTTTTAAGGGGTAGGGCATCTGAAGTGCTTGTTTCTCTTGTTTGCATGTACAAATTCCCCACATGTCTTAATAGTGTATGTTCTTAGTACATTATTTATTGTCAGCAAAATTATTTTTCTTCAAATTATTTATGCTGGGCATCAAACAAATACACAGAAAATTACTTTATGAATTTCTCTTCTTCCAGTTGCAAAATATTTTCATATAAGACCATATTTATTTGAAAAGTAATATTGTGTATGCAATAGCATTTCAACCATATATCATACTTGTGAATAAATGCATCAGATGACACTGTAACAGAGAAGCATGTTTGATTCAGATGTAGCTGATGCATGTTTAAAGTTTTGAGTTTCAATTCAAAGGAAAAAAGTGCTTTAAATATTTTATTCAAAGTGTTGACCATTCAGTTACATGGTTGTAATTTGCCAAGAAGATCCTAGAATTTCTATTTAAACACCTGGATGTGCCCCTCTTATTTTGCTCTACCCCAATAATGATGCGGCATAACAAAAAAGTTTCTGCGAGTCCAAGAATAGGAAGAAACATGTAAGCACATCAAATTAGATGTGAGTCAAAATACATTACAAGACAATAGGTTTTTTACACACCCGGGAATCAGTCAATTTGTACTCGATCGGTGTACTATAAAGGATTAAATTGACCTGTTCCGGTGGACCTTACTCCCAATTGTAAACAACTTGCCAGATTGTTGATGAGCTGGACAACATGTGAGTTTATTTACTTATTTTGTGTTTTACTAAGAATCAGAGAATGTACGTCATACATTGAGATAAAAGAAAGTTCAAGATTGTTATATCACTTGGTGACCCCCAGACATGCCCCAGGGCAAAATTTTTGCACCATTGTATGCTACTCTTCATTACCTTTGATTTGATATGCAACATGACTATGTTTGTACAAAATGGATTGTGGACCCTTCAGAACCCCTCCTCCACCTCCCCCCCAACCCCCTGTGCCCAGGGGTTACATCAAAATTCAGAATGTGTTAAATTCCTCCAGTCCTCATCCATAGGACTATTGCCTGTGAAAGTTTCGAGATTCTAGCTTAAATTATTTATGGCTAACTGAAGCTATAAGAGAAACGTTAAAATGTTGAATTTAACAATTTTTTATACCTGTATTATTAGCCGGCCTCGGTGGCTCAGTTGGATGCGCCGTCCGACTGGAGACCAGGAGGTCGCGGGTTCAACCCCCGCCGAGGTCGGCAACATTCTTGCGTGGAGATTGATCATGAAATATTTTCTACGGTCATTCTCTCCCTTCCGCTGATTCAAGAAGGGCAGTTGTCACAATACTGGTTAACCGCTTAGAGGACTAAGCCTGCCCAGTAAACGTGTGGTTAGGTAAACTGACCGCGCTCGACATGACCCCACTGGGTTGACTGGGCCGTAAAACCTCAACACAAACAAACAAATTATACCTGTATTATGTTTCTAAAAATAGAACAGGAAGAAAATTGGATAATAACGACAATGTCCATAGTGTACCGACAAGGTGATACATACTCACACAGCCAGTGCATATAGATGGCACTTGCCCAATCCAAACATTGCATAAACACAATTAGCCTATTTTCCATTTGTATGCACTGGCTGGAGAAATACTAGTATTTACTTGTCGGTACATTTCTATAGATTGGACATTGTCGTAATTATTCAATTTTCTACCTGTTCTATTTTAAGAAACATATTAAATATATGAAAATTGTAAAATTCAACACTTTAACGTTTCTTCTGTTTCAATTCCAGGTAGCCATATATAATTTATTTCTGCTTTTGAAAGACCTGTGTAGCAAAGAAATTGATTATAGAAAAAACTTAAAAAAAAAACCGGAGAATGTTTGGTCTGTGGATTTCATACCCCTGGAAACGATAAACCTGAGTTTAAGAAATAATTACAAGTACGATCTAAATTTCCCTTCTCTTGGATAATATTTAATACCGCATGGTATAAACCCAAAATGAACAAACTTAAAAACATATTAGTCTTGCTATCAAGGATGGAAATTTTGGTCTCGGTCATGAGGTTCTGGTCTGAGTTTCATACCCGACCCCATTTGTGTGCCCGGATGGCACGGGGGTAAAAAAACGCAGCCTGAAGCATAGCCAAAAGTTTACAGTATAATTCTCAGTTACTGGCACACTGTAACTCTTAGCATACACTAAGCTAAATACATTGCAACCAGTGTAGACCTTGATCATATGTCATATACTATGGTATCTGATCTGCATCTACACTCAGGGCCATCTGTTCAAGCAATTTTGGTTATTATGGTGGGTACATTGTAGTTAACCCACTGTAGTCTGGAAACCCCTAAAAGGATAGTTGGCAGACCCAGACCAGACTCTGCAGAATGTGGCATCTGATCAGGGTCTCCACTGTTTGCAATACAAGAATGGCAGTTGTCAGTTTCTGGCGAAAGAATGCGCACAATATTGGTTAACCGCTTAGAGGACTAAGCCTGCCCAGTAAACGTGTGGTTAGGTAAACTGACCTTGCTCGACATATCCCCATTGGGTTGACTGGGCCGTAAAACCTCAACACAACTAACCACTGTTTGCAAATAGTTCAACCATTTTTCTCTAGGAATATCTAAATCACATTGCCTGACATACCTAAGATTGAAATTAGAATCTTCCAGTATATAATGTGGGGGAGTTCATTCAGTCTACAATGGGTTAAAACTTAGTATGCTGGTTTAAAATTTCAGCAGAAGACATTTTGAACTATTTTCCAGTAAACAGGATTTGACATGTCTTCCAATAGGAACGCTTTTTTTTTTTCCAATTCTAGTTTCTGTAGGAGAAAAAAAAGAGAAAAAGTAGCACTTGGGTAAAATTTCAGCAGACGGCATTTTGAAAAATTTCCCAGAAAATGGGTTTTGACTCATGCAAATTGTTTTCCAGGAGGACAATTTGTATAAAAACTCAAAGCCTGTTTCTGGAGAGAGAAAAAATAGTTTGTTGTCTGCTGAATTAGCTCACAGAGTTGTAAAGTAAAGGTTAACTTTTTCGGCACCAAAGTTCAGACGACATTTGTTGTCTGCATTTTTATTTTAACAAACTATCGTTTGAAAAGACATTTATATGTAAAATTGAAAGACTGAATGTCAAACAGCATTTATCCAGATGAGACGGCTCATAGTCTCATCTGTTTATATCTATGCTGTTTGCAAAAGCTGTTATTATCGTCTGTGGCAGTGAGAGTTAACACTTTGCATGCTGTGTAAAAAAAAAATCAGCATATGACATTTTGAATATTTTTCTTATTTCCCATAGACAATAGCATACATGCAGAGTGCCTCAGACAAACTGCAAGAAACGTAAAAGTCTATTTTCTCAAACAAAAATAAGAAGAAAACAATAACAACAACAAAAAACAAAACAAACATCAGTTTGTTGTCTGCTGAATTTTCCCAGAGGGTGGTAAAGGTCAGTCAGTTCATTTTATAATATTTCTTCCTGACTGGCCAGGCTATTTTGTACCTTACAGTGTTTATTTTCTTTGTATCAGATAGAATACTGAAGATTATATAGAAATAAAATAGACATTTTCATAGACTACTCGTATATACATAAAATTGTATCCTAGAAATGCTTTATACATTGGATATACAATTTATACAGGCACTGTTTTAGTGGCTGCAAGTTTTATAGCATGGAATATCATAGCTCCAGATAATATGCTTTTTTTTTTCTTTTTTTTTTTCAAAGAGATGCTCAGACGGATATTTTCCTTCCTTCAACTCGAAACCCTGTTTATCATTTCAAATACTGAATGTTATCATTTCAGATACCATTAAAATATCTGGAAGATGGGAGGGACCACGGCAGCACAGTTCCTGTTATTCAAGCAGCATTTGTCAGTGTTTGTGTTGATGTATTGGTAAGTTACTTTGTACCATATTTTAAGACTTGCTTGCCATTTTTTCCATAAATATTGGGACACATAAACACCTTATGATCTTTGTCTTAACACTAGTCCTGCTGAACCCAGATATGCCCTGCCTTTGCAAACACTTGTAGATCCAGATCAGCTGAAGCCAATTGATCTGGATCACATCATTTGCCATTAAGTACTTGAATTTATAACAACAATCTGGATCAAGTAATCTGATTGGCTGAAAATTAGAATTCGGCATGGCTTCTTTGTCAGAATCAAGAATCAGAATTTGTACTCGTGATATGTCTAATGGCATTTATTCACCAGGACCTGTGATATGGGAAGTTAGTACCTCGCCACACCATCCTCTGCTCCTTCAGCAGAGGTAATGATCGAAACTGGAAGGGCATTCCAATCTCTGATTGTTTGAGGGAAGAATGAGCCCTTGTAAATGTCAGTTCTTGTAGCAGAGGTCTGAAAGTTTGTCACAAACCTGCTAGATATGGCATAGAAACAGTTACTTTATATTCATCATTGTCTGATCTTCATTACATTTGAGCCAGGGCAGGACAAACCTACAATATGATTTGTGCGACTAGCTAAGACTCTGATCCGTGCAGCCTGATCAGTCTTCACTGATCGCATGTGAATTCTACAGCCTCCAGACTATCCAAAGAGAAATAAACAAGAACCATTGCAATACTGGGTGGATGTACATGCTGATCTGTGCCTTTGCTGGTCACACAGCATAGCTACAGATAAGAGGGGGTATCCACATAATATTTTTCTTATTTCTCGACGAATACATATGTTGTGGTACTCATTAGAAGCGCCTCACCGAGGCGCTTCTAATGAGTACCCACAGCATATGTTTTTATTGGGAAATAAGAAAGATATCAGCATTTTTGGGATGAAAAAAGCGCCTTATCTGTTGCTATGACACAGGTAGTTCGCAGGCTCATTTGTCAATACTGTAATCACCATCTGTTGAAGTATTGGGACAGAGAGATCAGCTGCCATATGCTGCAATATGAAAGTATTTCTCTCAATTTTCTTGTTATTTAGAGCGCTAAGATGCTCGATCTTCCCACATGCATTTCTATTGTTTGACATGCTTTATTGGTTCTGATTGAGAAACATTTTGTTTGTGTTGAGTTTACGGCACAGTCAACCCAATGGGGTCTTGTCGAGCGCAGTCAGTTTACCTAACCACACTTTTACTGGGCATTTTTAACTTTTAACATAGACTTTTTTCATACTTCAATACTATGAAAGTGCATAATTATAGTAGTAGGTATCTTGTGAGCACAACTCCTCCCACAGCTTTAAGCAAATGCTTCTGAACCTTTACAGACATTTTGTTTGTGATCTGAGAATATACATGTGCTCTTGGAATCTTGAAATTATGTTTTCTTGATTTTTTCCCACACATTTTTACCTTCAATTTTTTCCTGCTTCAGTACTTACGTAAGTGATACAGGACGAGTGGTTCTCTGGTAACTTACTCATTTTTAACAGCTGAAATATAAATAAGGCAGGGGGGCATAAATTCCCTATGGAATTTGCTTGTATGACATTGCATTTAACTTATTTTAGTTTCATGTGAATTATCTGCCTAGCAGACGATTCACATGAAAGGTCATGTCTTATTTTCCCTGAAAAATAAAAAAAAGAGACTTGAATTTTTAATGTGACAATTAATTTGATTAATAGAAAAAAGAGTGTTGTTTCACTTGACATTTCATGTGACTTGACATTTATTTACTTAATCATCTGCTAGACAGCTGTTTCACAAGAAAAGTCATCTTGTTTTAACTGATAATAATAAAACACTGTTTTCTGATTTGACATTTCATGTGTCATTTCTTGTGAATAATGACATATAAAATTCTGACTTGACATTTAATGTGACACTTTGTGGTTTGACATTTCATGGTAAACACATGAAAAGTAAATGTCAAACATGTAAAATGTCGCGTCTTATTTTCGCTGATAACGAGTAATAAACAGTACTGTCACAATACTTTACTATATTGGTTGTGACATTTCATGTGAGTAATAATAATAGACTGTAGTCTGACTTGATATTTAATGTAATATTTAATCTTACTTGAAATTTTTGTGACTTGTCTACCTGGCAGATGATTCAATGCCATGTTGTTTTTTTCGCTGAAAAAAATGATAAAAAGATAAAACTGTCGTCTGCTACGATTTTGCTCAGTGCTTTCAGGAAAGAGGAGCGAGACGATAGTAGATGAAATTATCAGTTTTACTGCTTCGTCTTTGCCGGCCTTGGTGGCTCAGTTGGATGCGCCGTCCGACTGGAGACTAGGAGGTCGCTGGTTCAACCCCCGCCGAGGCTGGCAACATTCTTTCGTGGAGATTGATCATGAAATATTTTCTACGGTCATCCTCTCCCATCCGCTGATTCAAGAAGGGCAGTTGTCAGTTTCTGGCAAAAGAATGTGCACAATACTGGTAAACCGCTTAGAGGACTAAGCCTGCCCAGTAAACATGTGGCTAGGTAAACTGACCGTGCTCGACATGACCCCATTGGGTTGACTGGGCCGTAAAACTTCAACACAAACAAACATACTGCTTCATCTTAATACATTAAAGGTTTAGCATTGTTTTGTATTGTCACATCTCCCTGAACTCTTAGATGTCTCCATAATTAATTTTTGGGCTACCTTCCTCTAACCATATATTCTGCTTAAAAATGAATGCACGAACACTCTAACTCCTTACCATAGGTGTCCTTAAATTTTATTTCTTGATTATATCATGTATCCAAGAAGTGGTTATCAGACTGTCTAGGCCATCATCAGATGGCTGCATTCTACAGTGTCTGATCTGGGGTTACACTGTTTGATCAGATCTGTCTTACCAAGTACTCAGGTGGTAGTCTTCTGTGATTTTAAATTATGGACACTATTGTAGATGGGTAATTTTGACAATTTCATAACTATATTATATTTGCTTTCAACCAACATAGCTGATTGTAATATTTTCACTTTATGAAATAATAAGTTGGTTTAAAGAGAAGCATTATGTTATTTCTTATTTGATACATTTTATATATGTTTTATTGGTCAGCAAATTCCCATATCACAGGTCCTGGTGAATATGTGTCATTAGACATATCACCAGTCAAAATTATGATTCTAATTCTGAGCACAAATGTGTCAAGTTTTCTTCAACAGCTATGATTCAAGATATAGCTCTTGGAACATTGAAACTGGCTCCAATGTGTATCCGGAAGCAGGTCTGAGCAAATCAAGCGGTCGCAAGTTCAAATCCAATTCCGTGGAGATTAATCATGGAATAATTTCTATGGTCATTCTCTACCTTTGGCTGATTCAAAAACGGCAATGATCAGTTACTGGCACACTATGTGCACAAAGTACTGTTTAACGACCGAAAGGACTACCCTGGCAAGGAAAGATTCTGAACAAGTTACATTACCAGCTCAAATTTAACCGGCACAGTGGCTCAGTGGTAGAGCGTCCGCTTTGTGACCGGGAGGTTGCGGGTTCGATCCCCGGCCGGGTCATACCAAAGACTTTAAAAATGGTACTAGCTGCTCTTTCGCTTGGCGCTCAGCATTAAGAAAGTAGAGCTAGAACTGGTCAGCTCAGTGTCAGTATAACTGGGTGGAATATCATGTCAAAGTGTCTGGGGCATGATATTTCAGTGAGGCAGCACTCTAAAAGTGAGCATTGAGCTCCCTGCCACATCCAGACACCGTCGCGATATGACTGAAAAAGGTTGAAAGCGACGTTAAGCCCAAATCAAACAAACAAACAAACCAGCTCAAATTTACCTTAACAGCATTGACAGGACTGTAAACACAAATAAAATCAAAATTAGAAGTGTTTGTTTTAATTACAAATATAATGAATATATGCATAACGATTTTGGATGGTAAAAAAAATGATCATGGTTGTAACAAAAAAATGACTGTTTTATAGATACAGTAACTTCTCCAAGACTAGAAGTTAGAAGCAGCTTAGATCCAGATGATCAATGTTCTGAACGATGATTAGGTAAGGTCAGTATGGGTCTGTGCCACACTTAAGCAGTTCTCATAGAGGACTCTGTATTATTGTAATACCCATGGCATACTTGTAAGCTGAAGGGTGTATTGTTTTCACTTTTCAGTTCCTATCTAAAGCTAATGCCTGGCATACAGTTATGTCAGCAATGCTCTTATCAGGGCCTCAGTATTGTCTCTTCAGCAGTCTCTTACCTGGGCTTGCAGTATCATCTCCTCAGCAGAATTACTAGAAGGGTCTGCAGTACTGGCATACTCACAGCATGATTGTACGATGAAGGGTGTATTGTTTTTACTTTTAAGTTCATTTCTGAGACTCCTATCTGAACTTACAGTTATGTGTCCTCAGTAGAGCTGTGGCATATTTGTATGGTGAAGGGTGTATTGTTTTCACTTTTCACTTCGTCTCTAACACTCATATTAGGGCCAGCAATAAAGTCTCCTCAGCAGTACTGATATCTAGGCCTGGGGTATTGTCTCCTCAGCAATGCTCTTATCTGTGCCTTTGATTTGTCTCCTAAGGTAAGCTCTTACCTGGGCCTCAAGAACTGTCATCGCAGCATATATCCTAGAGGTATTTGCAGTATTGTTATACCCGCAGCATATTTGAATGCTGAAGGGTGTATTGTTTTCACTTTTCACTTCATCTCTAAGGCTCATATCAGTGTATACAAGATTGTCTCCTCAGCAGTGCTGATAGCTGTCCTATAACATTGCCTCCTCAGCAATGCTATCATCTGGGCCTCTGTATTGACTCCTTAGGTGAGCTCTTATTTAGACAGGCAGAACTATCTGTACAGCGAATATCCTAGAGGTGTTTACAGCATTATTACACCTGTGGTATGTTTGTATGCTGAAGGGTGTATTGTTTTCACTTCGTCTGTAAGACTCATATCAGGGTCTAAAATATTGTCTCCTCAGCAGTACTGATATCTGGCCTGGAGTATTGCCTCCTCAGCAATGCTCTTTTCTTGGCCTCTGTTTTGACTCCTTAGATGAGCTCTTTACTGGGTCTGCAGAACTGTCTTCACAGCAGATATCCTAGAGGTGTCTGCAGGATTGCTATACCCGCGGCATATTTGTATGGTGAAGGGTGAATTGTTTTCATTTTTCAATCCATCACTTGGGTTTATTTCAGGGTTTTTAATAATGTCACTTCAGCAGTGTTCTAATCTGGGCATCTGTATTGACGCCTTGGGTGAGTTCTAACCTCAGCCTATAGAGCTGTCCACAGCAGTTTTCCTGGTGGTGTTTGTGGCATTGTTATACCCGCGGCATTTGTTTGCTGAAGGGTGTATTGTTTTCACTTTTCACGTCATCTCTAAGGCTCGTATCAGGGCCTACAATAATGTCTCCTCAGCAGTATTGATATCTACGCCTGGAGTATTGTCTACCCAACAATGCTCTTATCTAGGCCTCCGTATTGTCTCCTTAGGCGAGCTCTTACCTGGGCCTCAAGAACTGTCAACGCAGTATATATCCCCGAGGTATTTGCAGCATTGTTATACCCGCAGCATATTTGAATGCTGAAGGGTGTATTGTTTTCACTTTTCACTTCATCTCTAAGCCTCATATCAGTGTCTGTTGTTGTAGCTAATATCCTAGAGGTATTTGCAGGAATGTTATACTCGCAGCATATTTGTATGCTGAAGGGAGTATTGTTTTCACTTTTCACTTCGTCTGTAAGGCTCTTATCAGGGTCAATAAAATTTTCTCCTCAGCAGTACAGATATTTGGCCTGGAGTATTGCCTCCTCAGCAATGCTCTTTTCAGGGCCTCTGTATTGTTTCCGCATATGAGCTCTTACCTGGGCCTGAATTATGTTTACAGCGAATATCCTAGAGGTGTTTGCATCATTTTTATACTTGCGGCATATTTGTATGCTGAAGGGTGTATTGTTTTCACTTTTCCCTTCGTCTATAATGCTCATATTAAGGCCTACAGTAAAGTCTCCTCAGCAGTACTGGTATCTAGGCCTCAGGTATTGTCTCCTTGGCAATGCTCTTATCTGCAGCTTTGTTTTGTCTCCTAAGGTGAGCTCTTACCAGCACCTCAAGAACTGTCGTCGCAGTATATATCCTCTAGGTATTTGCAGCATTGTTATACCTGCAGCATATTTGAATGCTGAAGGGTGTATTGTTTTCACTTTTCACTTCGTCTCTAAGCCTCATATCAATGTCTACAATATCGTCTCCTCAACAGTGCTGATATCTGGCCTGTAGTATTGCCTCTTCAGCAATGCTGTCATCTGGGCCTGTATTGACTCCTTAGGTGAGCTCTTACTTAGCCTGCAGAAATATCTGTACAGCGAATATCCTAGAGGTGTTTGCAGCATTGTTATACCCGCGGCATATTTGTATGCTGAAGGGTGTATTTTCATTTTTCATGTCGTCCGTAAGACTCATACCAGGGTCTACAATATTGTCTCTTCAGCAATACTGATACCTGGCCTGGGGTATTGCCTCCTAAGCAATGCTCTTTTCTTGGCCTCTGTATTGACTCCTTAATTGAGCTCTTTACTCCGCCTGCAGTACTGTGTTCACAGAAGATGTAGCAGATTTAAGAAGGGCTCTTTGAATTTTGCGTGTGGCAAAATTTGTTGATTTTTAATAAAACTCCAGTTCTTTGTTGTTGTTTTCTTTGTTGTTTTCCCTTGTTTGTTTGTTTGTTTTTCAAAATTATAATGTTGTAAATTAAAATAAAAAAAAAAAAAAAAAAAAAAAAAAAAAAAAACTTAGTAAATAGGCTGCCATGTCAAAGGTAATCATTGATTTATCCTGGTAAAGTGGGGTTCAGGATAAATCAGATGGAATATGATTTTCTTTGTCACTTTTAGCTTATTTTATGTTTAGTTCAATTCATTGGCATTGAACTGCACATTTGTATTGGATTAAATGGAATACACCAGTATAAATTAGCAGTTGAATCTGTGTATCATTTTTGCAATTACAGTTCCATAAAAAGGACTGCAGTTAATTTACAACCAATGAATTCCGTAACTACAAAGTTTAATAACAACAGAGTTCTGTCCTCAATGTTTGCATGTGGCTTACATTGTCCTACCTCTCATATGAGACTTAAAAGTATTAAAGTGTGTATTGTTTTCACTTTTCACTTTGTCTATAAGACTCATATCAGGGTCTACAGTATTGTCTCCTCAGCAGTACTAATATCTGGCCTAGATTATTGCCTCCTCAGCAATGCTCTTTTCTTGGCCTCTGTATTGACTCCTTAAGTGAGCTCTTTACTCGACCTGCAGAACTGTCTTTACAGCAGATATCCTAGAGGTGTCTGCAGGATTGCTATACCCGCGGCCTATTTGTATGCTGAAGGGTGTATTGTTTTCACTTTTCACGTCGTCTGTAAGACTCATATCAGGGTCTACAATATTGTCTCCTCAGCAATACTGATATCTGGCCTGGAGTATTGCCTCCTCAGCAATGCTCTTTTCTTGGCCTCTGTATTGACTCCTTAAGTGAGCTCTACTCGGCCTGCAGAACTGTCTTTACAGCAGATATCCTAGAGGTGTCTGCAGGATTGCTATACCCGCGGCATATTTGTGTGGTGAAGGGTGTATTGTTTTCATTTTTCAGTTCATCACTTGGTCTTATATCAGGATTTTTAATAATGTCACCTCAGCAGTGCTCTAATCTGGGCATTCGTCTTGACCCCTTGGGTTCTAACCTCAACCTGTAGAACTGTCTTCACAGCAGTTTTCCTGGAGGTGTTTGCAGCATCGTTATACTCGCGGCATGTTTGTTTGCTGAAGGGTGTATTGTTTTCATTTTTCACTTCGTCTCTAAGGCTCTTATCAGGGCCTACAATAATGTTTCCTCAGCAGTATTGATATCTAGGCCTTTAGTATTGTCTGCCCATCAATGCTCTTATCTAGGCCTCAGTATTGTCTCTTTAGGTGAGCTCTTACCTGGGCCTCAAGAACTGTCATCGTAGCATATATCCTAGAGGTATTTGCAGCAATGTTATACCCTCGGCATATCTGTATGCTGAAGGGAGTATTGTTTTCACTTTTCACTTCGTCTGTAAGGCTCATATCAGGGGTCTACAATATTATCTCCTCGGCAGTACAGATATCTGGCCTGGAGTATTGCCTCCTCAGCAATGCTCTTTTCAGGGCCTCTGTATTGACTCCTTAGGTCAGGTCTTACCTCTGCCTGCAGAACTATGTTTACAGTGAATATCCTAGAGGTGTTTGCATCATTTTTATATCTGCGGCATATTTGAGTGGTGAAGGGTGTATTGTTTTCGACTTTTCACTTTTTCTCTAATGCTTCTATTAAGGCCTACAATAAAGTCTCCTCCAAAGTACCGATAATCTAGGCCTCGGGTATTGTCTCCTCAGCAATGCTCTTATCTGCGCCTTTGTTTTGTCTCCTAAGGGGAGCTGTTACCTGGTCCTCAAGAACTCTCATTGCAGCATAAATCCTCAAGGTATTTGCAGCATTGTTATACCCGCAGCATATTTGAATGCTGAAGGGTGTATTGTTTTCATTTTTCACTTCGTCTCTTAAGGCTCATATCAGTGTCTATAATATTGTCTCCTCAGCAGTGCTGATACCTGGCCCGTAGTATTGCCTCTTCAGCAATGCTGTCATCTGGGCCTCTGTATTGACTCCTTAGGTGAGCTATTGCTTAGACATGCAGAACTATCTGCACAGCAAATATCCTAGAGGTGTTTGCAGCATTGTAATACCCGTGGCATATTTTTCACTTCGTCTGTAAGCCTCATATCAGGGTCTACAGTATTGTCTCTTCAGCAGTACTGATAGCTGGCCTTGATTATTGCCTCCTCAGCAATGCTCTTTTCTTGGCCTCTGTTTTGACTCCTTAGGTGAGCTCTTTACTCGGCCTGCAGAACTGTCTTCACAGCAGATATCCTAGAGGTGTCTGCAGGATTGCTATACCCGCGGCATATTTGTATGGTGAAGGGTGTATTGTTTTCATTTTTCAGTTCATCACTTGGGCTTATATCAGGGTCTTTAATAATGTCACCTCAGCAGTGCTCTAATCTGGGCATCAGTATTGACTCCTTGGGTGAGTTCTAACCTCAGCCTGTAGAACGGTCTTCACAGCAGTTCTCCTGGTGGTGTTTGCAGCATTGTTATACCCGCGGCATGTTTGTTTGCTGAAGGGTGTATTGTTTTCACTTTTCACTTCGTCTCTAAGGCTCGTATCAGGGCCTACAATAATGTCTCCTCAGCAGTATTGATATCTAGGCCTGGAGTATTGTCTGCCCAATAATGCTCTTATCTAGGCCTCCGTATTGTCTCTTTAGGTGAGCTTTTATCTGGGCCTCAAGAACTGTTGTTGTAGCATATATCCTAGAGGTATTTGCAGCAATGTTATACCCGAGGCATATTTGTATGCTGAAGGGAGTATTGTTTTCACTTTTCACTTCGTCTGTAAGGCTCTTATCAGGGTCAACAAAATTGTCTCCTCAGCAGTACAGATATTTGGCCTGGAGTATTGCCTCCTCAGCAATGCTCTTTTCAGGGCCTCTGTATTGTTTTCGCAGATGGGCTCTTACCTGGGCCTGAATTATGTTTACAGCGAATATCCTAGAGGTGTTTGCATCATTTTTATACTTGTGGCATATTTGTATGCTGAAGGGAGTATTGTTTTCACTTTTCCCTTCGTCTATAATGCTCGTATTAAGGTCTACAGTATAGTCTCCTCAGCAGTACTGATATCTAGGCCTCGGGTATTGTCTCCTTGGCAATGCTCTTATCTGCAGCTTTGTTTTGTCTCCTAAGGTGAGCTCTTACCAGCGCCTCAAGAACTGTCATCGCAGTATATCTCCTCTAGTTATTTGCAGCATTGTTATACCTGCAGCATATTTGAATGCTGAAGGGTGTATTGTTTTCACTTTTCACTTCATCTCTAAGCCTCATATCAGTGTCTACAATATTGTCTCCTCAGCAATGCTGATATCTGGCCTGTAGTATTGCCTCTTCAGCAATGCTGTCATCTGGGCCTGTATTGACTCCTTAGGTGAGCTCTTACTTAGTCTGCAGAACTATCTGTACAGCGAATATCCTAGAGGTGTTTGCAGTATTGTTATACCCATGGCATATTTTTATGCTGAAGGGTGTATTTTCATTTTTCACGTCGTCGTAAGACTCATACCAGGGTCTACAATATTGTCTCTTCAGCAATACTGATACCTGGCCTGGAGTATTGCCTCCTCAGCAATGCTCTTTTCTTGGCCTCTGTATTGACTCCTTAAGTGAGCTCTTTACTCCGCCTGCAGTACTGTCTTCACAGCAGATGTAGCAGGTTTAAGAAGGGCTCTTTGAATTTTGCATGTGGCAAAATTTGTTGATTTTTAATAAAACTCCAGTTCTTTGTTGTTGTTTTCTTTGTTGTTTTCCCTTGTTTGTTTGTTTTTCAAAATTATAATGTTGTAAATTAAAAAAACAAAAACAAAAAAAAACAACTTAGTAAATAGGCTGCCATGTCAAAGGTAATCATTGATTTATCCTGGTAAAGTGGGGGTCAGGATAAATCAGATGGAATATGATTTTCTTTGTCAGTTTTAGCTTATTTTATGTTAAGTTCAACTCATTGGCATTGAACTGCACATTTGTATTGGATTAAATGGAATAAACCAGTATAAATTAGCAGTTGAATCTGTGTATCATTTTTGCAATTACAGTTTGATTTTTGCAATCAAGAACTACAAAGTTTAATAACAACAGAGTTCTGTCCTCAATGTTTGCATGTGGCTTACATTGTCCTACCTCTCATATGAGACTTAAAAGTATTAAAGGGTGTATTGTTTTCACTTTTCACTTTGTCTATAAGACTCATATCAGGGTCTACAGTATTGTCTCCTCAGCAGTACTGATATCTGGCCTAGATTATTGCCTCTTCAGCAATGCTCTTTTCTTGGCCTCTGTATTGACTCCTTAAGTGAGCTCTTTACTCGGCCTGCAGAACTGTCTTTACAGCAGATATCCTAGAGGTGTCTGCAGGATTGCTATACCCGCGGCATATTTGTGTGGTGAAGGGTGTATTGTTTTCATTTTTCAGTTCATCACTTGGTCTTATATCAGGATTTTTAATAATGTCACCTCAGCAGTGCTCTAATCTGGGCATTCGTCTTGACCCCTTGGGTTCTAACCTCAACCTGTAGAACTGTCTTCACAGCAGTTTTCCTGGAGGTGTTTGCAGCATCGTTATACCCGCGGCATGTTTGTTTGCTGAAGGGTGTATTGTTTTCATTTTTCACTTCGTCTCTAAGGCTCTTATCAGGGCCTACAATAATGTTTCCTCAGCAGTATTGATATCTAGGCCTGGAGTATTGTCTGCCCATCAATGCTCTTATCTAGGCCTCAGTATTGTCTCTTTAGGTGAGCTCTTACCTGGGCCTCAAGAACTGTCATTGTAGCATATATCCTAGAGGTATTAGCAGCAATGTTATACCTGCGGCATATTTGTATGCTGAAGGGTGTATTTTTTTCACTTTTCACTTCATCTGTAAGGCTCATATCAGGGGTCTACAATATTATCTCCTCGGCAGTACAGATATCTGGCCTGGAGTATTGCCTCCTTAGCAATGCTCTTATCTGCGCCTTTGTTTTGTCTCCTAAGGTGAGCTGTTACCTGGTCCTCAAGAACTCTCATTGCAGCATAAATCCTCAAGGTATTTGCAGCATTGTTATACCCGCAGCATATTTGAATGCTGAAGGGTGTATTGTTTTCATTTTTCACTTCGTCTCTTAAGGCTCATATCAGTGTCTATAATATTGTCTCCTCAGCAGTGCTGATACCTGGCCCGTAGTATTGCCTCTTCAGCAATGCTGTCATCTGGGCCTCTGTATTGACTCCTTAGGTGAGCTATTGCTTAGACATGCAGAACTATCTGCACAGCAAATATCCTAGAGGTGTTTGCAGCATTGTAATACCCGCTGCATATTTTTCACTTCGTCTGTAAGCCTCATATCAGGGTCTACAGTATTGTCTCCTCAGCAGTACTGATAGCTGGCCTGGATTATTGCCTCCTCAGCAATGCTCTTTTCTTGGCCTCTGTATTGACTCCTTAGGTGAGCTCTTTACTCGGCCTGCAGAACTGTCTTCACAGCAGATATCCTAGAGGTGTCTGCAGGATTGCTATACCCGCGGCATATTTGTATGGTGAAGGGTGTATTGTTTTCATTTTTCAGTTCATCACTTGGGCTTATATCAGGGTCTTTAATAATGTCACCTCAGCAGTGCTCTAATCTGGGCATCAGTATTGACTCCTTGGGTGAGTTCTAACCTCAGCCTGTAGAACGGTCTTCACAGCAGTTCTCCTGGTGGTGTTTACAGCATTGTTATACCCGCGGCATGTTTGTTTGCTGAAGGGTGTATTGTTTTCACTTTTCACTTCGTCTCTAAGGCTCGTATCAGGGCCTACAATAATGTCTCCTCAGCAGTATTGATATCTAGGCCTGGAGTATTGTCTGCCCAATAATGCTCTTATCTAGGCCTCCGTATTGTCTCTTTAGGTGAGCTTTTATCTGGGCCTCAAGAACTGTTGTTATAGCATATATCCTAGAGGTATTTGCAGCAATGTTATACCCGAGGCATATTTGTATGCTGAAGGGAGTATTGTTTTCACTTTTCACTTCGTCTGTAAGGCTCTTATCAGGGTCAACAAAATTGTCTCCTCAGCAGTACAGATATTTGGCCTGGAGTATTGCCTCCTCAGCAATGCTCTTTTCAGGGCCTCTGTATTGTTTCCGCAGATGAGCTCTTACCTGGGCCTGAATTATGTTTACAGCGAATATCCTAGAGGTGTTTGCATCATTTTTATACTTGCGGCATATTTGTATGCTGAAGGGTGTATTGTTTTCACTTTTCCCTTCGTCTATAATGCTCTTATTAAGGTCTACAGTAAAGTCTCCTCAGCAGTACTGATATCTAGGCCTCGGGTATTGTCTCCTTGGCAATGCTCTTATCTGCAGCTTTGTTTTGTCTCCTAAGGTGAGCTCTTACCAGCGCCTCAAGAACTGTCGTCGCAGTATATCTCCTCTAGGTATTTGCAGCATTGTTATACCTGCAGCATATTTGAATGCTGAAGGGTGTATTGTTTTCACTTTTCACTTCATCTCTAAGCCTCATATCAGTGTCTACAATATTGTCTCCTCAGCAATGCTGATATCTGGCCTGTAGTATTGCCTCTTCAGCAATGCTGTCATCTGGGCCTGTATTGACTCCTTAGGTGAGCTCTTACTTAGTCTGCAGAACTATCTTTACAGCGAATATCCTAGAGGTGTTTGCAGTATTGTTATACCCACGGCATATTTTTATGCTGAAGGGTGTATTTTCATTTTTCACGTCGTCGTAAGACTCATACCAGGGTCTACAATATTGTCTCTTCAGCAATACTGATACCTGGCCTGGAGTATTGCCTCCTCAGCAATGCTCTTTTCTTGGCCTCTGTATTGACTCCTTAAGTGAGCTCTTTACTCCGCCTGCAGTACTGTCTTCACAGCAGATGTAGCAGGTTTAAGAAGGGCTCTTTGAATTTTGCATGTGGCAAAATTTGTTGATTTTTAATAAAACTCCAGTTCTTTGTTGTTGTTTTCTTTGTTGTTTTCCCTTGTTTGTTTGTTTTTCAAAATTATAATGTTGTAAATTAAAAAAAACAAAACAAAAAAAAACAACTTAGTAAATAGGCTGCCATGTCAAAGGTAATCATTGATTTATCCTGGTAAAGTGGGGGTCAGGATAAATCAGATGGAATATGATTTTCTTTGTCAGTTTTAGCTTATTTTATGTTAAGTTCAACTCATTGGCATTGAACTGCACATTTGTATTGGATTAAATGGAATAAACCAGTATAAATTAGCAGTTGAACCTGTGTATCATTTTTGCAATTACAGTTTGATTTTTGCAATCAAGAACTACAAAGTTTAATAACAACAGAGTTCTGTCCTCAATGTTTGCATGTGGCTTACATTGTCCTACCTCTCATATGAGACTTAAAAGTATTAAAGGGTGTATTGTTTTCACTTTTCACTTCGTCTATAAGACTCATATCAGGGTCTACAGTATTGTCTCCTCAGCAGTACTGATATCTGGCCTAGATTATTGCCTCTTCAGCAATGCTCTTTTCTTGGCCTCTGTATTGACTCCTTAAGTGAGCTCTTTACTCGGCCTGCAGAACTGTCTTTACAGCAGATATCCTAGAGTTGTCTGCAGGATTGCTATACCCGCGGCATATTTGTGTGGTGAAGGGTGTATTGTTTTCATTTTTCAGTTCATCACTTGGTCTTATATCAGGATTTTTAATAATGTCACCTCAGCAGTGCTCTAATCTGGGCATTCGTCTTGACCCCTTGGGTTCTAACCTCAACCTGTAGAACTGTCTTCACAGCAGTTTTCCTGGAGGTGTTTGCAGCATCGTTATACCCGCGGCATGTTTGTTTGCTGAAGGGTGTATTGTTTTCATTTTTCACTTCGTCTCTAAGGCTCTTATCAGGGCCTACAATAATGTTTCCTCAGCAGTATTGATATCTAGGCCTGGAGTATTGTCTGCCCATCAATGCTCTTATCTAGGCCTCAGTATTGTCTCTTTAGGTGAGCTCTTACCTGGGCCTCAAGAACTGTCATTGTAGCATATATCCTAGAGGTATTAGCAGCAATGTTATACCCGCGGCATATTTGTATGCTGAAGGGTGTATTGTTTTCACTTTTCACTTCATCTGTAAGGCTCATATCAGGGGTCTACATTATTATCTCCTCGGCAGTACAGATATCTGGCCTGGAGTATTGCCTCCTCAGCAATGCTCTTATCTGCGCCTTTGTTTTGTCTCCTAAGGTGAGCTGTTACCTGGTCCTCAAGAACTCTCATTGCAGCATAAATCCTCAAGGTATTTGCAGCATTGTTATACCCGCAGCATATTTGAATGCTGAAAGGTGTATTGTTTTCATTTTTCACTTCGTCTCTTAGGCTCATATCAGTGTCTATAATATTGTCTCCTCAGCAGTGCTGATACCTGGCCCGTAGTATTGCCTCTTCAGCAATGCTGTCATCTGGGCCTCTGTATTGACTCCTTAGGTGAGCTATTGCTTAGACATGCAGAACTATCTGCACAGCAAATATCCTAGAGGTGTTTGCAGCATTGTAATACCCGCTGCATATTTTTCACTTCGTCTGTAAGCCTCATATCAGGGTCTACAGTATTGTCTCCTCAGCAGTACTGATAGCTGGCCTGGATTATTGCCTCCTCAGCAATGCTCTTTTCTTGGCCTCTGTATTGACTCCTTAGGTGAGCTCTTTACTCGGCCTGCAGAATTGTCTTCACAGCAGATATCCTAGAGGTGTCTGCAGGATTGCTATACCCGCGGCATATTTGTATGGTGAAGGGTGTATTGTTTTCATTTTTCAGTTCATCACTTGGGCTTATATCAGGGTCTTTAATAATGTCACCTCAGCAGTGCTCTAATCTGGGCATCAGTATTGACTCCTTGGGTGAGTTCTAACCTCAGCCTGTAGAACGGTCTTCACAGCAGTTCTCCTGGTGGTGATTGCAGCATTGTTATACCCGCGGCATGTTTGTTTGCTGAAGGGTGTATTGTTTTCACTTTTCACTTCGTCTCTAAGGCTCGTATCAGGGCCTACAATAATGTCTCCTCAGCAGTATTGATATCTAGGCCTGGAGTATTGTCTGCCCAATAATGCTCTTATCTAGGCCTCCGTATTGTCTCTTTAGGTGAGCTTTTATCTGGGCCTCAAGAACTGTTGTTGTAGCATATATCCTAGAGGTATTTGCAGCAATTTTATACCCGAGGCATATTTGTATGCTGAAGGGAGTATTGTTTTCACTTTTCACTTCGTCTGTAAGGCTCTTATCAGGGTCAACAAAATTGTCTCCTCAGCAGTACAGATATTTGGCCTGGAGTATTGCCTCCTCAGCAATGCTCTTTTCAGGGCCTCTGTATTGTTTCCGCAGATGAGCTCTTACCTGGGCCTGAATTATGTTTACAGCGAATATCCTAGAGGTGTTTGCATCATTTTTATACTTGCGGCATATTTGTATGCTGAAGGGTGTATTGTTTTCACTTTTCCCTTCGTCTATAATGCTCGTATTAAGGTCTACAGTAAAGTCTCCTCAGCAGTACTGATATCTAGGCCTCGGGTATTGTCTCCTTGGCAATGCTCTTATCTGCAGCTTTGTTTTGTCTCCTAAGGTGAGCTCTTACCAGCGCCTCAAGAACTGTCGTCGCAGTATATCTCCTCTAGGTATTTGCAGCATTGTTATACCTGCAGCATATTTGAATGCTGAAGGGTGTATTGTTTTCACTTTTCACTTCATCTCTAAGCCTCATATCAGTGTCTACAATATTGTCTCCTCAGCAATGCTGATATCTGGCCTGTAGTATTGCCTCTTCAGCAATGCTGTCATCTGGGCCTGTATTGACTCCTTAGGTGAGCTCTTACTTAGTCTGCAGAACTATCTGTACAGCGAATATCCTAGAGGTGTTTGCAGTATTGTTATACCCACGGCATATTTTTATGCTGAAGGGTGTATTTTCATTTTTCACGTCGTCGTAAGACTCATACCAGGGTCTACAATATTGTCTCTTCAGCAATACTGATACCTGGCCTGGAGTATTGCCTCCTCAGCAATGCTCTTTTCTTGGCCTCTGTATTGACTCCTTAAGTGAGCTCTTTACTCCGCCTGCAGTACTGTCTTCACAGCAGATGTAGCAGGTTTAAGAAGGGCTCTTTGAATTTTGCATGTGGCAAAATTTGTTGATTTTTAATAAAACTCCAGTTCTTTGTTGTTGTTTTCTTTGTTGTTTTCCCTTGTTTGTTTGTTTTTCAAAATTATAATGTTGTAAATTAAAAAAAAACAAACAAAAAAAAACAACTTAGTAAATAGGCTGCCATGTCAAAGGTAATCATTGATTTATCCTGGTAAAGTGGGGGTCAGGATAAATCAGATGGAATATGATTGTCAGTTTTAGCTTATTTTATGTTAAGTTCAACTCATTGGCATTGAACTGCACATTTGTATTGGATTAAATGGAATAAACCAGTATAAATTAGCAGTTGAATCTGTGTATCATTTTTGCAATTACAGTTTGATTTTTGCAATCAAGAACTACAAAGTTTAATAACAACAGAGTTCTGTCCTCAATGTTTGCATGTGGCTTACATTGTCCTACCTCTCATATGAGACTTAAAAGTATTAAAGGGTGTATTGTTTTCACTTTTCACTTCGTCTATAAGACTCATATCAGGGTCTACAGTATTGTCTCCTCAGCAGTACTGATATCTGGCCTAGATTATTGCCTCTTCAGCAATGCTCTTTTCTTGGCCTCTGTATTGACTCCTTAAGTGAGCTCTTTACTCGGCCTGCAGAACTGTCTTTACAGCAGATATCCTAGAGGTGTCTGCAGGATTGCTATACCCGCGGCATATTTGTGTGGTGAAGGGTGTATTGTTTTCATTTTTCAGTTCATCACTTGGTCTTATATCAGGATTTTTAATAATGTCACCTCAGCAGTGCTCTAATCTAGGCATTCGTCTTGACCCCTTGGGTTCTAACCTCAACCTGTAGAACTGTCTTCACAGCAGTTTTCCTGGAGGTGTTTGCAGCATCGTTATACCCGCGGCATGTTTGTTTGCTGAAGGGTGTATTGTTTTCATTTTTCACTTCGTCTCTAAGGCTCTTATCAGGGCCTACAATAATGTTTCCTCAGCAGTATTGATATCTAGGCCTGGAGTATTGTCTGCCCATCAATGCTCTTATCTAGGCCTCAGTATTGTCTCTTTAGGTGAGCTCTTACCTGGGCCTCAAGAACTGTCATTGTAGCATATATCCTAGAGGTATTAGCAGCAATGTTATACCCGCGGCATATTTGTATGCTGAAGGGTGTATTGTTTTCACTTTTCACTTCATCTGTAAGGCTCATATCAGGGGTCTACAATATTATCTCCTCGGCAGTACAGATATCTGGCCTGGAGTATTGCCTCCTCAGCAATGCTCTTATCTGCGCCTTTGTTTTGTCTCCTAAGGTGAGCTGTTACCTGGTCCTCAAGAACTCTCATTGCAGCATAAATCCTCAAGGTATTTGCAGCATTGTTATACCCGCAGCATATTTGAATGCTGAAAGGTGTATTGTTTTCATTTTTCACTTCGTCTCTTAAGGCTCATATCAGTGTCTATAATATTGTCTCCTCAGCAGTGCTGATACCTGGCCCGTAGTATTGCCTCTTCAGCAATGCTGTCATCTGGGCCTCTGTATTGACTCCTTAGGTGAGCTATTGCTTAGACATGCAGAACTATCTGCACAGCAAATATCCTAGAGGTGTTTGCAGCATTGTAATACCCGCTGCATATTTTTCACTTCGTCTGTAAGCCTCATATCAGGGTCTACAGTATTGTCTCCTCAGCAGTACTGATAGCTGGCCTGGATTATTGCCTCCTCAGCAATGCTCTTTTCTTGGCCTCTGTATTGACTCCTTAGGTGAGCTCTTTACTCGGCCTGCAGAACTGTCTTCACAGCAGATATCCTAGAGGTGTCTGCAGGATTGCTATACCCGCGGCATATTTGTATGGTGAAGGGTGTATTGTTTTCATTTTTCAGTTCATCACTTGGGCTTATATCAGGGTCTTTAATAATGTCACCTCAGCAGTGCTCTAATCTGGGCATCAGTATTGACTCCTTGGGTGAGTTCTAACCTCAGCCTGTAGAACGGTCTTCACAGCAGTTCTCCTGGTGGTGTTTGCAGCATTGTTATACCCGCGGCATATTTGTTTGTTGAAGGGTGTATTGTTTTCACTTTTCACTTCGTCTCTAAGGCTCGTATCAGGGCCTACAATAATGTCTCCTCAGCAGTATTGATATCTAGGCCTGGAGTATTGTCTGCCCAATAATGCTCTTATCTAGGCCTCCGTATTTTCTCTTTAGATGAGCTTTTATCTGGGCCTCAAGAACTGTTGTTGTAGCATATATCCTTGAGGTATTTGCAGCAATGTTATACCCGAGGCATATTTGTATGCTGAAGGGAGTATTGTTTTCACTTTTCACTTCGTCTGTAAGGCTCTTATCAGGGTCAACAAAATTGTCTCCTCAGCAGTACAGATATTTGGCCTGGAGTATTGCCTCCTCAGTAATGCTCTTATCAGGGCCTCTGTATTATTTCCGCAGATGAGCTCTTTCCTGGGCCTGAATTATGTTTACAGCGAATATCCTAGAGGTGTTTGCATCATTTTTATACTTGCGGCATATTTGTATGCTGAAGGGTGTATTGTTTTCACTTTTCCCTTCGTCTATAATGCTCGTATTAAGGTCTACAGTAAAGTCTCCTCAGCAGTACTGATATCTAGGCCTCGGGTATTGTCTCCTCGGCAATGCTCTTATCTGCAGCTTTGTTTTGTCTCCTAAGGTGAGCTCTTACCAGCGCCTCAAGAACTGTCGTCGCAGTATATATCCTCTAGGTATTTGCAGCATTGTTATACCTGCAGCATATTTGAATGCTGAAGGGTGTATTGTTTTCTCTCTTTACTTCATCTCTAAGCCTCATATCAGTGTCTACAATATTGTCTCCTCAGCAATGCTGATATCTGGCCTGTAGTATTGCCTCTTTAGCAATGCTGTCATCTGGGCCTGTATTGACTCCTTAGGTGAGCTCTTACTTAGCCTGCAGAACTATCTGTACAGCGAATATCCTAGAGGTGTTTTTAGCATTGTTATACCCGCGGCATATTTGTATGCTGAAGGGTGTATTTTCATTTTTCACGTCGTCCGTAAGACTCATACCAGGGTCTACAATATTGTCTCTTCAGCAATACTGATACCTGGCCTGGAGTATTGCCTCCTCAGCAATGCTCTTTTCTTGGCCTCTGTATTGACTCCTTAAGAGAGCTCTTTACTCCGCCTGCAGTACTGTCTTCACAGCAGATGTAGCATGTTTCAGAAGGGCTCTCTGAATTTTGCGTGTGGCAAAATTTGTTGATTTTTAATAAAACTCCAGTTCTTTGTTGTTGTTTTCTTTGTTGTTTTCCCTTGTTTGTTTGTTTTTCAAAATTATAATGTTGTAAATTAAAAAAAAACAAAAAAAAAAATAAAAACTTAGTAAATAGGCTGCCATGTCAAAGGTAATCATTGATTTATCCTGGTAAAGTGGGGGTCAGGATAAATCAGATGGAATATGATTTTCTTTGTCACTTTTAGCTTATTTTATGTTAAGTTCAACTCATTGGCATTGAACTGCACATTTGTATTGGATTAAATGGAATAAACCAGTATAAATTAGCAGTTGAATCTGTGTATCATTTTTGCAATTACAGTTCCATAAAAAGGACTGCAGTTAATTTACAACCAATGAATTCCGTAACTACAAAGTTGTATAACAACAGAGTTCTGTCCTCAATGTTTGCATGTGGCTTACATTGTCCTACCTCTCATATGAGACTTAAAAGTATTAAAGGGTGTATTGTTTTCACTTTTCACTTCGTCTATAAGACTCATATCAGGGTCTACAGTATTGTCTCCTCAGCAGTACTGATATCTGGCCTGGATTATTGCCTCCTCAGCAATGCTCTTTTCTTGGCCTCTGTATTGACTCCTTAAGTGAGCTCTTTACTCGACCTGCAGAACTGTCTTTACAGCAAATATCCTAGAGGTGTCTGCAGGATTGCTATACCTGCAGCATATTTGTATGCTGAAGGGTGTATTGTTTTCATTTTTCAGTTCATCCCTTGGGCTTATATCAGGGTTTTTTATAATGTCACCTCAGCAGTGCTCTAATCTGGGCATCAGTATTGACTCCTTGGGTGAGTTCTAACCTCAGCCTGTAGAACGGTCTTCACAGCAGTTCTCCTGGAGGTGTTTGCAGCATTGTTATACCTGCGGCATATTTGTTTGCTAAAGGGTGTATTGTTTTCACTTTTCACTTCGCCTCTAAAACTCATATCAGGGCCTACAATAATGTCTCCTCAGCAGTATTGTATTGATATCTAGGCCTGGAGTATTTACTGCCCAAAATGCTCTTATCTAGACCTCCATATTGTCTCCTTAGGTGAGCTCTTACCTGGGACTCAAGAACTGTCGTCGCAGCATATGTCCTAGAGTTCTATCCTCAATGTTTGCATGTGGCTTACATTGTCCTACCTCTCATATGAGACTTAAAAGTATTAAAGGGTGTATTGTTTTCACTTTTCACTTCATCTATAAGACTCATATCAGGGTCTACAATATTGTCTCCTCAGCAGTACTGATATCTGGCCTTGAGTATTGCCTCCTCAGCAATGCTCTTTTCTTGGCCTTTGTATTCTTCTAAGGTGAGCTCTTACCTGGTCCTGAAGAACTGTCTTCACAGATCATGTCCTAGAAGTGTTTGCTGTATTGTTATACCCGCATTATATTTGTATGGTGAAGGGTGTATTGTTTTCACTTTTCAGTTCGTCTCTAAGGTTCATAACAGAGGCTATATAATAATGCCTCCTCAGCAGTGCTCTAATCTGGGCATCCGTATTTACTCCTTAGATAGTTCTAACCTGTGCCTGTAGAACTGTCTTCACAGCAGATCTCCTGGAGATGTTTGCAACATTGTTATACCCGCGGCATATTTGTTTGCTGAAGGGTGTATTGTTTTCACTTTTCACATTGTCTCTGAGGCTCATATCAGGGCCTACAATAATGTCCTCAGCATTATTGATATCTGGGCCTGAAGTATTGGTCTGCCCAGCTATGTCCTTATATAGGCCTCTGTATTGCCTCCTGAGGTGAGCTCTTACCTGGGCCTCAAGAACTGTCTTCGCAGCATATATCCAAGAGGTATTTGCAGCATTATTATACCCGCGGCATATTTGAATGCTGAAAGTTGTATTGCAGTATTGTCACCATTGTAATTCATGTGCAACACAAGAATGCGCCTTTATGCCATATGTGGGCAATGAAGGTCCTGAGTAGCCTGCATATTAGTGCAGTTTGATAAGCACCTTACAGAATCATAGGATACTGTGGAATGTATTCCTAAACACAGGAGGACCTGATCTGAGTGGAGGTGCGCATGCAGATTGGACCTTCAACGTTCATACATGGCATTAGGGCGCTTTTCTTCCTGTTGCACGTCTTTTTTTTTATATCTCAGTTTTGCAGATGTCTGGGGTAATTGAGCAAGTCGCAAGCTGTTTCTGTTCCCAATTCAGGATTATAGAGGATCTCCAGGTATATTTTATTAGAAGTAAAATTGTAGACCCTGTAAATCGGGTAACTGGCTAGGGATCAGCACAGTACACCTCACTCAACCATCTGTCTCTTAAATGAATAATGGACAGGACATCAATATGAACTTATAAGAAACAGATTCTGATTATATTCTGTACAGCAGAGTTTAGACATTGTTATATCTGAAAATTTACATCATGCACTGTAATTGAAAGGCCACAATCACGTAGCATTGTCTTCCCATGACATTCTGGGCCCAGTTGTTCAAAGCTAACGATGTCGTTAGTTAACGATTCGTTAAAATTTACAAGTGATACGCAAATATGCTGATATTTTTTGTTGAAAAAATGTGAGTAGCTTTTGCAGTTACTCAAATTTTTTCAGCAAAAAAATATCAGAATATTGTATATTGAATCAGCTCAAAGAGTTGACAAAATGACCCTTGACGAGCTTGTTAAGCTAATGATGCTTTGAACAACTGGGCCCAGATATGGAACAAATGATAACAGCAAATGGCAGGAACAGCAAAACAAAGGAGGAAATCTCCTTTGAAACTGTCAGTAAATAACCAGACAAGAGTCCAGTTAGTATCATCACTGTTCCTGTATACCATTACCATATTGCTTATAGCCTCTACAACAGGCACCTTATCTGTTCCGCTGATTCAAGAAGGCCGGCCTCGGTGGCTCAGTTGGATGCGCGTCCGACAGGAAACCAGGAGGTCGCGGGTTCGACCCCCGCCGAGGTCGGCAACATTCTTTCATGGAGATTGATCATGAAATATTTTCTATGGTCATTCTCTCCCTTCCCCTGATTCAAGAAGGGCAGTTGTCAGTATCTGGCGAAAGAATGTGCACAATACTGGTTAACCACTCAGAAGACTAAGCCTGCCCAGTAAACGTGTGGTTAGGTAAACTGACTGCACTCGACATGACCCAATTGGGTTGACTGGGCCGTAAAACCTCAACACAAAGAAACAGGCACCTTTTAGCTATCAGCTACTGTAATCACTAAGGCTGGCACAATTAATCAGATAATCGGTTAATTAATCCATAAATTTCACAAAAATGATTTATCATTACAGATTTGCTAATAATCAATCATTTAATTTTTGTGTTTGTTAGTTTACCATATTTACCCTTAGTATTCAGACACTTCAACTCCTTACCGTACTTTATCTAAAATTTTAACGTGTAGAATTTACTACCCAATGTTGTGTCTAACATAGCTGAATGGGTGGCAAATAGTGTAGATCCTGATGAGACGCCACATTTTGTGGCTTCTCATCTGGATCTACACTGTTAGCTCAGGCCTGTCTGGCCAAATACATACAGTTAAGTATAACATACAGCAAGAGTCATGCGCAGAGACAGGCAAAATTATGACCAAATCTTCAGTGATTACAAATCAATTTTCGATCACAATGGCGCGACTGATATTCAGTTCTCTTTTCAGCTCTGATTAGCCAGTCCTAGTAATAACCCTAAGTATTGGGCCTGATCAAATGGAACAAACCCAGATAAGATGCCACCTAATGCAGTGTCTGATCAAGGTCCACACTATTTATTGTTAATCCAACAGTTTTTAGACACACATAGTGAAATATTATGGACATTTTAGAACAAGAAAATTGTTTATATGTCCCAATATCAAGGGTATATACAGGTGTATGCTAAAAAAAGTTAGAGAAAAGTCCAGGGAGTGCCACAATCACAAGCCGCAGCCCTTCCCAGACACCAAGAGGAAACAGACAAATCCAAACAACGGAAAATCAAACAAACATACGAAAAGCACTAAGATTCATGCACCCGTCCACACTAAATAACGGAAGATATTATGCAACATTAAATTTCTTGCCGGCCTCGGTGGCTCAGTTGGATGCGCCGTCCGACTGGAGACCAGGAGGTCGTGGGTTCAACCCCCGCCGAAGTCGGCAACATTCTTTCGTGGAGATTGATAATGAAATATTTTCTATGGTCATTCTCTCCCTTCCGCTGATTCAAGAAGGGCAGTTGTCAGTTTCTGGCGAAAGAATATGCACAATACTGGTTAACCGCTTAGAGGACTAAGCCTGCCCAGTAAACGTGTGGTTAGGTAAACTGACCGTGCTCGACATGACCCCACTGGGTTGACTGGGCCGTAAAACCTCAACACAAACAAACATTAAATTTCTTCCATTGATGGCTAACTACATGTATTTCCATTTTGACATTTCCATTTTGCTGCACCACGACATTTCATGACATTTTATCATTAGCTTGCCACATGAAGTCGAAACTGTTTGGACACTATATGACAATAATAGTTTAATGCATTGACATCACGAGAACATGTCTATATAATTTTGACCCCCTTAAACCCCACTTTTACATAGTAAAACTATGGTTTACATTTTTTTTGCTCAAAAACATAGATTGTGGCGGTTCTATGAGTACCACAATCTATGTTTGGAGCAGAAATATGAAAAATATCAGTTTTTATCTGAAAAATTTCAGTTTTTGGAGGTGAAATTTTCTATATATTTGAATAGGCGTGTTTTCATAATGTCTACAAAGTATCACACTCTCTCATTTGAATCATATGGGATAAGATCTTTTTTCAACGTACTTGATATATTTTAGATTGTGTTTTGTGCTAACTTTCCTGCTACTGAGGGGGAATATTGACAGTTTAATTCCATGTGATGTATATGCCTTCTTCCGTTCATTCTTCTGGGCTAAACTCTTGGTAAGTTATTTTATGTAAAGGCACAACAGAAAAATAAACCCCATAATTTTAAGCTGGCTGGCTTGTACGAGGGGTGTTCGAAATGAATTGCTTATTGTCCTCTAGCTCGATATCCACGTGGGGCACGACAAAAACCAATACATACCTGTATAGGGCTATTCAATATCTACACAATGGTATATAAATGTACATGTTAGACTAAGTGTAAGACATAAAATTTGCCATTTGAATACACGCAGTCATTGACCACTGCAGTAAAAATGGTTGGTAGAAGCATCGTCAAAAAAAGATGAAATACGGGCTTACATCAAAGCTCGCTCAAAACTTGGTTGTTCTTTGAAGAAGCTGATGACTGAAATTTCTACTGCTTTTGGACCTTCTTGTGTGTCTTATGACACAGTTCGGCGGTGGAAAAAGAAATTTGAGTCTGGTGTAGAGTCCATTAAAAATGCACCGAAATCAGGTAGGCCAAAATCTGCATCTCGTAAAGAAATCGTTTCCAAAATAAAGGAAATCATTGAAGGAGATGCCAGATTTACAGTTCGTGATATTGCACGAAAGGTAGGCATATCACTATCAAGGGTTCACCTTATTTTGAAGAAGCATTTGATAGTCAGAAAGATTTCTGCTAGATGGGTGCCACATCTGTTGACTGACGAGCAAAAGAGGCAACAGGTTAAAGTGGCCAAAAAGCTGCTTCAAATGTTCCCAAAATATGACAAAAAGCAGTTTGTCAATGTCGTTACAGGTGATGAAACCTATGTCCATTATTTTGAGTCCGTCAGAAAGGTTAGCAATAAGATCTGGGCCACTAAACACAGCAAACGCCCAATAATTGCCAAACGTTCTTTGAGTACAAAGAAGGTTTTGTATGCAATCTTCTTCTCTGGTGAAAGAGTCGCAATAAAAGTGCCAGTGAAAAAGAGCAAAAGCATCACCGGAAAGTACTACAAAGACGTAGTACTGAAGAAACTGAAAAAGTATTATCAGAAACGACACCCTGTCACTTGTTTTAAACATGTCCCTCTTCTACATGACAATGCCCCAGCTGATACCTCCACAATAGTTACGGCGTTTTTGAAGAAAGAAAAAGTAACTGTTTTGCCTCACCCCCCGTATTCACCAGACCTTGCCCCATGTGATTTCTTTTTGTTTCCGAAATTGAAAGCATTCGTTGCTGGGCGGAAATACCAGTCCCGACAGGCACTTGGATCTGCCATTCATCAGTACGTTATTACTGTGCCCAAATCAGCGTACCGTGACGCCTTCAAGAAGTGGATACATCGGCTGAAACTTTGCATTTCTAGCCACAGGGAGTACTTCGAGGGCATGAAATGAGCACTTTTGGGCTAACTTGAAATTTGAAGTCTCCAGATAGAAATAAGCAATTCATTTCGAACATCCCTCGTACATCTGAGCAGTCATATCAGACTTCTGGCTTGTACATCTGAGCAGTCATATCAGACTTCTGGCTTGTACATCTGAGCAGTCATATCAGACTTCTGGCTTGTACATCTGAGCAGTCATATCAGACTTCTGGCTTTTACATCGTAGCAGTCATATCAGACTTCTGGCTTGTACATCTGAGCAGTCATATCAGACTTCTGGCTTGTACATCTGAGCAGTCATATCAGACTTCTGGCTTGTACATCTGAGCAGTCATATCAGACTTCTGGCTTGTACATCTGAGCAGTTATATCAGACTTCTGGCTTGTACATCTGAGCAGTTATATCAGACTTCATGTATATACTGTTTGAACTTTTATGAAAGAAAATATGGGGATACCTTGAACAGGTCAAAGTCATGGATTCGGCAGATAAGGTTAGAATGATGTGACCGAACAAAACCGCAGTTAAATGAAAACATCCATTGAACAAATGAAGAGGTATTGAAACAGAAATACCATGTTGGAATAGTTAACAGGGAAACTAAATTGCAAACCACAGCCCTAAATAGGCAGTTGCACAGATCTGCATTCTGGTCTGGGTCTGCTTTCAATAGATTTCTAATTTTGTGAAAGAAAATGTGCTATTGTTAAGAAGAAATAATAATTTTAGCAAACGAGGAAGCATCCATGTGACTGAGAAGCGTCTGCGTGGCCGAGCAATTAGTGCTACTGACAATTGTTCACAAGGCCCAGGGTTCAACTCCTACTTCAAGAGACAGAATTTTCTTACGGAGCCTTTCATTATTACCCCTTCATTGTCTCAATAGTACGTAAATAAGGTTGAAAGAGAAATTAACCCATTTCAGTCTGGCATTCCATAAATGGGACATAGGCAAACCATGTAGACCAAGATAAGATGGCACTTAATGCAGCATCTGATCAGGTTCTACACTGTTTGCAGTAACATTAGAAAGTTTCAATAATAAAGCAACTATCACGATTTCTGTATAACACCCCTTTGACTATACAATGGACCCTTCCAAAGTTCATGATGGGAGAGTTTATTGAATATACAGTCTACTCTCATTATCTCGAATTCCAAGGGAGTCTCTGAAATACTTTGAGATATCTGTACATCGACATATCAGATTTGCAGAATTTAGGAAAAAATGAATCGAACAGCAACATTTAACAAATGTATATGTAATTTGACTCCTGAAATTAGTTATATTGAAAATATTGTGGAAAAGAGGAGAAATTGCTCCTTAGGAGCAATTTCTCCTCTTTTCTACAATATTTTGTTACCTGTTGTAAGATTTTCATGTTTAAGCAGGGACAAGATTATCGCTTCGAGATAAGCGGTTATTCGAGATAAGCTAGTTTGAGATAATGAGAGTGAACTGTATTTAGGTGAATCATCTGACTGAGCAGTATTTGTATTACAATAAATATATCCAGCATGAGCCATGTATGATAAAGATGGGGGAAATCTATCTAGACGAGGAGAGTTTACTGACACTACCTACCAAACACATAACGTCTTTACACAATGTCGCTGCAACGTCACGACGTTGCAGCGACGTTGTAAAGACGTTGATGCGACGTTGTGTGTTTGCTGGGTATCCAATTTGCATGTCAAGAGCACTACTTTAGGCCAACCAACCCACATTTATCCTCGTCCTGTTGAACCCAGTTATGCACTGCCTTTGCAAATAGTGTAGATCCAGATTAGTTGGATCTCTTAAGAAACAAACTGATCTGGATCTGCACTGTTTGTCATTATGTGAATTTGTATCAGCAACCTGTATCATGTTACCTGATTAGCTGAGTATTAGAGGTGGGTGTGTCATCTTAATTATTAATCATGGCAAGGGTTAAATGTAGAAATTGGAAATTGAAAAAAAAAAAAAAAATCTGTCGGTTTAGTGAGAGTCTGCCTTCTGCTGTATGTAAACAATCGAGGACTAGATAAGATGGCAGGAGTGGCTCCAGGATTTCAGTGCCGCACTTTACAAAGGTATTTCGATTTGGAGACAACAACAAAAATAGTATTCTAATGGAAAGGAAATAGAATAAAGGGGAGAGACCGATAGACCCTCTGCCCAACAAACACCCTCCATAGTCCAGAGAGTGGAGCATCTGTATAATATGCTGTTCTATTTCTCCATGATAACCAGAGTGGCCGGCCTCAGTGGTTTAGTTAGATGCGCGGCCGACTTGTGATCAAGAGGTTGCGGAAATGACCTCCGCCGGGTCTTCAACATTCTTTCGTGGAGAATGATCAAGAGATTTCTATGGTCCTTCTCTCCCTTCCGCTGAGTCAAGAAGGGCAGTTGTCAGTTTCTGGCAAAATAATGTGCACAATACTGTTTAACCGCTTTGAGGACTAAGCCTACCCAGTAAAAGTGTAGTTAAGTAAATTGACAGTGCTCGACATGACCCCATAGGGTTGACTGGGTCGTAAAACCTCAACACAAACAAATGAAACAAGTGTTGTTTGTGCTTAAGAGCAGCACTTTGACTACATATGAGCCAGCACAGAAGAAAAGGGAACTTATCACATAGGCAACCGGAAAAGGCTCAGGTGGACCTCCTCATAAGTGCAGTCTCGACGGAGTCTTTGCTGTTGGCAGACATGTATTAGAGACTTTGAAGAAGCTTCAGACAAAAAATGCATGTCTATAGCTGCCAAACATGGGACTGCTCATGCGCACTTAAAGGCACACAAATCAGCAAAACTTTAAAGGTCCCTTTCGTTCATGTACCAACTCAATATTTATATGGTTATATTATAGGGTTACTACACTGATATTGATGAATGTGGTCCTGAGTGGGTTAATATTTATAGTTATATAATAAAAGGGTAGCTATAAATATTGTTCTCTCGTTTTGCTTCTTATTCTGTATTTTTTGTTTACCAGTAATTTGATGCTGCAAAAAATGCTGTCTGTAACAGTGCAAAACTCGTATCAGAAAATGATATCATTTTTGCACAAGTGCAATGTCAACATGATATCATGTTTGACAGTGTTGCTGTTTTGCAGCGAATATAGTCGTTAAAACAAATTAGTTGAGCAAAAATTAGTTATGTTGCAGGCTTTCAAGTGGGCCCTACTTTTCTTACTTTTCCCTATTTTTTGGGCTCCTACTTTTCCCTACTTCTTTTTCTGAAAATGCCTACTATCCCTTCTTTTTATTCCAAAAATGTTTGAAGTGATCAAATTTGTGATTTTTTTTCTTGCTTGCTTCGCTTGCTCGGAGTTTTAAAAAAATCAGATCAGTTTAATCTAAGCAGACACAATCAAATATTTTTATTTCAGTTGTAACTCATTTTTTGGAACAGTTATTTTGGCATTTCCTTTCCATGGTAATGTAGTGTGGTTGTTCAGAGAAAACTTTGTTTGCTTATATCTTTTTCTACGCCTGAAAACACTTAGAACGTCCCTCACTGTCCCTACTTCTCATGATTGAAATGCCTACTTTTCTCTACTTTTCAAAATTTTGAGCCCTACTTTATCCCTACTTTTTTGATAGAGGGCACTTGAAAGCCTGGTGTTGCTTCACTTGCGACTTTCAAACTTTAAGAGTAATTTATTTGATATTTTGGTACGGCGTAACATCATATTTCATGAGGTCAAGTGAAAATGACATCAACAATTTGGACGTTATACAACGTCAACATTCCACAGTGGTAATTAAGTTTGAGATTTGTTACTGGTCGACAAACAAGCATTTCTGATCTAAAGAAAGCCTGCAATTTTGATTTTGTGTACTTGTATTGAGATGTTCCTCGGATTTTATTGTTCATTTCTAATCATTTAATATTTATGGCTATACAACTTTGACCCCCTTAAACCCAACTTTTATACAGTAAAACTGGGGTTACAGGGGTATACATTAATTTTCCTATTTCTGCTCAAAAACAAAAGATTGTGGGTACTCGCTAGAACCGCCTCACCAAGGCAGTTCTAACAAGTACCCACAATCTATGTTTTGAGCAGAAATATGAAAACTACCAGAATTTTTTATCTGAAAGTTTTCATTTTTTGGTGGTAAAATTCTCAATATATTTGAATAGGCGTGTTTTCATAGTGTTATAAGAATAAATATTAGTACCTTAACGGGAGCTCTGGTCCCTCTGGATCTGCCACAAAAAAGGGAAGGTCTGCATGCATGGCTGGGATTTTTCTTCTTTACACATGGCACTGGGCTGATTTTCTGATATTGTTCATGTGAGATGAATCCAAAGCTCCAGTTAGCCCTTGCATCCTTTATTTCTGAAATGGACTCTTCTATCTCAGAATCTGGTCAGAACCATTGTTCCTAATAGGTATCGCAGTCAAAAATCAAAACAAAATGGCAAAGAGTGTAGATCCTGATGAGACGACTCATTATGAGCTGTCTCATCAGGAGCTACATTGTTTGCAAAGAAATTGTTTTGGTCTGAAGGGCTGAAAGGTTTAAGGAGTATCTAGATATATTCCTAATTTCTCAAAGAACTCATGAAAACACGCCCATTCAAATATATAGAAAATTTCACCACCAAAAAATATTTCACCATGAAAAATTTTCAGATAAAAAACTCTGATATTTTTCATATTTCTGTTCAAAATATATATTGTGGGTACTCGTTAGAACCGCCTCGCCCAGGCAGTTCTAACAAGTATCCACAATCTATGTTTTTGAGCAAAAATAAGAAAAATAATGTATACCCCCGTAAACCCCAGTTTTACAATATAAAAGGGGTTCAAATTATATAGGTACGTTTTTGTGATCTATTAGACGAGCCTCAGAAATGATGAGTATCCTTTTTTTAATCTGAGAAAGAAAAACAACTGTCAATATTTTGAATGATAGAGCCTCCTCATCTGAAACCATGGAAATACCTTTTTGTTCTCAGAGCTCTAGATAAGGGGAATATCAATTACAGTGTGTATATCTCGAACTCTGCTGAAGAGAGCTTTCTTGACGGGATTTTCAAATGTTGGCGCAAGTTGTTTTATCAACTATACACAGAGCATGAACTACGCAATGGACATTTTCATCCCTTAGTATATTTCCTTCAGTGGACTTGTTTATCGACAAGCTTGATGGCACAAAATACAAAATCTGGGGTAAAGTCAGGAATACATAGACAACAACAGTGACGTAGGCAAGTTGCTGAAACTTTCATTTGGACTCAACTTCGTTGATCTTAGTCCCCGTGGTGAGCAGGGAGCAACACATGCTAATTGCACTTTCGTAACAAAAACAATTTGCGCATTTGATTTGAAAAAAAAACACATGCAATAGTAAAAGGAAAAAAAATGCGCTTCTGATATATGGATTCACGCATTCGTAAATCGTCGTGATTAAATTACCATCTGTAATGAATTAATACGTTATGCATTTGTTTTCAAAACAGTATACTAAATACCCATTATTGCATAAAAAGCAGTGTCGCACGTTATTAACAGCCGTGCATTAATCGGCAAAAAGCCAGGTTCCTTGGGAGGTGTAGAAAACCGTGGCCTCCGGCCTCGGTTTTCAAAACCTCCCACAGGACCTGATGAATGTTAATGCATGAAAAAACCATGTTTGATCCCTATATTCAAAAACATGGATATCCCACTACTGTAACCCTTGTAGTGCCGCACAATCACAGCTGTAACAAACGACTTTCTGTTTTTTTTTAATTTTTTTTAATGAGGCTTGACTTTTCATGTGAATATCTATCCACCAGATGTTCAGCTTTATCTTTTCTTTAAAAGAATAAGAAATGAATGGTATCTGCTACAATTTGCATGGTGCTTTAACCCTTGCCTTGCTAAATAAATTAAGATACCATGCCCACTTCTAATTTCCAGCCAGTCAGATTACTTGATCCGGGTTTTTGATAGAAATTCACATATTTAATGACAAACAGTGCAGATCCAGTTTGCTAAGAAGGGCTTGTCGTCTTCAGCAAGAGAAGGGTAAAGACTATGTTAAGCTCTGTGAGTATCACTTAAGACAAATGCCTTGGTAAGATATAATCTGATGAGTTCAAAATGTCTGTTTGATTAAACAAGTATGTGTACATGTTGTAAGCAGGCTAGAAATATAAGAAGTAGCACTTAGTACAATTGTTGTAAAATTCACTTCGATTCTTATTTTTATGTTCAATATTAGGAGTTGGACACTGGCTGTCATGCCGGTTTATACAGACACTCGATACAATGACAAAATTCTACTTGATGATTAGGCTGGGAGTAAATAAGATATCGCGAACATTGCATTTAATTCTTCAAGATAAATGTTTTGGATATTTTTAATAGAATCGCCTCACTGAGGTGATTTTAACAAAAATAACCAAACATTTTCTATAAAAAAATAAGAATAACACAAGCCCTTTTCTACGTATCATTCTGCTGCATTTCAGGATCCTTTAAAACAGAAAATTCATTTTAATGGCAACATCTTTGGGAACAAATGCTATTGTTATAACAAATGGCCACTGTTATAAGTTTAACTACTCAGCTGAGGCAAATATTCATTTATTTGAAAACCAAGGTGGAAAATACCTTGTCACCTTGAGATCAAAAATAAGATACTGCATTGTTAAAAAGCTCTGGATCTGATGAAATTTAGTTGTTTGCTTTTTTACTACTCTCTGGGTAAATTCAGCAGACGACAAACTAATGATATTTTATCTTATCTTTATTTCAAGAAAACAGAATTTTGATATTTCATGCAGATTGTCTCTAATGGACATATCAAATTCTGTTTCCTGAAAAAAAAATAAAAAAATAAAAATGTTGTCTGCTGACAATTCCACCCAGAGTGCTAAGCGTTAACTCTTTCACTGTGACATAATATTTCAGGTCTTACCATGTTGATCCCAGGAGATTTCAAGATTACCAACAACAACTGCCCCTTCTGATCTAGTTCTAATTCATTGTAAAGAGGGAAGTGATGTTTTGTGTATGTGACAGTTGATTTAAGCCATCACATTGTGACTGTTGACTAATGTGATGCTCAGTTTTCTAGATAAGAACTAACAGATAAATGTCGGGTCATGAGAAAAGCCTTTCTGTGTCACATGTAGACAGTAAAGTCCTCGCGATCAGACTGCACGTTATTTGACAATGCCTTTACTTCTGTTACTGAATCATTGAATACTGTTCATTGTATGTAAAAAAAAACAATAAAGGTCCTGAGTATATTGCAAATGCAGTCTGATATAAACCTATATGGACATTGGCAAACTAGTGTAGACTCAAATCAGATGTCACATAATGTGGCATCTGTTCAGGGTTTACACTGTTTGCATTAACCCATTGTATACTGAACAGACTCTTCCACACTATATATTGGAAGAGTCCAATTTCAGTTTTAGGTACGTCCGGCTATGAGGTTTACATATTTCTAGAGAAAAAAGGCTAAACTATTTGCAAACAGTGGAGACCCTGATCAGATGCCGCGTTCTGCGGCATCTGATCTGGGTCTGCACTGTTTGCCAATTACCCTTTTACAGGTCTCCCGACTACAATGGGTTAAATATGTAAAATGTCTATAAACCATGGTAATATATAATAAAACAAAGCAGACACCACGTTTAGTGGAAGTTCATTATTCCAAAGAGTTAACATAGAAGAATTCATAATTATCACACACTCTAAATAGAATAGAAAATGGAATTAGAATACAGTTATATCTATAATTTTGTTTGTCATAGTAACAGGGTTTATGCTGCCATGTTAATGTATATAAGACTAAATAAATATTCTGTATCTGTATCTGTGTATCTACTTGTATATCGACAATTGTGCAGCCTCTGAAACCCCAGAATACCGTATTTTTCATTTTACAACATGCATACAGACAGTATTGTCAGTAGAAAGAAAAGAGAGCATTATTTCATACGAACATTAACCCTTGTCATGCTGAATAAATTAAGATGCCAGGCCCACTTCTAATTTCCAGATTACTTGATCTGCCATGGGTTTTTGATAGAAATTCACGTTTAATGACAAACAATGCAGATCCAAATCAGTTGGCTTTATCAGAAGCCAACTGATCTGGATCTACACTGCTTGCTAACACAGGGCATGTCATGTTCAGCAAGAGAAGGGTTAAAACCAATCAGAACTCATTAAAGTAACGTCATTTTTGCAACGTACATGGCGTTATTTACTTTACCACCTACAAACAATTATTGATTATTGAATGCAAAATCTCTTGAAGATGTTTGTCTTTTGAAAACACTTCAGGAAATTAAAGGTAACTAACCACCTTGATATTCCCGAAATTAAGATGCCACGCCCACTTCCAATTTTCTGCCAATCAGATTACTAGATCCAGATTGTTGATACAAATTCACATACTTGACGACAAACCGTAGAGATCTAAATCAGTTGGCCTCTGAAGAAGCCAAGTGATTTGGATCTACATTGTGTGCAAAGGCAGGGCATGTCTGGGATCAGCAGGAACAGGTCTAAAACTGGTACACAAAGCAAATAACTCGAGTTAATTACTCTCTTTTCAAAACTGTGGAAACACGTTTTCATGTAAGACTTTTTTAAGGTATCATGTATAATAAACTAGCCTTACATCTTTAAAATCTTTTGTTGTCTTTGAAAAAACGCAATTAGATCCCAGCTAGCCTTCTACATAAATCTATAGTGGGCCCTGACGGGCCGATAACGGCCTGCCATAGATTTATGTAGAATGCTTACTGGGATCTCTGGTTTTGCTTGACAAAACTGTAATTCATATTTTTGACCCAAAGGTCAGGCTTTCTCTATTGTTTACGTCGCTGATTCAAGATGATATTATTGCTCCATGACGTCATCACTGGAATAGTTTATTTTCCAAAAGGGATGTTACAAGGGATGTTTATTTATAATGTTTTACGTGCTAAATTATGCTTATTTTGTCGCAGTTGTTAATTAATAATTTTAAAATTCTTTAATCTAAGTCATAACTTCCTCCCTGACCTTTGTAGTCTGTAAACCAAAAATCTGTAATCGGGCCCCCATAGCCTAGTGGATAGGAGAGTTGACTCTTAATCCATTAGGTTTCTCAACGCTGTGGTTATATAGAGCCTCACTTGGGTCACATGTGGGAAAGCCAAGTTCTGCTTACAGATGGTCAGGTGGGTTTCAGTTTCCCTGGGTTCTCCGGTTTTTGCCCACCTTTGATGTACGACCGGCTAGATATAAGTGAAATATTCTTGAAAGGGCCGTAAAACCCAAGTAAAAAAAAATCTGTAAACAACGACAGTAGAAAAACCCCACATTTTAAATAGAATGATCCTGAATTATGTCACAGAAAACCCAGCAGCCATATATTTATCTGAAGCTGAAGCTTTTTGTTTGCATTTTAAAAATGTATTTAGACAAGTTTGAGATTCCTGTGGGGTATTATAAAGAGTCATGGAGAAATTCGAAAATGACCAAAGGAGTACATTACGAAAACATGCCGAAAATTTTACCACCAAAAAAAAAAAAAAAAAATTTCAGATAAATTATGATATTCTTGATATTTCTGCTCAAAACATAGATTGTGGGTACTCGTTAGAACTGCCACGTTGAGGTGGTTCTAGGGCGTATCCACACTGTATGTTTTTGAGCAGAAATAAAAATAATGTATATCCCTGTGAACCCCAGTTTTGCTATATAAAAGTAAGATTTAAGGGGGTCAAAATTATATAGGCATGTTTTCGTGATGAATATGAATGTCGGGTAGGGTTTCTGCGATTTTTTTTTGGTTTTATATCCAATTTTGCAGTCTAAGCTTAGTTTACGCATGGACTATGACATTTCAGAAAGTGCTACTGGAGCAGTGGCAAACTCTAATGGGCGTAGACAATATTTTTTTCTGTGGAATTTCAGAATCTTGTCACTTTTTGGCAACAGAATACTTCTGTAAGTCTGATATGGAAGTGTTCTGTTGACAAATGTGACCAGTAGATCCTGATCGTCTGAATTAATTGCAACATCTGATCAGAGCCTTTTCTTTATAGGACAAATGCAACAGGCGAATTGCGATCATATTATTATAGTAATAATGTGTATACATTTTAGTTGCCATCATTTGTGTAACGGATGGACGGCAATGCTAATACTAAGCAACAGAAGCACATGCATCAGTTATAGTTTCATGAATTTTATTTTCTCAAAAATGATGACCATTTCGTTCAGTTTCAGATGTGGAAACATTACGGGAGTGTTGCCCTGACGTCATGACGTTAACATAAGAAAGTCCTGTTTAACCTTTTCAGCCCTTTAGACCAAGACAGACACTTTTGCAAACAGTGTAGATCCAGATGAGATGGCTCATAATGAGCCATCTCATCAGGATCTACACTGTTTGCCATTTTATTCTTGATTTACAAGTGCCACTCTTTTGTCAGCAATCAATGTGACCAAAAGCATAATGAAAGAGTCTATTTCAGAAACCCAGGGTTGAAAGGGTTGTGAGAGCATGATATGGATCTGGAAAAATCGAGGCTTTCAACTGATCCAGCAATGAAAACTTAACTGTTCGAAAGCAAAAGCAATATCACTAATAAAATATACACCTGGAAAAAAGTTAAGCACCCTCTCGAAATTTCACCGCAATTTCGAAAGGTATCTCTTTGAAATAACTCCAAACTGAGATTGAAAGAAGTACCATTTCCATACTTTTGAACATTTGGCAAAATAAAAGCAACAAAACGAAATGGACATCTTCAGAATCAGAATATTTTACTGGTGATACATCGATGACGTTCATTCACCAGGGCCAACGATTGCAAAGACTAGTCTCTAGATCTCATAAGTGATATGCATCTAGCGACAGGGTCCTCAGAACTTTCAGCAGAGGAGATTATGGATGCAGGGAGTGCATTCCATTCTTACATAATGGCTGTCACTTGAAACTCGAAAATATGAATGCTCCTATGATTATTTGCCAACAGTATTCGTAAAGTTAAGCAAGGTGGATATTTCATTGTAAAAATGTCATTTATTATCTCCAGATTACATTAGCATTAGTCAACCTCCAGTATAGTGCATAGCTGCCGTGTGCTCGAATGACAGCTTTTACCCTGTGCCTCATCCCCACCACCATACACCCCACCTGTCAAGCGTCAGGTTTCCTGAAGAGACAATTCACGCCAAATGCATGTATACTGTTGACAGTGTCACAAATGGCTGGTCACGATTGCCTTATGGAACACATGTTAATACCCCAGCAGACACACAACATTGAAGCAACGTAGATTTAACGTTGATTCAACGTCAAGACGTTGAATCCTCATTGTTTCACCATTGTGTGCTTGCTGGGTACCAACAATGATATTTGATATACATACACAGCTAAACTCTATTTCATATATATTTTTTCACTTAATTTTTCGCAATATCGAAACATGTTCAGCGACAAAAGTTGTGGCGCGCGACCTTCACAGACTTCTCCAAAAGGTCCCAGCTTCCTACATTTTACAAGCATTGCTCCAATTAGATGAGCATATTTCATCTTGAAAGATTCGTGAAGAACTATCACAATAAGACCTGCCTTTAGGTGTTATATACCTCGCAATGTTTGACTAGTTAAATAGCAAATATAAGGATATATAAAAATGTGTATACCCTTTTATTAGGGTTTATCCATGTATCTGTAAAACGTTGAGTAATTAATTTATTTATTTATTTATTTATTTATTTGAGACACGCGAAAGGTGCTTTCTGGGCATATGCTAACAGTAAACCCCAAGATCAGCCATGCAGCTAATCTGATAAGGGACTTTGGTATATACATGTAGATTGACACATTCAAAATTATTCAGGAATTCTGTAAGCGGACAGCAAAGTCCCTGTGAGTCAGACTGTGAGGTTACACATACTGATCTGAGTATTCACTTTCTTTGAGCTGAGGTTCAACGCCACTTTCAACAATCGCTCAGTCATGACATGACGTCTGGATGTGATGATGGGAAAATAATGTCATATTTTTGTGTGTCTCCTTGCAATAGCATGTCCCAGACATTATGACAGGATACTACTTCCTGTTGCTTCATACTGACACCTGCGTGTACCTAATGCTGAGCGCCAAGAGACAGAATTACCAATTCTATAACATTTTATGTATGACCCGGCTGGAGGTCGACTGTGAGTGTGCATATGTCACATATATGAATATGTAACAGATGTGTTACATATGCATACATTTGTACACGTAACAGTTACACGTGTATGAGGTTCACATGTCGAGTTTTACACATGCAAAGAAAACGAAATCTTCACATCTTATAAAATTGCAACAAAGAATAAATATATACTGAGTAAAATTGAAAACTTTACATGGTCTTCAAAAGGAGATATTTCATTATTTAGGAAGTGTTATGTGGTGTTATGTGATATCTGTGATATGTGATCCTTAAGCTCAATCACTTTGTATTGCAGTTTTTATCCCCCGACCGATAGGTTCGGGGGATATAGCGATCGCCCTGGCGTCCGTCTGTCCGTCCGTCTGTAGACGAAACCTTGTGCAGCCCATAACTCCTATACCCTTTGAGCTATTTTCATGAAACTTTGTCAGGTTGTAGAGGGCATTGGGTAGGAGTGCCGCGTGCAAGAATGACAACTCTAACTGACTTGGTTCATGAGTTATCTATCAAAGTCTTCCAAAATTGTAAAATTTTGTGCGGAGCATAACTCTGTAACCCTTGAAGATATTTTCATGATACTTCACCAATATGTTGAGGATGTTGAGTAGGCATGTCGCATACAAGAATGATAACTCTAACTCAGTTCTGGAGTTACCTCCCATAGTTATAAAATCTTGTGCAGGCCATAACTCAATAACACTTTAAGATATTTTCATGATACTTCATCAAGTTGCAGAGGACATTGAGTAGGTGTGTCAAGTACAAGAAGGACAACTCTGACTCATTTTTTGAGTTACTCCCATAGTTGTTAAATTGTGCAGGCTATAACTCTTAAACCCTTTGAGATATTTTTATCAATCCAGGGATATAGCAATTGCCCGGGCATCCATCTGTCCATCCATCCATCTGTCTGTCCATCTGTCCGTCTGTCTGTCCATCCACCCATCTGTAGACAAAACCTTGTGTGGCTCATAAATCCTACACCCTTTGAGCTATTTTCATGAAACTTTGTCAGGTTGTAGAGGGCATTGGGTAGGAGTGTCATGTGCAAGAAAGATAACTCTGACTTGTTCATGAGTTATCTCCCAAAGTCTCTCAAAATTGTAACATTTTGTGCAGACCGTAACTCTAGAACACTAAGATATTTTCATGATATTAAACCAATATGTAGAAGGCATTGAGTAGGCCTGTCACATACAAGAATAACAACTCTAACAGACTCAGTTCTGGAGTTATTTCCCATAGTTGTTAAATCTTGCGCAGGCCATAACTGTGAAACCCTTTAAGATATTTTCATGATACTCGCCAATATGTAGACGACATTGAGTAGGTGTGTTGCATACAAGAATGACAACTCTAACTGACTCAGTTCTGGAGTTACAGTTCTGGAGTTACCTCCCATAGTTATAAAATCTTGTGCAGGCCATAACTCTTAAACCCATTGAGATATTTTCTTGATACTTCCTCAAGTTGTAGAGGACATTGGGTAGGTTTGTCATGTACAAGAATGACAACAGTATCTGACTCAATTCTGGAGTTACCTCCCATAGTTATAAAATCTTGTGCAGGTCATAATATTTTCATACTTCATCAAGTTGTAGAGGACATCAAGTAGGCATGTACAGTGTAAGAAACACAGCTGTGACTGTTTTTGAGTTATCTCCCATAGTTGTTAAATTTTCAGAAGGTCATAACTGCTCTACCAATTGAGATTTTTTGTTGATAATTAATAGGGATGCTTAGGACATTAAGAAGGAGAGTTGCATTTAAGAATTGTAACTGGCTTACTCCATTTATTTTCAGTTATCTCCCCTGGTGGCAAAAACTTGTGCAGGCCAAAACTCTTTAACCAGTGGAGACATTTCAGTGATAGTTGGTAGAGATGCTAAGAACATAAAATAAGTGTATCACAATATATAAGGACAACTCTGACCTACTGAGTGTTGGAGTTAATTTCCTTACTTATACTGGATGCAGCAGGGCTTTCTCATGATTTTTGGATTCTTTATTGAAAATCACTTACTAGCAAACACAAAATTGAGTTGCCCAGACTTACGGTTAAAGAGTTACAGACCTTGCAGGCAGAGGGCCTGATATTTCTCATTATTTTTGGATTCTTTGTTGAAAATAACTTACTAGCAAACACAAAATCCAGTTTCTATGACTTACAGTTTAAGAGTTATAATCTTTGCAGGCAACAGACCTTATTATCCCCCCGACCAACAGGTTCGGGGATATAGTGATTGCCCGGGCGTCTGCCTGCTCCTCTGTCTGTCTGTCCATCCATCGGTATTTTTATTTTATTTTTTTTTTTGGAGGTAGGGTGATATATACAGGCAATAAAACAATGCCTGTTGCCAGAAAACTGTGAGTACTCTATGGCATCTTCATAGCATCTGCAGTAACAGATGAAACCGAGGTCTTATGAAAAGACAATTCTAAACTATATCAGTTCAAACGAGTCTTTACTGTGTAAAAACAAATGTTTGTACTCTCAGTGTTTTCATCTTATCAAGCTGTTTATTTTGCAGATGATTTGAAGTGCTTTGCATCTACTGTGGTGCTGGGTATATGATACACTGATTTCGAAGACTGTCAATTTACTATATTCAGTAACATTAAATTCTCATGCTATCAAAAAGTTGTACTCGATTCATAACAACATCCATTTGCGATGAGGTCGGGGGATTTGCCATCTCTTCTGAGAGCTATTTTTACTTTTTGATTTTGCTTTGAAAAGTGTGCTTTTATTTGGCGGAATATGGCACATGGGTCAAATAAAAAAATCAGAATATAGAGATGTAAGGAGAAAATCATTTTCAACACTTTGATTTCATTTTTTCTTAAGAAATTATGCTTTTCCTGGCAGCAATTGATCAGTAGCATGTGTGGCCGCCATTGCTTGCAATGCATGCACGGATTCTCCGCCTCATGGAGTTAACGTAACGTCTAATCAAAACGTTAGGAAATGCCTGCCATTCCAGCTGAAGAGCCAGTGTTCTTGCACATTGTTTATCTGGTGATTTGTCCCAGCTCTTCGGCCAAGCTCATCCTAGGATTCATATCCGGGGATAAAGCCGGCCAAAGTAAAACGTTCACGTTGTTTTGTGCCAGAAAGTTTGCAGTTACCAGGGCAGTATGGGGTCTGGCGTTGTCGTGTTGAAAAGTTAAGCCAGGTCCAAAATTCTGCATGAATGGAAGGTTATTATTCAGGAGGTTAACATTGCGTTGAGCATTGAGATTACCCTGTACAGCCATAAGATCTGTCTTGCCGTTGCCCATGATAACTCCCCATACCATAACACTCCCGCCCCCGAGTCTATACCGTTCCCTGACGCAGCATTGAGCATATCTTTCATTTCTGCGTCGATACACGCGGACCCTGCCGTCAGCATGGATTAAGCTGAACCGCGATTCATCACTGAAAATCACGTTATGCCACTGACGACGGGTCCAGTGCAGGTGACGTTGAGCCCATAACAGCCTAGCGGTCCTGTGGCGGGTAGTGAGAATCGGATCAGTGTACGGTCTACGAGCTCGAATAGGAATGTTATTTTGCCTAAGACGGTTTCTGATTGTTTGGGCGTTTATCCCAAGTTGTCGGGCAGTTGCCGTTGCTGGTAAAAATCGGATACACAAATGCGTCAGCGTAATATAGCGGTCGTCCTGTTGTGACGTCACACGACGTTGACCAGGACGTGGACGATAGGGGACGGAACCAGTAATTGCAAACCTGGTACTGAGGTTATGGATAGTCTGACGAGAGCATCCAAAATGTTGTGCAACGTCATTTACCATTGCGCCAGCCTGAAGCATACCAATGGCCTGGTTACCGTTGATTTTCAGAAAGGCGTGGCATTTCTGTACAACGTCGATGAACGAAACAAGTTTGTTTTTTTTTTCTTATCGCAGCTACACAGTAAGTGTTTATCTGTAAGAATGCGTACATGAAGTGAATGGAAATTTACCACAGCGTGGGGAGAGATGAAAAACTGAAACTTATAGTTGGACTGTATAGACGAAACGTAGGGATTGCCACTCATTTTGTCTCGTAACACTCTGAATAATGTAAATCTTAATCAGATGTTAAGGTAACAATATGACGGTTAATCTGGGTCTACACTGCTTTCATGTTACTAATGCTGGTTTGTTTACTGCTGTCCATTGTCAGAACAAAAAACAACAGCAATAAACATGAATCCCGAATGTCGGATAAAGTATATCAGTAACAACATCCCAGTAAGCATTCTTTATGAATCTATAGCGGGCCGTTATCGGCCCGTCAGAGTAGTGGGATTTACACCTGACACGGACACTGATTCTTAAATGTTTCAGCTGCAATTCGCATGAAGGTCCTATTATATGCTGCAATTCGCATGAAGGTCCTATTATATCCTTACAGAAGGTAAAAAAGAACATTAGCACACTTCAAAGACGATCTTTGTAACTAGAAGTTTCAGTTATAGCAACGGAGACGTAATCTACCAAGGAAGCCACGTATATCACATAGTTGCAATTGTCAGTTTCTGACGAAAGAATGTGCACAATTAGAGGACTAAGCCTGCCCAGTAAAAGTGTGGTTAGGTAAGGTGACAGTGCTCGATATGACCCCAATGGGTTGACTGGGCCGCAAAATCTCAACACAAACGAACAAAAGCAATATCTTTGCATCCATGCTTAACATGTATCCAAAAATTCTTAATATATATGTAACAAACACGAACATCTAGAAACATCTACGATTTCTCAAACTGCTAAAACAACAACCTGAATCTGCTTTATTCCATTCACATTTAATTTCATTGTGAAATTTATCTTCTTCCTTTCCAAAAGAGTAAAATACGTTTCCAACTGAGATGCAAACAATTACTTCACTGACAGATTAACTTTGTGAGCACAAATATTTCTGAAGAGTATTTAACACAAGAGATTTAGTAGTTACTTAATGACTCTCCTTAATTTCCTGTCGCAACAGCTGATTGTCAGAACTGTCATGTTTACTCGTGAATCATAAACTTATTTGAACGCCTACTGCACATAAGACCGAAGTCTCAAACTCCAGAACATTCGTAGAATTTAGGCATTCTCACAATTCGTATCTCAAATGTCTTTTTTATTGTTATATTAATCCAGTTTTAACCACATTCGAATCGCTGCACAAATGTAAACTTCAGCCGATTTACCTTGACCTTTGCAGCAAGCGTCTATTATCAAATACTGTTCCTCCGATAACGGGAGGCCGTTGGTTGTCTTTTATTTGGCAATTATTCACAGAGTAAAGGAGTTTCATAACTTCACAAAATCACCCTTTTAATATTATTTCCGCAGCTATTTGTTTAGCACAGAGTCAAATTCAGTTCGTACAACACGATATTCATGCGCATGTCCTCATTACGAAAACATGCCTATTCAAATATATAGAAAATTTCACCTCCAAAAACTGAAAATTTTCAGATAAAAACGCTAATATTTTTACATATTTCTGCTCAAAACATATATTGTGTGTACTCGTTAGAACCGCCTCGCCGAAAAATAATGTATACCCTGTAAACCCCAGTTTTACAATATAAAAGTGGAGTTTAAGAGGGTCAAAATTATATAGGCATGTTTTCGTGATGCTTCGGTTATTAAGAAGCCCGTTGGAATATGGTTAGAGTTCTGGACTCCGATTTATTATGGTAACAGAAGGACACATCCCCTACTTTTGACCTCTTCGAGGGTTATTTTCCGAGAGCTGCGGAAGCAGTGCATTTTAGCTATGATATGATTGGCTGATCTGGTCACATGGTACCCTCCTGGAAATTATATAACGAGGCGAGCGTCAATGATTCGCTATCAAATCGCAAGTTGGAGTGGCGACAAATTTAAAACTATCAAAACACATCAATAAGAGAAATAACCCTCTATGAAAATGCTAAGACATGACACTACAGTTATTTCTCTTGCATACAAAAACAACACCTCCCTCAGTGCAGATTACTATTTCTTAATGAAACCTTGTCTGCTCCTGCTAAAAAGCCGCCATATTGTTTATTTGTAAACAACAACAAGAATTGCAATGCAACTTTTCCCTTTTAACCCTGCATTGATTTTATAGCCTACATTTATTTGAGAGATTCCACTTGAGTTTGCGAAGTTTATACAACATATAGGTCTGCAGTCGCTTATATTCGCATATTTAGAATTACTGTACATGGTTACTTGATATTACTTGCACGACTGAATCCATCTCGCAGGGGTAACTTCCTATATATTGCATAGTACGGATGTGCGTGCCGAATGGCCCCCTTTTTCAGCCCAGCCAGTTATATGATTGGCCCCTTTTTTCGACTAAGAGTATATGACACCCTATTTTTCTTCACTGGTATTTGAAAGACCTCACTTTTTTTGATATCCCAGTATATGCACATATTTTCTCTTGGTATTTAATGAATTGACTGCATTATTTGTCTAACTACCAGCAATAAAATGGCACAAAATATCAACAGGCAGTATATGAATGGGTCAACATTTCAGATGATCTGGTATATGAATGGGTCCGTTTTTTCAAAGGCCAGGTATATGAATGGGTAGGTTTCGAAATACTGGCTCGTACACCCGTACCAAAATTACCCCCAAGTTAAGTTGTGAAGCTCGATTTTAACCGCGAATAATTGACTGTGTGAATATACACCTTACTGTATTGTGATGTTTCAAGAAATAATTATTCAAGATTGATCATCCCTACCGCGGTGCCTTGCAATATATATAGTTTCATATGCAGCTGTTGTATTGAACTATGCTGGCATTTTCTTTTTGGATTCAGTTCTGACTTGAAATATCACATTCTGACTGAATACAACATCCCACCTGTGACAAATTGATGATGTATGTAGCCGCTGTATTGAACTATGCTGGTATTTTCTTTCTGGGTTCAATTCTGACTTGAAATATCACATCCTGACCGAATAAAACATCCAAGCTCTGACAAACATGATGATGATGATGATGATGATGATGATGACGATGATTCCGTATTTTACCCTAAAGGACATATTTCCTCATGAACACACTTCTACTAAAATTTAAGTCTAACTACCTGATGGTGCTTCAGTAGCAAATAGTATGAAATATGGTCAGATGTCACATTGCGCGGCATCTGATCTGAATCTACATTGTTTAATCATGTCTCTCTGTCCGAATACTTAAGATAAATACTTAAAAATAAAAGAACCATTCTGAGAATAGTTTTTATTATTTTTGCACCGCCAATAGCTTGTGGGTTCTTGTTGGAATAGCCTCGATTGGACAAATCCAGTGAGTACCCACAAGATATCATTACGAAAACAAGCCTATTCAAATATACTGAACATTTTGCCACCCAAAAATGAAAATTTTCAGATAAAAAATCTCTGATATTTTTCACATTACGAAAACATGCCTATTCAAATATATCGAAAAGTTCACCACAAAAAAAACTGGGAGTTTTCTGATAAAAATTCTGATATTTTTCATATTTCTGCTCAAAACATAGATTGTGGGTACTCGTTAGAACCGCCTCGCCGGGGCGGTTCTAACGAGTACCCACAATCTGTTTTTGAGCAGAAATAAGAAAAATAATGTATACCCCTGTAAACCCCAGTTTTACTATATAAAAGTGGGGTTTAAGGGGGTCAAAATTATATAGGTATGTTTTCGTGATGATATTTCTGCTCAAAAACATAGATTGTGGGTACTCCTTCTGCTCAAAAACATAGATTGTGGGTACTCGTTAGAACCGCCTCGTCGCGGCGGTTCTAACGAGTACCCACAATCTATGTTTTTGAGCAGAAAAACATAGATTGTGGGTACTCGTTAGAACCGCCTCGACGAGGCGGTTCTAACGAGTACCCACAATCTATGTTTATGAGCAGAAATAAGAAAAATAATGTATCCCCCAGCAAACTCCAGTTTTACTATATAAAAGTGGGGTTTAAGGGGGTCGTCTTTAGATAGGCATGGTTTCGTGATGGTTTTGTTAAGAAATAATACAAATTATCCAGAATTATCACCTCGATTTTCTTCACATCATGTACTGTAAAACTACAACAACTCACACCGATTACTCGTTTATCATGGCTGATTCGAACTCTTTTTTCAGTCCCTATGTAAATCTTCTGATAGCTCAAGAAAATAAATATTTATGTATAATTTAGGGAAATTTTCTTTTTTTTTTTACGATGAAAATGCATGCTATGTGTATTCATTAGAATAGCCTCAACGAGGTGATTCTAAAGAGTACACTCAACATACCATTATTTTATAGAAGATCGAAAAGACATCCTTAAAATTCTCCTTCGCCGTAGTGAATTAATACTTCGCAATCTGCCCTCCAACACCATGCGTTATTCGATGATAATTCACAGTTGATAAAAAATATTTCTTAAATAGTATAATCTGGATATCGCCCTTGATATAGTTATGAAAGCTGTTTTTTTCACCATATGCTAGGAGGAATATGAAGAAGACTCGATATGAAGTACATTGAGACTTATTTATTTAGTGCAAACATTCGTTAAAAACAAAGAAAGAAAAAAAACAACAACAAAAAAGAACCTTGTATTTGGGTTGTGAAAACTCGTCAAAACAAATCGCCTAATACTGTTTCCACTATATATTATGGCCTATATTACATATTTTTATGTAATGAGTCACTTCGGGACGACGAAAAATAGGCCGTGTCAAGCGAAAAGGTGCCTTCCAGCATGCGTAAAATATGCGGATTCACATCATCCTTCGCACTCGCAAGATCTCACTCGGGCCATTGCTCTCCATTCATACATCAGTAGTATTCAATGATTCTTGTAGCGGACAGTGACGGCCCTGATCAGACTGCGCGGATGTGCAGTCTGATCTGGGCCTTCGCTGTCCGCATTTGCCCGGAGATACGTTTTCGCATGGCGCGGCGTAGCCCAAATGATGATAACATTGACTCCATACGGTATTCCTATGATGATAACAAAACATGAGCTCAATAAACTGACCAGTCAAATAGCATAAATGTTTATTGTATCCAGCACGAACTTCGCGTACTGTTTATTGGGAATGATTACAGCTTCAATGGAAATAACTCTGGCATGGTAATATTTACATCCCTTCTCATTGGGAACAATTCTTACAGCAAAGAGCTTCTACCTCTTGGAGAATTTTTTTTCCTTTAAAAGTACACTTAGTCATGTAGCCGCATTTTAAAAAAATATTTAAGAATACTAGAGGAGGCAGATTCCTGTCTTAAAAAGTTATCTCCCTTCACAAAATGGCGGGAAAATCTGCCAGTGTAGCCATTCTCCCCGGCGAATGATTTGCCCTATATCCCTGCTATTGTTCGTCATTCGGAACAGGAATCCAGGACAAAACGCTCGCGATCACTTTGCCATTCTAAACCCCAGCCCAGGTAACTTTTGGAAATGTAAGGTTCATCAGTATCAACAAACGTTTGGTTTTTCTGACTTGAAGACACTGTATTTTACATCTGTGTCCGCGTCCGGTCTCCGGTTGAATGAAGCTATGCCCTTGTCGGCGTTATATCTGGTAAATACACCGTGATAGCCAATTCGTTTGAAAGGCCTACACAACTTTTTCAAATACACCTCCTCCGCTATATAATGAAAAGTGACATTTGGAATTTTGTCGTCGTTGGTCGAGGTTTTCAGGAAAGGTCCGAGTTCTTCAACAATTTCTTCTTGCTCACCGTTTGATAAAACGTGTTCTAAATTGAATCTTAATTCATCGCGTGTCTTGTGCATGAAAACCTTGTGAGTTTCAAAGTTTGGAATTGCAGCTGGAGTTTCGGATTCGGGCCGTTTTGGATCGTCTAACTTTATACCGGCATTGGTATCAGCCAACTTCGCCTGAAAATATATGAACTTAGAATTAGCTGAACGTGTATAAATAGTATTTTCGAAAACTTGAGAGGAAATCGGTACAGTTTCAGTTGAAACAACTCTGAAAAAAAATCTTTTTTCTTCCCTTGTGAAATAGGATTTAGAGTAACCACCCACTAAGCATGTGTCTGTATATTGCTGTAATAAAACTCTGTAGGGGGAGGGCCGTAACTAAAATTGGTAGAACTTGTGGCCCGACCCCATTGCCTGATGTAACGATGCAATAAAATATGTTTATACTATACTAGCATTTTACATAAATCTATGGCGGGCCGTTATCGGCTCGTCAGAGTAGCTGACGGGCCGATAACGACCCGCTATAGATTTATAAAGAATGCTAGCTGGGTATAATTCTTTCTTTTTACTGAAACTGTGTAGTACATGGACAATTTAGCCTTTACTATTCTCTGGGCTAATTCAGCAGACGACAAATTGATATTTTTTTCTCATTTTCCAAGAAAATAGGACTTAACATTTCATGCAAATTGTCTCCTTGGTTTTCTTGGAAAAATAAGAAAAAATATTTCAAAATTTCGTCTGCTGAAAATTTTACCCAGAATGCTAGGCGTTAGATAACTTAAGGAGATTGGATACACTTAGCAGATTTTCAGGGATTTTGTTCACGGGTAACAACTTTTGTGACTTCCTGCATCGTGAAAGTTCCCATAGATTTTACGGTTAATACTGGCAACTGGCAGCCAGCGCCTTCACCGTAATTTTTTACAGGGGCCCATGGAACTTTTGCAGGAATTATCTCGTAGGATGGGATAAAGATGTGTAAGCTTAAGGTACGGTGCGTTAGCTCACATCCAAACTATGTCCTATACGTTACCTACATTGCCCTACTCTGCCATACCATGCCTAATTATCACTGTAAATTACATTACGAAAACAAGCCTATTCAAATATACTGAAAAATTTTACCACTAAAAAATGAAAATTTTCAGATAAAAAATTCCTATATTTTACATATTTGTGATCAAAACATAGATTGTGGGTACTCGTTAGAACCGCCTCGGCGAGGCTGTTCTAACGAGTACCCACAATCTATGTTTTTGAGCAGAAATAAGAAAAATAATGTATACCCCTGTAAACCCCAGATATAAAAGTGGGGTTTAAGGGGGTCAAAATTATATAGGCATGTTTTCGTGATGATCTACAGGCGCCCGTAAAATTTACAGTTGATATACTGGCAACCAATTGCCAGTATTTACCGTAAAATCTACGGGATTTTTTTACAGCGTGTTTGCTTTCCTGCACATTAATCAACTCCTAAACCCCCTTCTGAAAAGTGGTCTACTCTAAAAGGAAAGAATTTGAGCAAATTCTTGTGTTTAAGAGTAGACACTTTTTTTTCAGAATGGAGGAAAAAGAATAATGTGGACAGAATTTCCTCCCATAAAATGTTTCAATTCCCCATAAGCTCGCGGAGGCGAAACATATAAGATCATATAACCGGCCACGAAAAGGAGAAACCAACAACAATGATAACAGACTGATTTAGTTCAACAATTCTGCTGTATGGCCCCTATCCCTGATGTGAAGCGCACGAAAAGACCAGTATGCCATATGCGAACAGCGAGCAGTCTTTAAAAACATGCCTATTCAAATATACTGAAAATGTTATCACCAAAAAATGAAAATTTTCAGATAAAAAATTCTGATATTTTTCATATTTCTGCTCAAAAAATAGATTGTAGGTGCTCGTAAGAACCGCCTCGACGAGGCGGTTCTAACGAGTACCCACAATCGATGGTTTTGAGCAGAAACTAGTAAGAAAAATAATGTATACCCCTGTAAACCCCTGTTTTACTATATAAAAGTGGGGTTTAAAGGGGTCAAAATTATATAGGCATGTTTTCGTGACGGAAGGCCCAGATCCGTTTGTACGTAAGCGGGCAATGAACAAGGTTAATCTGTGCCTCGATGCCCGCATATCGCTTAAGAGACCCTCTGCACGTTTTTCATCATACATGCGTAGAATATTTACCCAGAGTGCAAGTCCAAACAACCCCAGGAACATGCTCAACAGCGTTACGTGAGTTTGCGCATGCGTTTTAGTACACTGGGTTTCTGCACTTTGAATGTACCTTCCCAGTAAGCATTCTACATAAATCTATAGCGGGTCGTTATCGGCCCGTCAGCTACCCTGACGGGCCGATAACGGCCCGCTATAGATTTATGGAGAATGCTAGCTGGGTTAGTATGTCGACCATAGCCTAATTCATTGTGGCTGAATACTTTATGTTTTGATTATAAGTATCTTTTATTATAAATATGTTCCATCCGTGTGCTCTCTATTGGTTGATATTTGGACAAAGAAGCGGGCCTTGTGGTTTTTAGCTTACCAACCAATTATTCGTTTAGACATGGGCTGTTCATAGTTCTAATGGACTTATGGGGATGTGTTTACTTTCAGGGGAGGTTACTCTATCATTTTTTTTTTTTTTTTTTGGGGGGGGGGGGGGGGGGGGGTCCCTCCTGCAAAAAAGGAAACGGGATCCACTCTAAACGGAAAAGGTGTCTACTCTAAAAGGAAAGAATTTCTTTCCTTTTAGAGAAGACACCCTCTCAAAAAGGGACTGATGTTCTGGACACCAAACAGGAAGTAAAAAAAGTTGTCTCTCTTGCAAAAAAAGTCTAACAGCTATCAAATGTATCAAATACCCTAAAACAAAAGAGATCCACTTGATAATTTCACTTTCTAAAAGTGGTTACTTCCTTTCTCTGAGCTCGGTACTTCCCATCTCTGATTGGTAAAATAGCTACTGTACTTTAAATAGTCTCTAGGCAAAAATCAACCGTCGAGAAAATGACACTTTATTTATTTATTTATTATATTTTATTTTATTTTATTTATTTATTTTGTGTTTTCCCCCAGAAATTATGAAAGAGCTTGCATCTTTATGTATATGTGAAAGTAACGAATTCTTGTTGTCTGTCTGTCACAGTGAAGCTGGTCGATCAACTAAATAATAAAAAAAAATATGAAATGTCAAGGGAAAATAACAATGATTAAAACTATTTCAAAATATCATCTGTTGATTTTTTCACAGCATGAGGAGTGTTTTCATTCACAAATTGATAAACCACGAAGGTGAAGGTCACATACCACACATATAAAGAAAAATCTTTACACCTCACGTGCTATAAATCACATGATCGTGGACTTGTTTACTAAGTAGTACAAAATTATGTCACGAGTCACGTTATGCTATTTTGCTCAATAGTTGAATGGAAAATTGAAAACATGCCAGTGGCGATAAGTCCAGGACAAACTGCACGTCCGTACCACCCATATTTGGTGCAGTTCCTGTTTATAATTACATATTTACGATAAACACCAACCCCTTGCCTAGCTTAAAGATTTACAAGTTATATACAGTATTTTCTATAAATATTGCCAATTGGGATATTTTAACCATTGTCCTGCTGAACCCAGATATACACTGCCTTTGCAAACAGTGTAGATCCAGATCAGTTGGCTTCAATTGATCTGGCTGGCCTCGGTGGCTCAGTTGGATGCGCCGTCCGACTGGAGACCAGGAGGTCGCGGGTTCAACCCCCGCCGAGGTCGGCAACAGTCTTTCGTGGAGATTGATCATGAAATATTTTCTACGGTCATTCTCTCCCTTCCGCTGATTCAAGAAGTTTCTGGCGAAAGAATGTGCACGCTACTGGTTAACCGCTTAGAGGACTAAGCCTGCCCAGTAAACGTGTGGCTAGGTAAACTGACCGTGCTCGACATGACCCCATTGGGTTGACTGGGCCGTAAAACCTCAAACAAATTCAACTGATCTGGATCTGCACTGTTTGTCATTAGGTATTCAAATTTGTATTAACAAACTGAACCAAGTGATCTGATTGGCTTAAAATTAGAAGTGGGTGTGGTATCTTAATTTATTCAGCAGGACAAGGGTTGACCTCGGGATTAACCTTCACCAGTCTATGAGCGAATTCAGCAGACGACAACTGATGATACGTTTTCTTATTTCCGTAGAAAATAGCTTTGACATTTCAGGCAAATGGTCTCTTCAGGACAATTTGGGAAAACTAAAAAAAAAAAAAAAAAAATCAAAATGTCGTCTGCTTATTTTTCCCACAGCATTCTAAGCTTAATTCCTTAGCATTATCCTAAAATTTTACTTTGTGTTGAAGTGTCGAAAAACTGCTGCATGAGTGACAAACAGTGTAGACCCTGATCAGACGCCGCGTTCTGCGGCGTCTGATCTGGGTCTACGCTTTTTGCTCAGGCCTGTCTGGATATACATATGGAACGTTATTGAGACTTCGAGTCACGCCACTGAAGTAATTGTTGTGTTGTATTATATACCACCAGATCAGGTGATCATTCATGTTTTTTTTTTTTTTTTTTTATGTTTTGCACCAAAACATCATCCAAGCGAGGCGATTACAATGAAAACCATGGTGTAAAATTAACAATACATATCTTTTTTTATATCTGTACCTATGATGAAATCACAGTTCTCTCATTAAACTTCACCACTTCAGCAGACGACAAATTGATGATGTATTTTCTTATTTTTTCCCTAGAAGATAGGCTTTGACAATTCATGCAAATTATCCACTAAGAAATATATTTCAAAATGTCGTCTGCTGAAAAATTTGCCCAGCATTCTCAGCATTACTCTTAGGGAGTGCACAGCATAATTGCATCTGTTTACCAGATAAGGTGCAGTTTTGTTATAAAATATCCTGTTAAGGCTTTTTGTTGGCTATAAAAAACTGTCTCTTTGTTGAGTATTTGCTGAAATATTTGCACAAAAAACATCGAATTTGGCGGGTGCTATTTTATTCCCCTTAAAAAACAAGATCCAGGCTTTCAGAATTTTTATTTATTTATTTTTTTTTTATTTATTTATTTATTTATTTATTTTTTTGAAGACTGAAAATTGCCTCCCCGAGAATTTGAAACCTTTAAAGAATGGGGCCTCTCCTCAAGAAAAGAATTTGCTCCCACAGGGAGGGAGCAAATTCTTCCCTTGGAGAGTAGCCCCACTCTCCTGACCCCACATGAGGAGAAAAGGTCAATATTTTCCACGTCAGAGTTTTAACCCTGGCAGGGTTTCACTTCCATTACGTTTAAAGCTTCAGCCGATACCCCAGAAGTGTTCCAGATATAAAGGGAGTGGGGTTGGGGTATTCGGACATAATATTTGCGCCAAAACCTTGTACTCAGTACGGCGATCCTTCTAAGCCAATTCAAGATCAGTGATTTTTTTACCTGCGCATCCCGAGTCCCATACTCACATTTTTTGCTTTGGGACTCACATTTTAAATCTCAGTGAGTTCCCGGACTCACAAAATCATAGCAGAAAGTTCTGTAGTGGATGCAATCATTTTATAGTAGGACTCTCTTTTTAAAGCCCAAGCAAGTCCTGGGACTCGAAGGTATAAAATTGTAAATAAATCACTGCAAGATACGTTTAGAGGTATAAACATGACCCTTAATCATGAACAAAATGATTGCCTGGAATAATAAGCGAGGCAGAACATAAAAATAAAAGAACACACCTGACTTTTTAAACCGCTTGTTGATGCCAGTATCCCCAGCCGTTGGCGTAATATTTTTCCTGCCGCAGTCGACGTCGTCTTCAGTACTGACGCCATCTAAAACCCTTTACTTCACTTCAACCTGCGGCACAGTTCTTCACTTCTGTATCACAAAAAGCCTTTAAGTATTTTACTTATAGCGAAATCTGTCTCAAAGGTTCTTCAGTACCACAAAAACCTTCTTCTTAAACTTAGCACAGTAAAATAATTCAAACTGCACAGTAAAATGCAAACATCTTACATCGATAAGATTCAATGTAATGATATTGCGAAAAAAGCATAGTGTATTTACGTAGTGTGAACTGTACTTTTAGTGCATTGCATGCCGGGTAAATAGCAGACGACATTTCCAAATATTTTTTCCCTTTTCCAACAAATAGGATATGACATTCATGCAAATTCTTAATCAGAAAGGAAGTAAACTCCTACGGGGTTTACCTATATTGGAACAATCTGTATAAAATGACAAACCTAATTTCCGAGGAAAATACGAAAAAAAAAAAAAAAAAAAAAAAAAAAAAAAACTATAATCAATTTGTCGTGTGCTGAATTTACCCAGAGAATGCCAATGGCTTAATAGTGGTTATCATGACATATTTTGTTAACCCTAACAGCAAATGACAACTTTAGCAGACGGCGTTGTGAAATATTTATATTATTTTTCAGAGAAAATAAGGCTAGACATTTCATGACCAGACCATTCACATGAACTGTATTAATAGCAAAAAAAAAAAAAAAAAAGAAAAAAAGACTGTCGTCTGCTACACATAAACGGTTACCATTCTCTTTCCCAGAAAACAGGGTCTGACATTTTATACAAATTGTCTCATAAGGTCTGATGAAAACTTTTGTTCAGCATGCTAAGCGTTAAGCAGCGTATGTTTAAATAGCTGCACATGCACACACCAGACTGTACGTGCAGTCTTATCGGAGCAGGTGCACTTGCTATAACGTTGTCCTTGAGTTTAGACCTTGAATGGTAAAGGCATGCCTCAACCCATTTTAGACTGAATAAACTTCCCCAACACTATTTATTGGAAGAGTCGAATTTCAATTTTAGGTATGTCAGGCTATGTGATTTAATTCCTATATACAAATGGCTGAGCTATTTATCAAACAGTGGAGACCCTGATCAGACGCCGCATCATGCGGCGTCTGATCTGGGTCTACACTGTTTACCAGTAATCCTTTAATGGGTCTCTAGACAAGTACTAGGCTGCGCACGAAGATATTCTTATCAACAATACTGGCTCATGCGATATCTCATGCGCACATCATATCAAACTGCGCACCGAGTTTATAATCAACAATAATATGAATCATGTGATATAGCTTTTCCGACTTAAATCATAGACAAAATAACAACAACAGCGAAGTAAAAAAAGAAACTGATGAGAAACTAATTCCTTTCTTCTGGAGAAAATATGTGTTGATAATCGATTGCTATTTTAACCCTTACACTCCCGAGTTTATGAAATGGACTCGTTCATCTCCGAATTTGGTCACATCCATTGTTGCAAATAGGGGTTTCAGTCAAAAATAGCGTAGATCCAGTTACAAGCCGTCTCATCTGGACATACACTGTTTGCAAAGGAATCTGATTTGGTCTAAAGAGGACTGGTTAATTTGTTTGTCATGTACAAATGATATCATAAAATATGGTGTTGTGTAGTTAGAAAGTTTAGTTGGGAAAAGAATATCTTGTGGACAGAAGTCAAGTTCTTGGATTTTATGCGCAATAGTTGAAGGCATGTTGTTGTTTTGAGTAATTTAGTAATTTCATTAGTAATGAATCACTTGATATCTGGCACGAAAATGATGAGACACCGTCGTATTAACGTTATGCCGTTGCATCGACGTTGATGTAAACGTCATGTACCCTCTAGGATAAGTGTTATCAACATTTTTAATGTCCTACCGATTAATTGAAATATGAATTGTTCCTGAGCTACCAAAAGTAAAATTTGAATGCTCCTGATAGTCTATTATTTTATTTTTTTCTGGATGTTGTAAAATAGTAATGGAAACATTATGGAAATTAAGTTCAGGCCTGTAATGATAAACGACTTTTGAATTCATACCATATTGCATTAAATAAGACTGTCTGAAGACATCTAACAGCTTCGTTAATCCTTAAACTGCCAATCACAACAATTGTCGTCTGCTTTGTCACATCTGCTTGTGATTTTTAAAAGTTATTTTTGCAAACACTGTGGACCCAGATCACACTGTTTGCCTATATGCAAAAAGTATGTTTGAAAAGTTTGCAAGAATATTCAGCAGACGACATAAACAGACGACATTTTCAGATTCAGGTTTTCTTGGCATACAATATAAGGGTTAACATAACGAAACTTGCTATTTTTGCAGTTCTTTTCTTCACTGTCATTAGAAACTTTTCAACAGATCTCTGGATTGGCACTTCAGTGTCATGCTATTTCTGAAGACGTCAAAGTCATCCAAAACACTTCTGAAAGTTTATAGACAAAGTCGTCGTAAAATTCAAGGAACCTGAATTTTATGGCGACCTAGTCTATAAATTCAGAAAGATTGTTGGCATAAATTGATTTTTCCATGCAATTTATAAAAAAAATATTTACTCGTTACAAAAAGGTAGGTTTCAACATGGAAATTCTACGGCAAACTGCATGCATGGGTTCACCCAATTTTGGTCTTGAGACTAAATGACGACTGCCTCCTTAATCTGTTGTAGATGGTCGGTCTCTAACTATCAATGTCTGTGGTCGGACTTTTCATGGTCCACTTTGTGGTTTTCTTCTGTTCTGGCTTCAGTTTGCTGTTAACATTACGAAAACACGCCTATTCAAATATACTGAAAATTTTACCACCTAAAAAAAATGAAAATTTTCAGATAAAAAATTCTGATATTTTTCATATTTCTGCTCAAACATAGATTGTGGGTACTCGTTAGAACCGCCTCGACGAGGCGGTTCTAACGAATACCCACAATCTATGTTTTGAGCAGAAATAAGAAAAATAATGTATACCCCTGTAAACCCCAGTTTTATTATATAAAAGTGGGGTTTAAGGGGGTCAAAACTATATAGGCATGTTTTCGTGATGAGCCCTTTGCTTTGTTTTATCACAATGTTTTTGATATATGTGTTTCACTGGGATGTTAATTCTAGGATTGTGGCCACCGCTGTACGGCTGCCCACTTTGATCACTGTTTTCATGGTGTGATGCTAGTATTGTGGTCATATTTTTCAATGGCTGCCCACTTTGCTTTCTGTTTTCTCTTTGTTTGTATTGTTTTAATGTTTGGAACTGCACCAGGAAATAAGGGTGAGGTTTCGCGCGAGTAAAACTGGTTTAAGCTCCCCCCGCCCGCACCCCCCCCCCGCCCCCACCCGCTGTAGTTTTCCTACTGACCGTTCCCAGGCGGGTTTGTGGTTTCATATGTGGCGTTAGTATTGTCATTATTTGTTCCTTATCTTCCTTCTTTTGGTGCCTCGGGAGGGCTGTGCTTCGTGATTTAAGATGCCACGCCCATTTCTAATTTTCAGCCAATCAGATTCCTTGATCCAGATTGTTGATATAAATTCACATACTTAATGGCAAACAGTGCAGATCCATATCAGTTGGCTTCTGCATCAGGATCTACACTGTTTGCAAATGCAGGACATATCCGGGTTCAGCAGGACTAGGGTTAAATAAAAATAGGCAGTGCGGAGTAGCTGAGGTATACAGCGTAAGGTACAGACGACTGCATTGTTCTGTATATTTCAGGCAACAAGAAGTTCCTGGAGGAGAAGAACTCCAGACAGTAGAAGATTCCTTAGGGAACTATTTGGCTGGTGGAGCGCTAAATACCTTTCTGTGGCCCTGAACAGGAAGAGAATATGTGGAGAGAAATGTCGCAAGCTCTGAGGTCGCAAGTCGAGGAAACAAAATACTAGGGTATGTTTTCTGATGAAGTCATATAGGTAACATCAAAACTAGGATCTGATCTGGTTTGAAATCAGGAACATCTAGCAAGTAAAAGACTCCTTATTCTTTAGTGTTGTATCTTCTGGGGAAAGTAACATGAGTATGTCGCCATCTGTATAATTAAACCAGGGTCGACGAATTCTAATAAATAAATAGTTCGTTCACTTTTGACGAAGTTCAAAAGAAACATCATTCAGTGTTGTAGCTGACGACATTCTGTTTATTATTATTACGTGAAAACAAGGATTGGCTTAATGCGAATCGTCTGCCATCTGCTATGCATACGATTCGCATGAATGACAAGTATATAAGCGCATCACGAAAACATACCTATGTAATTTTGACCCGGTTAAACCCCACTTTTATATAGTAAAACTGGGGTTTACAGGGGTATATATTTGTTTTCTTATTTCTGCTCAAAAACATAGATTGTGGGTACTCGTTAGAGCCGCATCGGCGAGGCGGTTCTAACGAGTACCCACAATCTATGTTTTGAGCAGAAATATGAAACATATGAGAATTTTTTATCTGAAAACTTTCAGTTTTTGGTGGTGAAATTGTCAGTATATTTGAATAGGCGTGTTTTCGTAATGACCTTTCCGACGCACCGAAAGAAATGATATAAAGAAACAATGATAAAATAAAAGTTTCACTACAGACGCACGAACAAAGAAGAGCTGCAACAAAGGAACGATCTTGGAATGGCCAGTAGAAATATATATCGAACTTCGGTGAGTTGATGTCGCACCTGACCCCCTTCCTTCGCCCCCCCCCCCCCCCCCACCCCCCCGCGCAAAAAACAAAGTAATGTTTATTTCAGGTAGAAGAAATAAATATATGAATTTCATCCAAAGCATATGCATTTTCTCATATGATGCATTAGAAGTTGGACTCAAAAAGGACCGACTCATTGTCGTGCAGTTAAAGAGAGAAGCAAAATTATTCTGGTCCTGATTGGGTTAAGAAACATAAAAATCTAAAAGGTTGCCTTTGGAACCAAAGAACACATTACAGCTAGGAAATGGGAGTTTCTGTTTTATTGAGACTCTTCATAAGCAGTCATGAAGTTTGCAGCACTACTTACGCCCTCTTACGTATACATGAGCAAAACTCTTTTCAAAGATACTACATGTACAATGGGCCCAGTTATCCCAAAGGAAATGAAAATCAAATCTGCACTATGGTGAAGTACGCGGAGACGTTCTACGGTCGTCACACGGCACTAACACCAGCTGCAGTGCTAAAGGTAAAATAAAAATCTAAAACAACTCTGCAGTTTGCCATATAATACCAATAACCTGACCGTTTGTAGTGAACTTTCTCCAAACTGTTCCGAAAAAATCATTTTTGCTAACAACTTTTCTGAATTTATGATACATTTCACTACCTGTTGATATATCTTAAAACTGCTGGATGAGTGGCAAACGGTATGTGGATCTACACTGTTTGCGCAGGTCTGTTTGTTAAATAGGTTAAATCGGTACCTTGCAGAGTTCCTGAGAAATAGTTTGATGACATTTTTACAAGGGCATATATGGAGAACAAGGACCGTGATTAGGTCACCTGAAATCCTTGTGATCAGAGACCATGTCGAATGTGATTTTATGTCTGCATGCAGTTCAGGTGCATGAGGTAGACAACACTATAACACTGCCAGGGGCGAATCCAGGATTTTAGAAATTGCAGATCGACTTTCCGTAGGGTAGGGTCCATTAGGAAAACCTAACACGACTTCTGTTTCTTGGTTTAACAAATATTTATGATATGCTGCATGGTACACAACAATTACAAATATACAATAAGTATAGGCATACTTATAGAGAAGATACAGGGATTCGGAAGACTTGTATAAATCTGTACCCGTGTTACATTATTAAATTATTTAAACTGCGTAATCGTGTTATTTGTATCACTACTATATCTAGCCGTGATTTAGAGAACATGTAATATTTGAAGCTATACGTTTAACGTTTCTAAAATTTATAGTAAATTGCAATATTTGCCGAGTTACCAACTTATATAACATGAAGAAACAAAGATAATGTAAATTATACAAGTGAAAAGAATCGGTACAACATTCAAGTAATCCAGAAAAAGGACTAACAGAAAGAATACTTGTTCATGTACTGTCCTTTCGACATCTCTTGGAAAGATGTTTTTTGCTTGGCGTTTTATTTTAAATGAAAATATTTTGTTCTGGTTGACCATATCTTATCAGAAACTATTTGTCTTTCCTATTTCTGTGTTTTGTTCACAAATATTTACACTAATATTAAACATACGGCCAAAAGTTGGTCTGACCTATGCAATTTCTATAGTAAAGTGATTTTTTGGAATTTTTGTCGTAGGAAATATTTTTTACTTTTCTTTGCTGAATTTGAATAACTGATGTTTTACAACAATATTGTGAAAATTTCAGAAAAATTGAACAAGTAGAACTTGTTAAAAATCTTGCTCCAAGTTACCTACCCTACAGATTTCTGCATGATTTGGCTTCATTTTTACTATGGGAAAAAGTGAAAATATTTGATTTTTTAAAAACTAATAACTAGAATAAAACTTTTTGTACATAGGTAGTTACGACAAATGGTTTTGCATTAAATCATGACAAAATTTTGCAAATTTACTTCTTCTGTGTAAAGCGTCAAGCAAAAATCGACTTTCTGAAAGATGCCGAAAGCACAGTACACTCGTTACCGATCCACGTAGATTTCAGTTCAAATTCCTATCCACAGAGGATTAGAAAAAATAAATAAGATTATCATACGTCATTGATATTCATTATCTGTGGAAGAATTCCCATTGATCGACAGCATATCACGTGCAGGGTAAAATTCTGCAATGTAACACTCTTTTAACGTCATCTTAAGTAATATTTCCCACACCGTGGCGTCAAACTAAGTAATATTACCAGCAACATGACGTCATGCTAAAGTAACGTTAGCTTTACGCGACGTCAGCGGCCACTTAGTAACTTTCGCATGTTTCTTCGTATGGTTCAGTTATACTGAACGATCGGTATAATAAAACAGTTGTTGTCCTTGTACGCGGAGGGTAACATGGCGATTTGTTCACCCTCGACAGTTAATGTTACCTTCTGTCAAGTATTCGGGTAACATTTTACCTGCCTCGTGTGAACCAGTCGTCATATTACTCTCGCGCAAGGGCAATTATTGTATAATAACTTGAAAGTTTCAGACAGAGAAATGGAACGTTTTATTAATTTGATATATCTGCTTAAAAATTTTCATTTCTTTTTCTTATCATTTGATATTATGAAATTAAAATTGAAAGCGTTTCGAATCCAATATGACTTGATACTCATTTAGATGTCCCTGTCACAATACGGACAGCTTTGTGATTTTTTTGTTTCTAATAGCGTCACCGCATATTGGGTGCAGTTATCTCAAACTATATCGGAATATTCGAGAAAGGGGCAAATGAAGGAAAAGTAAATAGTTTGTAATTATTTAATCATCAAGGTTTGAATTTTAGACGTACATATTGTTGCAAAACCATCCTTTTTCCTTAATATACTCTGTATGGTCATGCTAAGTATAATTACTAGAAAAATATAGACCAAGATACAACCTAGCTCAACAAACCGCAATAATTTCTGTCATGTCAGGACAAACCAGTTCCCAGTAAGCATTCTTCATAAATCTACAGCGGGCCGTTATCGGCCCGTCAGCTACCCTGACGGGCCGATAACGGCCTGCTATAGATTTAGAAAGAATGCTAGCTGGGTTTGTCTCAGATGCGGTCAGACAGTTGCTTGTTTACACAAAAACCAAAGTCATAGAGCGTGTTTCCTAAAATCCTTCTGGGAAGTTGATTGACAGATAGAGAATAGCTCTTGATGAAGCTTGCGACATTAATTGTGCTAAAAATTCCATTGTAGTTGTTGAGATAACATGAGTTAATTCAATTTCGGATTTAAGTCTACATTTAAGTTTATAATGAATTTCGGGTTATAAAATGCGTATGTCTATTATAATATATTGGTTTTATCCTAGTGATGTGATCTAATTTGGATAGGTTTTAATTATTGATTATGAAATATATAAGATGATCCCACGACAGAAACCGAGACCTGGGTGGTACAACTGAACTGCAAATCGGCCTCTAACTGGACAGGTCGCAACAGTGTCAGGCGCGTGTCGACTGACCATTATAACGGGCAGCGACCTGTGCAATATTTCATTGTCTGATTTTGTTTACTTACGTTTCAGTTGGAGCAATCGTCGCGCCAGATTGAGACAGATTGTGTTTGTTAGCTGGTAAGTACTTCCGATTTAAGTAGATTAAACGTTACAAAAATATAAGTGAAGATACCCAATATCACAGTCACGAGGCTCAGCCTTCCCGAGGCACCAAAAGAAGGGGAGATAAGAGAGAAATAATGACAAAACAAACACCACAAATGAAATCGTTGATGCACACAACAAAGACGAACTGTAACAGAAAACCCGCCTTGGAACGGTCAGTCATAAGTAAAACTTTGAACGGCGGGCGGGGGGTGGGAGGTGGGGAGAGTCAGTGGATACGTACAGGCTGCATAGCAATCAAACAGGCTTCGTGTTCTGAACACACAGGCTTCTAAGGAAGATGACGGAATACGTAGCATCACGCAGGTAACAGGTGGCTTTTATATTAATCTAACTGTTGTATAGCGATACGCAATGCTGACATCTGCATTACGGGCCACTATATACCTGTGCGGCTTCGTCTGTAGCAAGAAAAAGTTTGAAAAAAAAAAATGGAATATAGAAAAGTAAACCCCAACAGAAATTTGGCAGACAACACATATTCACCAGCATTTTCATTTTGGCCTTGTCGTTCTACGAAACTACATGTTTTGGGCTGAATTACGATGATCAAACGAAAAGCATCTATGCAAGTTTTGTTACATCTCTTGCGAAAAAGTAAAATCTTGATATTTCGATACAACGTACCTAGCTTCGTAACCGATTACAACGCAGAGGCTCCGAAATAAATTTGAAAGTCCTGTATATGTAGAATAATAGCAAATGATAACAAAATAATGTCAAGAAAACAGTCAACCGGTGTCAGTTGGTTATGTTAAAACGTTCTGTATCATTAATACCGAATCCAGTTTCTGTCTCAGCTATGCGAACACACATTTTCGATTCAAATGAACACAACCTCTCCAGTTACTTTGTATTATACTACTGATTATAAACTTGATAATTCTGAGTCAAATCTATTAGGTATTAAGCCAAATAATATTTGCACTGCATGGATTTCTGTCGGGTGTTCATTACAACGCAAATTGCTTCGAAAGTATACAACGCTCGGGTTACAGAGAAGGGAAGATTGGTCACGAATCATTCACTTTTACTGAATTCCTGGAATCGAAGACCAGCAGCTCTTACAAAACTGCAATTAAGGTTCGCCGTTGGCGGCTGCAGTCTGTCTAATCCGAGCCTTTGTTTCTCATTAAAGAAGCATTTCCTGATTATATAGTAAATGCACTAGCAAGCTTATCTGGGCCTTTGTAGGGTCAAAAATTAAATTGGACACTTCTTTGTCTCAGCCCAATTGTCAGCCTCTGAACTTACATAATTTCTAGCTATCTAGACTATATGACATTCAATCTTCGGCCGAATTGCCGACAGCAGGATTGCGAAACATCTTGATGAGTAAAGTTCTTGCACTTTGGCCGAGATGCTTTTTGCATAATATCTGAGATGTCTTTCTTCCTTTTCTTCTTGGCTTTATACAGTGCAGAGAAATAATGCATTGGGTACTCGTATCCCGGAAGAACTATTTTCTCAAAAAAAATGTTCGTATCCCAGAAACAGTTTTTGCGTGATCCAAGAAAAATATGGTACAAAATTACAGCCACATTTACGGCTTGTTTTCAACCATTACACTTGCAGTATGATCAGATGATTTAAAGTTTGAATTTTCAATTTAATATCTTCGTGCATGAGCAGAAAGGTGCTTCGCATTTAAATGTTAATGTGCTAATCTCAGGTTTATCAATTGCAGGATGATGCAAAAAAAATTGTACCACAGGTATACAACAGGTCAGAGCGAAAGTAATCTGAAACGTGTTCTAACAAACTCGCAGTAACAGATCATATCGCTAATTCTTCTAATAGGTGACACGCAGAAAACAAGAGGCCCAAACATGACGCTATCAGGATCAGACCGGTTCCACACATCATGAACCGGGACCGGGGTGTGGTGGGGGGTGCATACATCTACAGTCCGTTCTTTATCATTAGAAACCAGTCTAGTGATAAACAGTCCAAGTTCCATGATATCACGAGGTCAAGGCCACAGTCTGATTATGGTTCTCGATGAGAACAGAAACTGTTACAGTAAATAAAACCTTTTTTTTTATATGATCATAAGAATATTTACACTAATGTGATATTCTATCCGATGAAACTACTCAAAGAATAATCTCTACTTTCAGCTCACATGAGACGGGTTACAACAACCGTTGAAAAAAGGCAAAATAATTTGTGAAAAAAAAATGATCCTGAACGTTTAATATCTGAGCGCAGCCCAGGGTTCCTCCTGCAAAACCTTACTCTTTTAGGAGTGTTTGGATATAAACAACAGCTTACAAGATATTTACAGCTGTGGAAAACAAAATGACAGTAAGAAAATCAACAAAACATTTCGATCTATGTTTATTTCATCTAACACAATAAAGTTATATAACAACAAGTGTAAAAATGTTACATACGTATCCCGACCTGCCTCGCCCCGCCCCGCCCCGCCACAAACACATATGCACGCACATTTAAAATCCATTTACATGTTTACCAACAGTTTATATACCCGTCAAAAGAAATGGCCCTTAAAGATGTCAAAATGCAATAACGTTTGAACCCTTGGAGAAGCATAAATAAGTTTGGAATTATTTTGTAGAGGATGCCAAGTGTAAATGCTTTATTTTAGATTTCAAGCATGGCATTTGTACTCATCTACAAATGAAACATGTGCAAACTTTAAAGGTTATACAGTCAACTCTCGTTATCTCGAATTCCAAAGGACTCACTGAAACACTTCGAGATATCCGTACTTCGACATATCAGAGTTGAGAGAGTGAGGAAAACAATAAATTGAACAACCACATTTAATAAATGAATATGTAATTTGACTCCTGAAGTTAGAAATATGTATACATATAATAATGTGGAAAAGAGGAGAAATTGCTCCTTTCTCCTCTTTTCCACATTATTTTGTTACCTGTTGTCATAGTTTCATGTTAAAACAGGGACCAGATTTTCACTTCGAGATAAGCGGTAATTCGAAATTAGCGAGTTCGAGATAACGAGGTTCGACTGTATTTTGGTCTTTAGCCTTATATAAACGCGGATAGAGAGCGCTATCCAAAGATACCTTGATGATAAAAATGGATATTTTTCTTTGTTACGTTACAGCAATTGAAAAGTATTCTAATTTGCATAATCTAAGCAAATTTATTCGAAATATTCAAAAATATTTACACCCAGTGCACCGATTTTCATATGTTATAGGTTTTGTACCGCAGCACACTCCCTTAATCTTTAATACCGCGCTGATTTTAAAACCTTTTCAATTTCTTGCACGTGCATTTTATATAAATTATCTGTCCGTAAGTTATACCAATGTTCGAACGTGAACCTGAGGAAAATCAACATTGACCTGCTGAAACAATTTCATTAAAATAGTTTAAAAAAAAGCAAGCCTGTTTATAGAACTACTGTTTGGATCCAAAGCTAACACCGTTTTGTATTCAAACAAATCTATAAATTATTAATCAACTGACTATAAATAATCATTTGTCTATATAATCTATTTGTTTAGATACAACATTTTAGGGGCCAACTTTAAATCCGTGTTATGTTCGCATCCGTGTTACAATGAACCTTGTCATAGAGACGTTCCTGTATACTAATGTTATAGGAGCAGTTTGATCAGGGTCGGCACTATTCTACACTCAGCTAGACTGGCTCCAGTCTCCAGTGACTAATTTGTTTTCTTATAATTCTGTTTAATAATCCACTAAAATGAAACCAAAAATATCATCACTAAAGAGGCTGGTCACTAGAGTGACCAGCCTTTATAGTCATGATATTTTATTGGTTTTATTTTAGTGGCTTATCAAACAGGATTATGAGAGAAATATGTAGTCACTGGAGACTGGAGCCAGTCTAACATTCAGCCAGCACGTTAGAGACACATCACCAGTTAACTGTCTTAATGAGCCGTGGCACGACATTTCATAAAATATAACATGAGCGCCTAGCGAAGACTCAGAACATCTTGCGCATTCGCATCCGCGCAGGCTGATCAGTGTCTTGTCTGCTTGAAGACACTTTTAATCCTTGGCTACCAACAGGGTGCCCTGCGAAGACTCTGATCAGACTATCTGCACGTAACAAATCGTGTAAGAAATAATGCTGTGCCCCGGCTCTTTTGAGTTTTTTACTTTAGTTTGACTCATTTCACGCTAGTACACAAATGTAGTTATAGAATATATGAACATGAAACACACGCACACACGCACGCACGCACATATATATATAATGTCCTGTGCATGTTAGTCTGATGCTTCGGTTCTTGGTTTTCTGTAGGCCCCATCGATAAAAACACACCATCACTTGGAGAGGTCCAATGTATACACTATGGGTGTCTTTGGGCGACATGTCCGTGTTATTACTCGAATTGGCCAAGACCGAACAGAACACAAACAGAAACGATGTAGCTGACCACGTTTCAATCAGATGTCGCTTAAACTAATGGGTGAGTCATGAAATTGCATGCCATTTGCAATATATAGCGCAGTGAAACCAATGAGTCCTTTAAATAGAGAGAACCATGCTATTAAAATCATAATTGCTTATATATCGTAAAGCAAAGTAATTTAATTGGCATATGTTTATGCAACCCTTGCTTTGAGCACTTTGCCGCCATGTTCGTCCTTAGCGCTCATGACTGAGACGTGTAGATGAAATCTATTCCGAGAACGACCAGTTCGATGTTCTCTAGTCGTGTTCTTGTTCTTTGTGCAACGATCCTAGACAAGAGTTAGCAAGATCATATCGCCCAATGACACAAAAAACGAGACGCAACAGAAAACGTACCTTCGGTATGTGCGCCCAGCGAAGATTCTGATCAGACTGCGCATTCGCGCAGTCTGATCAGAATCTTCACTGAGCGCATTTGGGATAGCCAAAGATGCAGTTTCGTCATGCTGACAACGAAGATTCTGATCAGACTACACGGATGCGCAGGCTGATTTGAGTCTTCGTTGGGCGCATATGTCAGAAGGTGCGTTTTCTCACGTTGCGACTCAATTGTATATCATCAACAGTTGTTTGGTAGACCTGATTTGTAATAACTGTACGTTGGCTTGACACTATCTGAGTCCACGTGAGAACGCGTAAACGAAGCCAGTCCTCTGTCATTATTATACCTTGAAAACACACAGTCGTAACCCATCTTTCGGAACGACATAAATAAATTCTTAATGTATATTTCCTCCGCTAGGTAATTGAATCTCACATGAGTTCGTTCTAGCCCGTCGGTTTCAGGTGTTAAGAACGGCCCCAGCTTGTCAATTATTTCTCTCTGCAAGTTCTTTGGTATATTTTCTAGATTGACATTTAGAACTTCGCCAAAGTCGTGCATGTAGATTAGGTGCGTCTCCGGACTTCGGGTTTCTGAAAAAAAAAATGACAAGGTAGGTGTTTCAGTTCCCTGACCACTGGATAGGTACATCGCATTACATTGCTGATTTTGATCGCAATAATAATTATGTTGTCCAAATTACTCATTTTAGTTCATATATGGTCGTGCCCATCATTGTCCTGTTTGTGGTATTCTGGCTTCAAATCACCACTGAGCCCTTTGCTTTGTTTCATCATAGTGTTCGAGATTATGTGTGTTTCACTGTGATGATTCACTGATCAGGTGGACGACCAGTATGCGCACAGAACATACCATATTCGATCTAATTACCGCACATGCGAGCAATTTAGTAGTCTTTAGATTACAGCCAATGTACTTGTATCTACTTCTTTATAAAAAGAAAACATAGGTTGTGGGCACTCATTTGAATTGCCTCGACAAGTCGAGACAATTCAAACAAGTACCCACAACATACGCTTTCAAAAAGAAAATCAGAACATAATATCGCACAAGCATCATTAAAGATGCTTCTCATGAAGTCATCTGCTGATCTTTCTTTAAAGTGTGCCCTTATTAGGTGGATATTTTACTACTAGTTTTCCAGTGCTTTTGAAAAACCTAAGCGCACAATGCGGTAATTAGGTCGAATACGGTATATTTGTAATGTGGAGCTGCATCAGAATTAAGGGTGAGATTTTGCGCGAGTAAACATGATGTAAGCACCATAGTAGTTTTTTCTACTGACCGTTTCAAGGCTGTTCTTCTTTACAGTTATTCACTGCACATGCGTTGATGCTATAAAAGTGCTTTAAACCCCACGGTGGTTCATTCTACTGACCATTCTAAGGCGGTGGTCCCGGTGTTAGTCTTACTCTTTGTTGCTTTGTGGTTCATTCTATGAGGCGATTTGTTTTAAATATTGCCTTGTGTTATTTTGTACTTGTGTTTTTCAGTCCTTTTAGCATTGCGATTACCTTGCTTGGGGAAGAGAAAGCTAATCATGGTGCTTTTCATACGTTTGTTCGATTTGCGCTTGTTTGGTTTTGTCTGTTTCCTCTTCCTCTTGGTATCTGGGAAGGGGTGCGGCTTGTGATTGTGGCATTTACTGGGTATATTTATTCACTTATATTTAAACATATAATTTAATTCTCAGTTTTGACGTACTAAGATAATTTGATGATTTATGATTTGTTTCCTAACATCTATACTACCATTTTTAATTATAACATTGACCTGAAAACTTTTCTGCTAAAAGGTAACCCGGAATCCGAATTTTAATTGCGTTTTAATTGATATATTCAGAAGAAATTTTTAGTGATACTGATTTTTACACATCACGAAAACATGCCTTTATAATGCTGACCCCCTTAAACCCCACTTTTATATAGTAAAACTGGGGTTTATAGGGGTATACATTATTCCTCTTATTTCTGCTAAAAACATAGATTGTGGGTACTCGTTAGAACCGTCTCACCAAGGCAGTTCTAACGAGTACCCACAATCTTTGTTTTGAGCAAAAATTTGAGGCATATCAGTATTTTTATCTGAAAATTTTCATTTTTTGGTGGTAAAATTTTCAGTATATTTGAATAGGCTTGTTTCCGTAATGAGAACAATTCAAAACGATTGAGAATCGTTACAAAACTACAGGTTGCAATATGAATGTTATACAACAAACTGCATCCATGGTTGTTAACCCAATTATGGTTCATAACATTGCTTCTTTTTTTATTGCACGGTAGTTAGTCGGGACTAAATAACGACACCTTCTGAGTCTGTTTTAGAAGGTTGTCGTGGTCGGGCCCATTGTGATCCAACTTGTGGTTTTCTTTTGCTCTGGCCATTGAGCCCTCTACTTGCTTTAATCGCGGTTTCGTTATTACATCCCAGTAAGCATTCTATATAAATCTACTGCGGGCCCGCTGTAGATTTATAAAGAATGCTAGCTGGGAATTGCGTTTTACTTTAACGGTTCACTGATGAGATACATGACGCGGACCCAATACAGGACAGAAATAGAAGTACTGCATTTGTTCGGTATTGAGACAACCTCACCCGACTCCATTTCACCTCTTTGTATTGTTTTTAGGGTGATTGGAGTGAAAGTCAGAAATTATGATAAAAGGTCACGTGATGATACCAGTAAAAACAGCATAACCTAACTTACCCAGTGCCTTCTCGTGCTCATGTTCTTCCGCACTATCAATTTGATCTTCTATTTTAGTCTGGAAAATGAGAAAATGCATATATCAGTTTTCCGTATGTGAACTCAGGCACAGTATTTTCTACAAGATGTACGTTCCCACCCCCACCCCCTCCCCCTCCTGCGAAGACTCGTTTCTCACGGTGCGACTCAAACGTGTATCATCAATCAGTCTTCGTTGTCCGCCTGGTGACGTATTGGATCGTTGGCTATATCGACAAGGTGCCCTGCGAAGACGCTGATCACACTGCATGAATGCGGAGGCTGGTCCGATTCTTTGCTGGGCGCACATGCAAACTTGCTGTATCCCGATCATATTTGAATGCACGGTTACAGAAAAAATCTTACTTGTTTAATAATAATATTACGCTAACTCGCCCATGTGAAATGTACTCTCTAGATAAGGGGCCTTTTAACTCTTTCACTGCCACTGGCAATGATAATAGGATTTTGCAAACAGCATAGATCCAGATGAGACGGCTCATAATGAGCCGTCTCATCTGGGTCTACGCTGTTTGACATTCAGTTTTTCAACTTTATATATAAACTTCTTTCCAATGGATAGTTTGTTAAGAACAAAAGCAGACGACAAATGTCGTCTGAAATTTGGCAACGAAAGAGTTAAACATATTGACAGTATTCAGATGACTTGTTAAGGTGTGGGTGTGTGTGTGTGTGTGGGGGGGGGGGGGGGGGTGTTATTTGATGATAAATCTGAGATAATTTTCTCCGGTTCTCCATAAAAACATATATTATGGGAACTCATTAGAAGCGCCTCGCCGAGGCGCTTCTAACGAGTTCCCACAATATATGTTTTTATGGAGAAATTAGAAAAAATATTCTAGAATCACCGACATTCTCTAAAGAAAGTAGATAAATAATAAAGTACAATGCGAACATAGACTGAATCCTCAAAACTTTACAAGGGCAATGCACTTTAGATATTCTACAACATAACTGGTAGGCAGTGATGTTATAGATATATTTTTGTATGGACTATGTTAAATCTCCGAATTCTCTGTACAACTCATGTTAAATCTCGAATTTCAACCACTTAATGCTTACCTGGCTTACTATGTTTTTCGTCGGCGTAAACACCAATTGCCTGCCGTTTTGGCATAGTATCTTTGCCGCTGACAAGGCCGTCATTCGCACAGCTAACGCCATAATTGACGCTGGTAAGTCACTTCGACGTTTCACCAATGTTCTGGTATTTCAAACCTCAGACCAACAAACTTCACTCTTCCCTTGAAAACAGATATATGAGTTAACGCTCAGCGTTCTGGGTAAACATTCAGCATACGACATTTTGAAATATGTTGTTTTTTTTTCTTTGTCCTTTCAGAAAATAAAATTTGACATTTCATACAAATTGACTGAAATCTATGTTTTCCGGGGGAAAATATCGTCAATTTGTCGTCTGCTGACAATGTGCCCAAAGCTCGTTAAGTGATAAATAAGGACAGTTCAAAGGTCATGTTAAGGTGGGGTATTCGGCAATTATTCTAGGATAATTGTCTCCAGTTCTCCATAAAGATATACAGTCGAACTTCGATGGCTCGAACCCCTTTGGGACCAAGAAAATTTGTTCGACAGCGGTAGTTCGAGCCTTGGAAGGTTACTAATAGTGCCACACCAGGAGGCACAATGGAGATAATTGTGGGATATCTTTTCAGTGTTCTATATTTTAAATGTATGTTGTGTGTACTCATTAGAATCGCCTCATAGAGGCGATTCTAATGAGTACACACAGCATACATTTACAAGATAAAAGAAGAAAATCTCCCTAAATTATCCGTATATCGTATTTGGAGGAAATCCCTGCGGACTCAAGAACGTGTTCGACATCCATGGTAAACGAGCCATCGGGGTTCGAGCCATTGAAGTTCTACTGTATGTTGAGTATCCACAGCATATGTTTTATGGAGAAATGAGAAAAATCATCCTGGAATTATCATCAAATACTCCTCCTTAACAAGTACTATGGTACTTGTAAATATTTTACTCTGATAGAGTGTTTTTCTAATAATCACAGTTCAACTGCACAAATAGTAACTGCAATCAGATCCTCGAACAACTGCAATATGCTCCGTGAAGCTATGCGCCTTAGGTGCATTCACAAACTCAAAAAAATATTAACTCGTTTAACGGATATGAGGGGCGTTCAATAATTTCAATAATGCACTTTTAAATCATAATTGTAAAACAAGACAAGGAATAACAGGTAGTTAACCCTTGTCCTGCTGAACCCGGATATGCCCTGCCTTTGCAAACAGGGTAGATCCAGATCAGTTGGCTTCTATAAAAGGCAACTGATCTGGATCTACACTGTTTGTCATTCAGTATTTGAATTTGCATGAAAAATCTGGATCAAGTAATCTGATTGGCTGAAAATTAGAAGTGGGTGTGGCATCTTAATTTATTCAGCAGGACAATGGTTAAATGGAGAGGTCTTCTGAATATATTGCACTTCACATAAGCACTTCTTATGAGTACCCACAATAATATTTCCTTTTTGGAAAAATAGGAAAGATATAACTATTATTGGTTAAAAATGGCTTCACTTGCGCGATGGTTAAGAAGCATATATTTGTTACGCGTTTAAACGTGATTAGTGCATTTGCTTGGATTCATCACGAAAACATGCCTATATAATTTTGACCCCCTTAAACCCCACTTTTATACAGTAAAAGTGGGGTTTATAGGGGTATACATTATTTTTCTTATTTCTGCTCAAAAACATAGATTGTGGGTACTCGTTAGAACCGCCTCACCGAAAAGTTTCAGTTTTTGGAGGTGACATTTTCTATATATTTGTATAGGCGTGTTTTCGTAATGTTATATAGATTACCTGATTAAGGTAAATGGATACACTACCAAGGTAGATAACCCTCACGAGAAAGTATGTGCCTCCCTTTTCATTTAAAGGAGAACTGTTCTTAAATGAAATACTTTTCTCCCACTCACCATATTGGCAGCACTTTGGTAGTAGCCCCATTGTAGAAGGGATTCCTATATTCACCCAGCGGGCACACAATGTTGAAACAACGTTGATTCAACGTCAAGACGTTGAATCAACGTTGTTTCAACGTTGTGTACCCGCTGGGAAGCGAGTTCTCTTCTGTTGGAATGGTTTTTCCTTTGAAAAAAATAGTCTAATATTACACATTTTAGCTTCGTGTACTCTTTCTTTTTGGTGGAGGAATACGAAAATGTTTATCATGATACCACTCTTATCTAGAGTTATGTATGCCGTGACATTTTCACCATATAATACGCACACTAAAGTAGAGTTTGGGTACATTTACGTAGTGAAAAGGGTTGCTAGAAGTAACTAACATTTAAGCCGGTCTAAAAACATCAAAATTCTGAAAATCACACCTAATACTAACCTCTGTTTTCGCTATATATTATCGGGAAATATTGGGGTAAACTTTACATAGACATGCTGGCGTAATGTTTACATGAAGGACAACTTTAGGAACTTTTTGTTTGATATCCTGCTCAATAATTCCTTCTATGGCTTGTAATTCTGCCAACATTAAGGGGAAAGTGAGCAAATTCTTTATGGTAGACCTTACGTGAGTCAAAACAATTTCGATCGAACTGCCTCCCCTCAACGTGTATCAGTTTCCCTATATGATTGGAAAAGAATACAATTAAAGCAACAATGGAACACGGCCGACTAAGACGAACATGAGAGGGACAAATTTTATCCTGGAAATAAGATACCGGTTTCTATACACTAAGCTGTTATTATTGAACGTCCCTCGCAGCGATCAATGAACTTCGATGAATGGTGTTTGTGTGCACACCTTGTCACGTATGTGTATCTGCGCATTATGATCAGGATCTACGGTGTATGCAGATTCTACTAGGCCCCGAGACGATACATGGGAAACTCCAACCAAACTGACAGGTGCGAAGGCATGTTCTGGTTCCTTGGGTCAGCCATCAAGTCGGTGAACTAAAACGTGCCATTAATACCGAAATACCTGGGCTGCATTCAGAAGTGCAACGATTGTTTTGTATGGAACGCCAAAGCTGTCTTATGTTGTTATAGTTCTTGTCTTGACTAAGAATTATGTGAACTTGTCGATGCATTATGTTATTATCTTAAAGACTCGCGTTGTTTTGTCAATATATAGAGTTGACATGCCCACACACTGTCTTGTTATGTTAAAGAACAATTTTACTATGTCACAACGTGGAGTTATCTTGTATAAAAAGCATGCGAACTTGTCTATATAGTGTGTTATTATCTTACACAGGCATGTTATTTTGTCAACATAAGGCGTTGACTTGTCAACACGGTGTTTTATTATGTCAAAAGTGTATGTCATTATGTTAAAGTTTGGGCAATCTTGTCTAAATGTAACTTGTCTAGACGATATGTTATTATGTCAAACCCACGTGTCGTTTTGTCCACACAATGTCGCATGTGTAAATTTTCGGGAACAACACCAAGCAGTTGAACAAGACCACATATTGATTCACCAAGATAACATCGCGTTTAACATAATAACATAGTCTTTTACCATAATAAGACACTGTGTGGACAAAACAAGACGCGCGTTTAAATAATAGGACGTAGTATAGACAAGTTCACATACTTCATAGACAAGATAACCCAACTTTTTAACATAATAATATAGTCTTTTGACATAATAAAATATTATTTACACAAAACAACACGCCCATTAGCATAATAACAAGTTGTAGAGACAAGTTCACATGCTTCGTAGACAAGATAACCCAACATTTTAACACAATAACACAGCCTTTTAACATAATAGGACACTGTGTGGAGAAAACAACATACGTGTTCAACATAATAACATAGTCTTTAAACATAATAAGACACTGGGTGGACAAAACAACACGAGCGTTAAACAAAATAACAGTTTGTACAGACAAGTTCACATGTTTCGTAGACAAGTTAACCCAACTTTTTCACATAACAACATAGCCTTTTAACATAATAAGATACTGCGTGGACAAAACAGCACACCCGTTTAACATAATAACACTTTGTTTAAACAAGTTCAAATGCTTCATAGACAGGATAACCCAAATTTTAACATGATAGCGTAACCTTTCAACAGGATAAGACAGTGTGTGGACATAACAAACCATACGTTTAACATAATAACACGTTTACAGACAAGTTCACATGCTTCATAAACAAGATAACCGGATTTCTTGACATAACAACATAGCCTTTTAACATAATAAGACACTGTTTGGACAAAACAACACAAATGTTTAACATAATAGCATAGTGTATAGACCAAAGCTTTTTAACATAATAACACAGCCTTTTAACAGAATAAGACTGTGTGTGAACAAAACAGCACGCGGGTGTGACATAATAACACGGTTTATAGACAAATTCACATGCTTTATAGACAAGATAACCCATTTTTTAAACATAATAAGATAGCATTTTAACATATCAGGACACAGTGTGGACAAAACAGCACGTGCATTTAACATAATAACATAACTTTTTAACATAATAAGACACTGATTGGACGAAACAACACATGCATTTAACATAATAACATGTTGTATAGACTAGTTTACATGCTTCGTAGACAAGATAAACCAATTTTTAACATAATAACATAGCCTTTTGACATAATAAGACTCCGTATGGACAAAACAACACGCGAGTTTAACATAACACCATAGCTTTTTAACATAATAAGACAGTGTGTGGACATAACAACACGGGCGTTTATCATGACCTTTTGACATAATAAGACATTGTGTGGACAAAACAACACACGCTATTAACATAATAGCACATCGTATAGACAAGTTTACACGCTTCTCAGACAAGGTAACCCATCTTTTAACGTGATAAACTAGCCTTTTACAACATAAGAAAGCTATGGCGTTCCATAGTTTTGCCCTGGACTTCTGCTCCTGTTAATGCTCTTTATTAGGTACAGGGATCCAGGACAAAACTTCGCAATCACTTTGCACTTCTAAAACAGGCTTTGGAAGTTTACCCCTTAGCATAGCTCCAGATAAGGTTCTTTTCTCAACCGAAAAGTACTGATATTTTTTCTTATTTCTCAATGAAAACATATTTGTGGGTACTCACTGAGGCGCTTCTAATGAGTACCACAAAATATGTTTTCATGGCGAAATAGGAAAATATTTAAGAGAATACCTCCTCTTTTCTGGAACTTTTCCCTATGAAACAATCAATTCCATTTGATTTCCTGGACATTTATCTAAACTGTACAGTTCAATCTGGAACCATGATAAATCCGTTTTCTTCGGCATCCCATTAAAAATATTTAGGGTAAAGTCGGTGACTAAACCTGCCTCCTTAACCACTGGGCAGAATTTAACCAAACTCCCGTAAAGTAACGGTGTGCGAGAGCAACATTAGCACGGAGCGTGGGGATTTTGCGATGGCGTGCCATCGACTGCGCGGTCTAGTTTTTTTTTTTTTTTTTTTGTTTCTTTTTTGTTGTTGTTATTGTTTGTTTGTTTGTTGTTGTTGTTGTTGTTTTTTTCTTTTATTCTGCACTTTAAACATTTGAACAAGTCATTAGTTTTGTTAAAAAAAAAAAAAAAAAAAAAAACAGTGCCAAGCCTTTAGTTTGTACCGGAAGAGGAAACACTTCTTGTTTACATGCATTTTATATTTGGATACATTGATATTTTCATGCATGACACATCATGTAAATAACAGAAGAGCTGTTCTTATTGTTTGAAAACTGACAGCAGATTAATTTAAAATAGAGCTAGGCCATACGACTGCAAATTGTTTTTAAGGTTAAGAGATACATTTAAAAAAAAAAATGCTCGCCATTCTTGACAAGGGGGACAACTTTTTTGAATTTCTGTTTGCTTTCCAGTAGATCAAGTCCCTTCTGAAAAGGGGTCTACTCTAAAAGGAAAGACTTTGCTCCCATAGGGAGCAAATCATTACTTTTTAGGGATGACTTTTAAGAAGGGAACAAATTAAGTTTAAACAGATTTGTCTCTCTTAAAATGTACCAATTTTCACTTAAGACGTAAACAAATTGGAGCTGTGTAATTTGCAACTATTAAGCATTGTTAAGTTTGAAGGAGACATCACGAAAATATGCCTATATAATTTTGACCCCCTTAAACCCCACTTTTATATAGTAAAACTGGGGTTTACAGGGGTATACCTCTCCTCTCCAAGGCGGTTCTAACCGAGTACCCACAATCTATGTTTTGAGCAGAAATATGAAGAATATCAGAATTTTTTATCTGAAAGTTTTCATTTTTTGGAGGGAAAATTTTCAGTAAATTTGAATAGGTGCGTTTTCGTAATGACAATTTGAATGTAATTTCAAGTCTCATTTTCTGTGAGGTAAATTTGTATAAAAAAAATGTCAGTGATAGTCACCTGGTGATTTAGGCTTTAGAGTGCTTAAGCTTCAAATGTATATGAGATAGAATACATAATGCTTTTATACATTACGAAAACACGCCTATTCAAATATATAGAAAATTTCATCTCCAAAAACTGAAAATTTTCAGATAAAAAACTGATATTTTTCACATTTCTGCTCAAAACATAGATTTTGGGCACTCATTAGAACCGCCTCGGCGAGGCGGTTCTAACGAGAACCACAATCTATGTTTTTGAGCAAAAATAAGAAAAATAATGTATACCCCTGTAAACCCCAGTTTTACTATTTAAAGGTGGGATTTAAGGGGGTCAAAATTATATAGGCATGTTTTCGTGATGAATTATATTCAGTCGGCCTATGGTCACATTCAGTAGACAACAAATCGATAATATTTTCTTACTTTAACCTTAGAAATAGGCTTTGACATTTCATGCAAATTGCCTCCTATGAGACAATTCGCATGAAATATTTAAGCCTGCTTTCCGGGAAAAATAAGAAAATTGTGTTAAAATGTCGTCTGCTAAAATTTTACCTGGTATGCTAAGAGTTAAATAAAAATGTATATGAGAGGGAATACAAAATACTAGTTATAAAATATATTCAGTAAAACTTCAATGACTCGAACATCGATGGCTCGTTTACCGTGGCTGATTCGGTTTTCATCACGAAAACACGCCTATATATTTTGCCCCCCTTAACCGCCACTTTTATACAGTAAAACTGGGGTTTACAGGAGTATGCATTAGTTTTCTTATTTCTGCTCAAAAACATAGATTGTGGGTACTCGTTTAGAGTACAAATATGAAAAATATCAGAATTTTTTATCTGGAAGTTTTTTTGATGGTAAAATTCTCAATATATTTGAATCGGCGTGTTTTCGTGATGTTGAGTCGTTATGAAATTCTTCTAGAAAACAAATGTTTAATTTATTTATTTATTCATTTATTTATTTATTTATTTATTCATTTATACAATATTTCAAGAGGGTTACGCATTAAAATGCCAGTCTACCATGCGACCCTCATGAAATACAACATCACAACATAAGACGTGAGGGATATTTAAGGCTAATTTTCTTATTTTTACCATGAAAATGTATGTTGTGCGTACTCATTAGAATATCCTAATCTATAGGATTCTAATGAATACACTCAACATACCATCAGTTTATAGAAGATCAAAAGTACATCCCTAAATTCTCAATATTTGCCTCCTGAGCTGGCGGATTAACCCTCAATGGCTCTATAGAACAAATTTCCATGGTCCCAAAGATGTTCGAGCCATTGGAGTTCGACTTTCTATAAATCATCACGAAAACATGCCTATATAATTTTGACACCCTTAAAACTGGGGTTTACAGGGGTATACATTATTTTTCTTATTTCTGCTCAAAAACATAGATTGTGGGTACTCGTTAGAACCGCCTTGCCGAGGCGGTTCTAACGAGTACCCACAATCTATGTTTTGAGCAGAAATGTGAAAAATATCAGAATTTTTTATTTAAAAAATTGCCATTTTTTGGTGGTAAAATTTTCAGTGTATTTGAATACGCGTGTTTTCGCAATGCATTGGAGTTCGACTTCCTATATATTCAATCGATTAAAACCCAGTCTGAACGTCTAAATGCTAATTCTACCATATATACGCAAAACATGCGAACAGACACATAATACTGTGACAAAGAGAAATAACTTCAACCAAAACATTATGTTTATTTCGCTGTTCAGGATACAAACAGTGCATTATTGACCAGTAAATTTTCTGCTATTTCAATCTTCGTGAGTGTTAACAAAAGATCGTTTAACTGTACCTTTATTGAACAACTCGCAGAAAAGTCGACAGATTATCGACTTGTGAGTCTGTCCGTCCGTTCGTGGTCAGTTAGCAAAAACGGCCATAACTCTTGAACAGTTAGTTTTATTTTGATAATGTTTTAACATAGATTGATACAAGCAATATTTAGCCAATGGGCTTGCAAAATGCCGATTTTCATCACCCGAGGTTAAGCCGAGGCCAAAGCTATGAAAATATAAAAATGGCCGTGAGTCTTCCAAAAATGTATTTTTTTTCTTTTTAGCTCACCTGAGCAAAAGCTCAGGGTGAGCTGTTGTGATCACCCTCTATCCGTCGTCGTCCGTCGTCCATCGTCCGTCGTCAACAATTAGTTTGTTAACTTTCTAGAGGTCACAGTTTTAATCCAATCTTGATGAAACTTGCTCCGAATATTTGCCTCTATAAAATCTAGGTCAAAGTCGAAACTGGGTCACTTTGTCTTGATGATTTCTAGGTCTAGTTTGAAAGTGGGTCACTTGGGGTTAAAAACTAGGTCACCAGGTCAAATCGAAGGAAAACCTTGTTAACACGCCAGAGGTAAAATTTTTGAAGTAATCATCATGGATATCACTCAAAATGTTTGTCGATGATTTCTAGGTCAGGCTTAAAACTGGGCCACTGGGGTTACTAGGTCACCGGGCAAAATCAAAGGAAAACCTTGTTAACACCCTAGCGGTCACATTTTTAAAGCAATCATCATGAATATTGCTCAAAATGTTTGTCTTAATGATTTCTAGGTCAAGTTTGAAACTGGGTCACTTGGGGTCAAAAACTAGGTCACCGGGCTAAATCAAAGGAAAACCTTGTTAACACTCTAGAGGTCACATTTTCGAAGCAATCATCATAAATCTTGCTCGAAAAGTTTGTCTTGTTGATTTCTAGGTCGAGTTGGAAACTGGGTCACTTCGGATTAAAAACTAGGTCACCAGGCCAAATCAAAGAAAGACTTTGTTTACACTCTAGCGGTCACATTTTTGAAATAATCATCATGAATATTGTTCAAAATGTTTTTATTGATGATTTCTAATTAAAGTTCGAAACTGGGCCACTTGGGATCAAAAATTAGGTCACCGGGCTAAATCAATGGAAAACCTTGTTAACACTCTAGAGATCACATTTTCGAAGCAATCATCATAAATCTTGCTCGAAATGTTTGTCTTGTTGATTTCTAGGTCGAGTTGGAAACTGGGTCACTTCGGATTAAAAACTAGGTCACCAGGCCAAATCAAAGAAAGACCTTGTTAACACTCTAGCGGTCACATTTTTGAAATAATCATCATGAATATTGTTTAAAATGTTTTTATTGATGATTTCTAGTTCAAGTTCGAAACTGGGCCACTTGGGGTCAAAAATTAGGTCACGGGGCCAAATCAACGGAAAACCTTGTTAACACGCTAGCAGTCACATTTTTGAAGCAATCATCATGAATCTTGCTCAAAATGTTTGATTGATGATTTCAGTTGGGTCACTTGGGATAAAAAACTAGGTCACCTGGCCAAATCAAAGGAAGACCTTGTTATCACTCTAGAGGTTACATTTTTTAATCAATTATCATGAACCATGCTCAAAATGTTTGTCTTGAAGATTTCTAGGTCAAGTTTGAAACTGGGTCACTTGGGATAAAAAATAGACCGCTGGGCCTAATCAAAGGAAAACCTTTTTAACACCCTAGCAGTCACAATTTTGAAACAGTCCTCTTGAATATTGCTCAAAATGTTTGTCTTGATGATTTCTAGGTCAGGTTCGAAACTGCGTCACTTGCGGCCAAACACTAGGTCATCGGGCCAAATCAAAGAAAGACTTTGTTAACACTCTAGAGGTCACATTTTTAAGCAATCATTATGAATTTTGCCCAAAATGTTTGTCTTGATGATTTCTAGGTCAAGTTCGAAACTGGGTCACTTGGGACAAAAACCAGGTCACAAGGCTAAATCAAAGGAAAACCTTGTTAACACTCTAGAGGTCACATTTTTAAGCGATCATCATAAATCTTGGTCAAAATGTTTGATCCGAGTGGTCTTTTTTGGGTATATCTATTTACCTTAAGGGAAATGGATACACTTTCAGGGAAGGCAACTATGTTAAATGCTGTTACCTCCCTTCTGAAAAGGGGTCTACTCTAAAAGGTACGTATTTTCTGCATCTTCAGAATAGGAAGCATTTCAGAAGGTCTGGTGGGTCTGGAAGCAATCAGGATGTTAACAAACGTCGTCTCCCTTGTTAAACATAGCCGAAAATCTACCCCTGTATCAATCCGGACGTTTTTACAACGTCGCATTGACGTCTATGCGATGTCATGACTTTTATAAAACGTCGTATTAACTTCGATGCAACGTCATGACTTTTTAAAATTCGCGTTAAGTCGATACAACGTCATGACGTATACAACGTCGCATTAACCTCCATGCAACGCCATGTATGACGTTGACGTTGCTTCGATGTTCGTACGACATTGTGTAAACATTATGTGCTCGCTGGGAAGTCCCTTCAGGTGTTACGAGAACCAGGTATTTCTTGCAAACAGTGTACCATCAACAATGCTGATGTCCAAATTCAAAGATGGAACTTAGTGGTAAACATTGTGCTGGCGAATAGGGAAAGTACCCTGTCAGACTGCACTTGCTTAGACTGAACTCTGGATATATTTCCCTTGTCACGCACTCTTTATATGTTTACGCCAGGTATTTATTTACCAACATGCCGCATAGATCGCAAACTGTTGTAACACTTTGAAATATTGGCGTTTTTTTTTTTGTCACGTTTATTTTTTTTTTTTTTTTTTTTTTTTTTAGAAAGCGCATCAAGACGTTTCATACGATTCGTTTTACGTGTCCAGCCCTGTTTTTTTTTTTTTTTTGTTTTTTTTTATCTGCTGACATCTCATGTATGAAGTAGGTTTCCATCCCAGCGGATACATGACGTTTATACAACGTCGCATTAACGTCTATGCAACGATCATGACTTATACATCGTCGCATTAACGTCGATTCGATGTCACGACTTTTATACAACGTCGCATTTACGTCGATGCAAGTTTTGTTTTCTGGGAACAAAAACGCTTGCGATTTCATGTGAATAAAAGAGAGGATTCACATGAAATTTCTATCTGTTTTCTGTTTTCTCGTCTCTCCAGCAAATTAGCCATGAATTGATATCATTACGAAAAGACGCCTATTCAAATATATTGAAAATTTCACCAAAAACTGAAGGTTTTCAGATAAAAATTCTGATATTTTTCATATTTCTGCTCAAAACTATGTTTTTGAGCAGAAATAAGAAAAATAATGTATAACCCTTTAAACCCCTGTTTTACTATATAAAAGTGGGGTTTAAGGGGGTCAAAATTATATAAGCATGTTTTCGTGATATGTTACGAGGTGATACGGATGAAATTTAAAACTACAGTTTCAGGGAAAAGATTGTTTATGTGTTGTCCAAAAATATTCGTCTGCAGCAGGTGTTCACGAGGGTGCCGTGTGAGCTATTGCACGCATTAAGAAATGCAGGTCGTTGCACTTTAGAATAACCAAAACAAAAATATAAACATTGGGGAGCATCATGTGATCCTCGGGTGATCACGTCGATGAATCATTTGAATCAAACTGCTGATTTGGCACAGTTTTTAAACCCTAAGCAGGCGGCATTCTATTGTTTCATATTATTTACCAGAGAAAAAAATGACTTGACAGTTCATAGACTACTAGCAGTCGACATTATTATTACTTTTTAAATATTTTTCAGAGAAAATAAAGCTTGACATTCTAGATTCACATGAAATGTCAAGCCTTATTTATCAGTAAAATATAAAGAATCAGAATGTCGTATACTGCAGTTGTGGTTGGCACTTTAAGGATCCGCACCTTTTGGGGTATAAACGGAAAGCGAACCCAGCTAGCATTCTTTATAGATTTATAAAGACTGCTTACTGGGAAAGTTCAGATCAGCCTGCTCATCCATGCAGTCTGATCAGAACCTTCGCTGTCCGCTTACAGTCATTGGATACTGTAAAACAACTTTAAATAGAGCAGACGACTTTCTCCGATTGTGCTATTTCGCTGTCTGATCTGGACTGAAGCAGAGCTGTTTCAAGTTATAAATCCATAGCGGGCCGTTATCGGGCCGTCAGTGTAGCTGACGGGCCGATAACGGCCCGCTATAGATTTATAAAGAATGCCAGCTGGGAATATTAACTCTCAGCACTCTGGGTAAAATTTTCAACCGACGACGTATTGAAATATTTTTATACCCCCGTGCATAAGGCGTTTCGCCGTACATGCGTACGTGCGTGTACGCATGGACGTTTGTCACATTCGTAACCAAACTCATAACTTGGGTACCTTTTAAGCTAGGAAGTTGATATTTGGTATGCTTCCTACCCAGTCCTATACCTTTAACTCTGTGCTAGAGTTACCACTAAGTCATGCCCTGGGTGGGACTAGGGGTCAGTGGTTGAGTTTACATTCAAGTTTATATTCAAGTTTACATTCAAGTTTACATTGACATTTACGTCCGCGTTTCTCTTGGAGGTCATAACTTGGGTACCTTTATGCTAGGAAATTGAAATTTGGTATGCTGCTTACACAGACCCAAGCTTTTATCTCTGTGCTAGATTTGTCATTAAGTCATGCCCTGGGTAGGGTTAAGGGTCAAAATGTATAACCGGTCAAACTCGGGTACCTTTTTATACTAGGAAATGGAATTTGGTGCGCTACTTACATCATAACTTGCGTAACTTTTATGCTAGGAAGTTGAAATTTGGTATGCTTCTTACCCAGACCTAAACCTTCAACTGCTACAGTTGCCCCAAGGTCATGCCCGTGGGTGAGGCTAAGGGTCAAAATGCATAAAAGGCCAAATTTACGTACTTTTTATGCTAGGAAGTAGAAATCTGTGTGCAACTTACATCCAGACCTAATCTTCAACTCCAAGCTAGAGTTACCTCTTTGTCATGCCCGGGGGTGAGGCTTGGGGTCAAACTGTATAATTTTTACATTGACATTATGTCCCCGTTTCCCTTAGGGGTCATAACTTAGAAGTTGACATTTGGTATGCTACTTACCCAGACGTAAACCCTGTGCTAAGTTGCTCCTAGGTCATGCCCATGTGGGGGAGCTAGGAGTCCAAAGGGCAGGCTTACTTGTGAACTTTGGACACATGTCTATTATGTTCAAGTTTTTTCAAAAGTTCATATCTCAACAACCTCTTATCAGAAAGCATTCATATTTGGACCATAGGTACCCTGGATGGTGACGTCGACCCCAGTGTCTATATCCCGGGGAAGGGGCTAAAGGTCAAAATCTAGGACTCCTGTAAAAGTTTTTTTCTTACTTTTCTATCAAGAAAACAACTTGGACATATACTTAGTCAGACACTGGTCAAACTTGTGACATTGACTTCTAGGGCATCGTGTGAAGATCAGCATGACTTATGTTTCATGGTCCAGTGATTTCATGTATAAACACCATACTTTCAGATTATGAGTCAGTATGACCTGAAGTTTGACCTTAAATTAAATGTAGGTCACAGTGACGTATATTCCATGGTCCTGTAATTTTGCGTTATATCTTGAAGCGTGTTTGGTGTATAAACATCATACTTTTGAATTACGAGTCAGTATGACCTGAAGTTTGATCTCAAAATAAAATTTAGGTCACAGTGACTTTTAGAAAGTATTTGATATAATAAGATTATACTTATAGATTATGAGTTAGTTTGACCCATAGTTGGTCAGATTTTACATTGACATTTACATCCGAGTTTCTTTTGGAGATCATAATTTGTGTATATTTTATGCTAGGAAGTTGAATTTTGGTATGCTACTTGCCCATACCTAAACCCTCAACTGTGTACTAGAAGTACCACTTAGTTATGACCTAGTGTAAGGCTAGGGGTCAGAATGTATAAGAGCTCTGATTGAGCATTTTTAAAATAATTGTTGCCATATGGGCAAACAGCAAAGGGCGTCACATTTGTGTACTTTGGATACATGTCTATTTTTTTTATTTTTCCCAGAAAACAGGATTGATATTTCATGCAAATTGTCTCATATGGAACGCGGCGTCTGATCAGGGTCCATACTGTTTGCCACTTATCCAGCAATTTGAGACACGTTCACAGGTAGTAAAAATGGGCTTAACCCTTCTCTTGCTGAACACGACATGCCCTGTCTTAGCAAACAGTGTTGGTCCAGATCAGTTTGCTTCTGAAGAAGCCAACTGATCTGGATCTGCACTGTTTGTCATTAAATATGTGAATTTCTATCAAAAAACCGGATCAAGTAATCTGCTTGGCTGGAAATTAGAAGTGGGTGTGGCATCTTTTTATTCAGCAAGACAAGGGTTAATGGCATTTTAGAAGTATAAAATAAAGAGTAAGTAAGACCTGCGAATATTGAGAAAATTTGTCAAAAGTTTCCGACGAAAATTACATTTTGAATCAAAGTGGGGCCGGAGAATGAGGGTGCAGATTGGGGGGTTCGGCTTTCGGGTCAAAGAGGGTTTGACTGAGCCCCGAACCCCCACTGAATGCGCCTCTGGCAAAGACGTCTTTTCTCATGATGCATCTCCATTTGTGGTTTGTGTGTACGTTTATGATTACGCGCGGTGGAAGTATGGCTTGTTTTTTTTGACATGTCGTGTTGTTTATTTGTTTAAAGAATCTTCTCAGTAAGCGTTCTTTATAAATCTATAGCGGGCCGTCAGATATATTTATAAAGAATGTTAGCTTGGTTTGTGTGATTACTGTTTTATACACTAACCCCAAAAATAAGAAACTTAACGCTTATAAATGGCAAAGGAAACGAAAACTAAAACCTATTATTGTTTTATGCAGCAAAATTTCAAATAAATAAATAAATAAATCCTCTTTTTATCTATTGTAGATCATCACCATATTTGTCCACATGATCCGTGCGTTTACGGCACGACAAGTGGTGGGTAGAGTCAGCGAGCTCGGCCTTTCGTCTAGCTAAGCGAGGATTCCTCGTCTGTTTGTTTGTCTGTCTGTCTCTCTGATGCGGATCACGTCCAGACCGTCAACATGTAATCTTCTTTCGCAAGGTTTAGCACCAAGGATAATACAACAGACTGGGTCGTGTCAAGCGAAAAAGTGTCTTTGAGCATGCGCAAAATGTGCGGATTCATACGACCTTCCGCAGGTCTCATCCGTGTCTTTGCTCTCCATTGATACATTCTACAGTGTCCAATGATTCTGGCATCTGACAGCAAAGGCCCTGATCAGACTGCGCATCCGCACAGTCTGATCTAGGCCTTCGCTGTCCGCGCATGCTCCGAAGGCACATTTTCGCTTGGCGCGGCTCAGGCTTGAGCCGAGCCTCTGGAACCAGTGCGAATACCGGAACAAGACGAACAATCAGAATAGTCAGGAATTTGAAGGGATAATACAGCAGGTGTATTTAGAATGGAGAACTTTTAAGACCTTCACGTATCTTTGGGCAAATTCAGTAGATGACAAATTGATTATATTTTTCTCATTCTTTCCTGAAATAGGCTTTGACATTTCATGCAAATTGTCTCCTTAGCATGAAATGTCAGAGCCCATTTAATGGAAAAAAAATTAAGAAAACTGTTTCAAAATGTCGTCTGCTGTTTTTTTTACCCAGAGTGTTAAGCATTAAAGGTGATGGCTCCTAGAAACTGGAATCTAATTTTGACCCGTTTAAAACCTGTACTGCACTGAAGGCTTAACAATGAACAAGTGTAGCCAGGCTTGCCTGGTATTTGTAAGGCATGACAAGGCTGGGGTTTGAACATTTAAATCTAGAACCCACAACAGAAGAAGAACGTACCCCTTCATCCCCGTGTTACTGAAGTTGAGTCTTCCATCTTTGAATCTGGTCAGACGCATTGTTCTAAATAGGGGTATCAGTCAAAAATAAAAAATAAAAAAAAAATGGCAAACATTGTAAATCCTGATGAGACGGCTCGTTATGAGCCGTCTTATCAGGATCTACGCTGTTTGCAAAACAGTTGGTTTGGTCTGCCTGGCTGAAAGCGTTAAAGGCTTAATTTGCAAGAGAAAATGTTGTCAATATGAATGTCTATCCAATTAAACAAGCAAAATTTGTGTCTGTTGACATCACAAAAAAACATGCCTTATAGTATTGACCCCCTTAAACCCCACTTTTTATATAGTAAAACTGAGGTTTACAGGAGTATACATTATTTCTGCTCAAAAACATAGATTGTGGGTACTCGCTAGTACCGCCTTGTCGAGGCGGTTCTAATGAATATCCACAAACTATGTTTTGAGCAGTAATATGAAAGATATCAGAGTTTTTTATCTGAAAATTTTCAGTTTTTTGGAGGTGAAATTTTCTGTATATTTGAATAGGAGTGTTTTCGTAATGATGACGTCCTGCGTAGGATCGAAGCCCGAACTACAAAACTAATCTACGTACAGTCAAACTTCGATGGCTAAAACACATTGGGGCCATGGAAATTTGTTCTAGACATGGGTAGTTCGGGCCAGAGTGGTGGGGGGGGGGGGGGGGGAAGCGATTAATCAGAGGCAAATAAGGATAGTTTAGGGATGTCTTTTCGATCTTCTATAAGATTGTATATTGTGTGTACTCAGTGTACTCATTAGAAGCGCTTCGAATAATGATCAGTTTTTCATTTTTAGGTATATGTATTACTTGCACTTTTAAAAAAAAGGATTTTTCCAATCCGGACCTCATACATACAATTTTCCTCTATTCAAACTTTACCAAAATTTTCACACGAATTAGTTAATTTGATTTTTTTTTTTTTTTTTTTTTTTTTTGTTATCCTTATGTCAAATAATGATGATGTAATCCTACTTACACTTTAAAAAAAAAAAAAAAAAAAGTGCATTTTGCTACACCGTGGCGTATGGACTTGGCTACACACAATATCAGAAAATGCATATTTCCGAAAAAAAACTGTCCATAAAGTAATTTTCTACTCCGGACCTTAAAAATGCATCCTTCCTCAGTTCAAGCTTTAGAGAGATTTTCACACGAATGAGTTACGTTATATTTTTAGTTATCCTGGAGTCAGTTAATTCATACTGATTTTATCACTTTTCCATTCCTACTCCCCGCAAAAAAAAAAAAAAGTGTATCTTTCCACTCCCGACTTCAAAAAAAAAGCATTTTTGTTTTCAAAAATTAAACTTTACGAAAATTGTCATAAAAAATGAGCTAGGTTTTCAGTTTGAGTAATCCTGAGGTCTAATAATGATTTTTTTTAAGGCCTTTCAATTCTACTTGATGATGATGATGCTGATGAAAATGCACGGGTTGTTGTACCGGTTATTTATGTCTGTTGTTATGTTGATCATAAAATATGTATGATGGTACTGATATTTTAGATTTTTTTTTCTTTTCGAATACTATTTTATGATAATGATGATTTGGTTGTTTCAGTCTTTGGTTATGTCGATCATGAAACATTCTTACTGAAGATGATGATGGTGACGCTCATTATATTGATATTTTAGATTTTATGACCTTTCATTACTGTTTGACTGGTTTTATTGATTTGCTATCCAGATCATAAAATAATGTGCATCATGATGGTGATGCTGCTGCTGATGACTTTTTTTTTTTTTTAGGTTTTACGGCCTTTCAATTTTGCATGATGATGATTATGATAATTTTGTCTTTTGTATCCTTTCAGTCTTGTTTGGGTTATTTTTGTCTGTTGATTCTGACATATGATGATAATGATTTTTATGTTTTATAGCTTTTTAGCACTGTTAAGTCATGATATATATTTATTATGATGATCCTGAAATATTGTGCAAAAAAGTCATATGGGTCATGCCATGTAAAAACAGTGTCTTCTAGCCTATGCGGACAGCGATGGCTCAGATCAGACTGCGCTGATGCGCAGTCTGATCTGAGCCTTTGCTGTCCGCTAACAGACAGACAGACAGACAACATTTTTATTTCCCTCAACCCAAAAACATGACATATTAGTAGTAACATATTAACAATACAGGCGGCAGATACTTTATACATATATAACACCAGTCTTTTTTTTTCTTTTGGTTAATATTATTGGTAGCATGTCGTGTACCTTAATATACGCAGAGAATGTAGGAAAATGTAAAAAAAAGTATAAAAGGCTACGGAAACATGGTACATGTATGCTAAACTTATGAAGCAGTAATAGGGACAGGTAAATAATATCAGTAGAATTAAGAAACGGGAGAAGAAGGAGAAGAAGAATGATGATGATGATGATGATGATGATGAAGGAGAAGAAAAATAAAATAAGACCTATGGGAAATACAGAGTACTAGTAGTAGTAACAGTTGTAGTAACAGAATTACTGGATACTACAGAATATACAGTCGACTCTCGTTACCTCGAAGTCCAAGGGACTCTATGAAACACTTCGAGGTATCCGTACTTCGATATATCAGATTTGCGGAACTGGGGAAAACAATTAATCGATTAACCACCCTTAACAGAATGAATGAATATGTAATTTGACTCCTAAGTTAGAGATATATTGAAAATATTGTGGAAAAGAGGAGAAATTGCTCCTAAGGAGCAATTTCTCCTCTTTTCCACAATATTTTGTTGCCTGTTGGTAGATCTCCGTGTTAAAACAGGGACCAGATTTTCACTTCGAGATAAGCGGTTATTCGAGATCAGCGAGTTCGAGATAACGAGAGTCGACTGTACTTTGTGCATACGCAGGATGATGTGGATGCGCATTTCTGTGCGTGTTCGAAGGCACTTCTTCGCTTGACGCATAGCATTTGACGATGATGCTGATAGAGATAATGATGATAATTTTGTTTTCTGGCCTTTCATGGATTCATTTTTACCTGTTGTTATGCGTACCATTGTTAAAGGTTGTTTTTCTTTCTTACTGTTAATCGTATTTCAGTCACTTAAATTAAACCCACTAAAAGCTCCCTTTACACGCACGGAGATTGTTTGGCGACCATTGAGCGATCCAAAAGTGGTCTGATCCCTCAACGATCTTTCAAAGTAGGGGCGGCTGAGAAATCTGTCAGGGACCGTAGAACGTTCGATGGAAGACCATCTGAGTTCACTGAAAGGCTGTGGCGGGGATAAAGAGACCAATTTACTCTTGAGGAACTTCTGAGCGTCCAGTGAGAGATGCAGCATTGGGTTTATAAATACCGGTGCTAAACTCCCAGTTTATTTCACGAAAACAAGCCTATATAGTTTGGTCCCCCTTAAACCACTCTTTCATACAGTAAAACTGGGGTTTACAGGCGTATACATTAATTTTCTTATTTCTGCTATGTTTCTGCTAAAAAAAATAGATTGTGGGTACTCGTTAGAAACGCCTCGTCGAGGCGGTTCCATCGAGTACCCACAATCTATGTTTTTGAGCAGAAATAAGAAAACTACCGGAATTTTTCATCTGAAAGTTTTCTTTTTTGGTGGTAAAATTTTCAATATATTTGAATGGACGTATTTTCGTAATGATCATTCTGTCTTGACTTTCCGAAGTTCAGCACAAGTAGATCTCAAAAATCCACACAATGCCTCAGAAGAAAGGCTACAGAAAGAAGACCAAAAATCCGAGACAAAGATTCTCTGATGGTCAGCATGCTGGCAAGGTGGTCCCGAGGTTCCCAAGGTTTCATCTTTGAACAACTTGTCAGAGACTGCTGGAAGATCACCATAAACCACATATTTATATACTTAGAGGCTCCCTGTCGCCCAAGATAAAATCAGCAATTTCCATGGTCGCCCAAGGAATTCTCAACGATCCTTCAGCGATCTCTCTCAGTGATCTCTATTGGTCCCACCTGATATCTCAGCGATCTCAGTAGTCCTCCATGCAGTGATCTCTCTTTGCCGCAAAACGAGCACTTAGCAAACTTTCATTGAGCGCCATTGTCGCTCCAAGATCTTTATAGATAGACATGAAAGTGTTTATGACGGGAGCTTTGTCTTAAGGCCTTGGTAGGAAGTATCGGGGCCACTTGTAGATCAAAATAGCTAAAACGTTCTGATCAGAAATCCAAGATGGCCGCCACAGCCGCCCACTTGAAAATCTATTTTGAACATCTCCTGAACGGAAAGGACAATTGACTCGAGATTTGGTAGAAAGTATTGGGATCACTTGTAAATCAAAAATAGCTAAAACCGTTTGGATTGGAAATCCAAGTTGGCGACCACGGTGGTCATCTTGAAAATCTATTTTGAACTTCTCCTCCTGAACCGTATTGCTAACTGACTCGAAACTTTGTAGGAAATATCGGCAAGATTTGTAGATCAAAAATAGCTAAAGTCATTCCGATTTGAAATCCAAAAAGGCCGCCACCTTGTAAATCTATTTTGTACTTTTTCTCCTAAACGGAAAGGCCAACTGACTCAAAAATCGATTGGAAGTATCGGGGTGGCTTATAGATAAAACAAAATCTCGGAAATCCAAGATGGTCGCCATAGCCGCCATGTTAAAAGTCTATTTTGAACTTTTCTCCTGATCCGAAAGTCTAATTGACACGTCCAAGTTGTACGCCATAGCTGCCATCTTGAAAATATATTCTTCTCCTTAACACAAAAGACCAGTTTACTCCAAACTTGATAGGAAATATCAGGGCCACTTGCAGATAAAAAAATAGATGAATTCATTCCAATCGGAAATCCGAGATGACCGCCACGGCCGCCATCTTGAAAATATATATCGATGTTCTCCTAAAGCGAAATCCCATATTGACTCCAAACTTCATTCGAAGTATCGAGGGACGTGTATATCAAAAATAGCTAAAATGGTTCTGATTGTAAATCATAGATGGCCGCCCTCTTGAAAATCTATATGAAACTTCTTCTCTTGAATCGATAGGCAAATTGTGACTTGAAACTTGTCTGGCAATCAGGTGAGCGGATACAGGGCCATCTTTGTTGGCTGCAACGAGTGCGTTGCCCTATATGAATATGCTGCCCTTAAAGTACAAATTTTATGACTCCCTTAGTGTGCGCCCAGCGAAGATTCAGATCAGCCTGCGCATTTGCATAATCTGATCAGAATCTTTCTTAAGCGCATTTCGGATAGCAAAGGAGGCAATATGTAACTTGCTTATGTAATTTTGACCCTTTTAAACCCCACTTTTTATATAGTAAAACTGGGGGTTTTCAGGGGTATACATTAGTTTTCTTATTTTGCTCAAAAACATAGATTGTGGGTACTCGTTAGAACCGCCTCGCCGGGGCGGTTCTAACGAATACCCACAATCTATGTTTTAAGCAGAAATATGAAAAATATCAGAGTTTTTATGTGAAAAATTTCAGTTTTTGGAGGTTAAATTTTCTATATATTTGAATAGGCGTGTTTTCGTAATGTGGACAACAAAGAGTCCAATCAGACTGCGCGCCGGAAGTGCAGGCTGATTTTAGTCTTCATTATGCGCACATGTCAGAGGGTCCTTTTTACGTGCGGCTCAACTGCCTCAATATTGTATTGATAATATTGAAGTCATAACCAATAAACGGGCATACATCCTGCAAACCCTCGGGCTGACTTTTGCTCTTGGCATACTGTTCCTAGAGAGACAGTGGTGGCTCGCAGAGAGCCTCACGTGACACGGCGGTGCCAGTTCCTGGCGGGACGGTATATGAAGGCATGCAGGTTCTTTCCCATGGTCCATTTGTTTGCATGGTGGGAACATCCTCGTTTGCTGACCTCATTGTTACCATGCCTTTTCCCTTGTGGTTTATTAATATGCTGAATAATGATATGCAGTTGTTTTTTTTTTTTTTTTTTTTTTTTTATTTCAAAATACATGATGTTGCTTGCAACAGTTCCATATTATAATTTTGATGTGGTATGTCCTAAATACATTTGTACCTAATTGCGTTGTACGTTGTATGTATTTTTTCTTCTAATGTAGCTATACACAGCTAATGTTACTCTGTTGATTATTCTCCGACTTTAAATAAAATTTGTCTCATGTCTTGTGTCTTATGTCTTATGTTCAAGATTACATCAATGCTTCCACAGAAGTCCACCATTTTAAAAGTTGCTTTGTGCTTTGCATTGGACTCTTCGCCAGCTAATCGTTTCGTTAAACCCACGAGAACAGACTTTAGAGGAAAATTCAGCAATCTCGTAATTTGGTGTTCGTTAAACCGTTCAGCCAATTAACTAGAACAGATCTAAGGGAAATAATTCTGCATTCTTGCAATTTGGTGTTCGTTAAACCGTGTTAAAGAGACCTAAGGGAAACAATTCAATTAACTGGAACAGACTTAAGGGAAATAATTCAGCATTTTCAAAATCTGGTGTTCGTTAAACTGATTTAAACAGACCTAAGGGAAACAACCCAATTAACTAGAATATACCTCAGGGAAATCATTCAGTAATAGTTCGTTACCGACTTAAACAAACCTATGGGAAATAATACAATTTACAATACTGCACAGGTAAATCGCTGTCATATTTATTTGATATTTACATGACTTCCCTCCCAGCGGGTTCAGGACGTTTATACAACGTCAAACTAACGTCGATAACGTTGCATTGACGTTGATGCAATGTTGTCTCAAGCTTATATCCGTCTAAGTTTAAAAAGAGGCAATAACTTTAGGCCCTAATTTCTATGTGCTTCCGTCGTGACTGACGATACTTTGAAGGCTGATTTTGCAGATTTAGTTTGCAGCCGCGAGTTCGTTGTCTCTACTTGAATACGCTGCCCTGGAAGTTAAGGCTGGCAAAATTAATCGGATAATCGATTCATTGATCGATAAAAATCTACACACAAAAAAAAATTATTATCATTACAGATTTGCTAATAATCGATCATTTGACTTCTGTTGTCTTTTACTTTACCGTATTTACCCTTAGTATTCAGACACCTCGACTCCTCAGCATACTTTATCTAAAATTTGAACAAGTACAATTTACTACCCACAGTTGTGTCTAAAATAGCTGGATGAATGGCAAACAGTGTAGACCCTGATGAGATGCCTTGTTTACCTGGCCTGTCTTATCAATAAAGTATAACATATGGTAAGTCATGCTCAGACAGGTAAAATTATGACCAAATCTTCAGTGATTACTAATCAATTATCGATCACAATGGAAGGACTGATAATCGATTATCTTTTCAGCTCTGATTAGCCAGCCTTACTAGAAGTACTAACTCTATGAGCCACAACGTCAGACATCGTACCTTCAGACGTACGACCAGCGAAATTTCATATCCGCATGCGCATTCACGCAGTCCGATCAGAATCTTCCCTGAGCGCTTTTTATTGTTGCCAACATTAATTCAGAGGGATGATAAAAAATCATTTCATTTTTTATCCAGTTCAAAAACTAGAGACTAACTGTTATTTTACAGGCGTCAGATGCCCCATTTTGTGACCGTATTCATACCATATATCAATTTATTAAACATTTTTTGATAAAAAAATAAAAAAAAATATATATTTTTGAAGACAATAGAGCCTTTAAATGCACACACCCGCACACATGCACACACACACACACTTTTAATAAAGTAGACAAAATAAACTTACAAACTCTTAAAATGAATGGACACATCACAAAGGAAGATCATTTTGATATGTAATTATTTGTCTCCCGTCTCAATATGAACAACCATTTAAGAAACAGATCACCCTTCTAAGAAGTGCATTCTTTCCTTTATTAGTAGCCTCCATCCAAACTGGATCCATATACAATTATTGTGAAACCCATTTTTCTGATAGACTGTGTTCTTCCTTAGTTTGAAGAACTGAGACTCTGGTCACTCTGCCGCTTAGAACTCGTGTACGTATTGGATGCACAAATAGACATTCCAAGCATAAAATATAGGAATCCTAACTACGTCGCCCTGACTTAGTGGTAAAATAACGCCTCCTTGCCGTCTTCAGCTTTCCTGTCACTCTCTTCTTTCAAAAAATTCTGCTAATTGAGTATATGTATTGATAACAGCATGAAAAGTGGTTTTATGCCATATGCGGACAACGAAGGCCCAGATCAGACTGCGCATTTGCGCAGTCTGATCTTGGCCTTCGTTGATTGCTTACAGACTCAACAGATTCTGTAAAATATATCGACGATAAGGGCAGGATCTGATCAGAATTTGTGGATGCGCAGGTTTATCAAGGTATAATGCACAATGCCCCATTGTACAGGCTGTGCGTATATAATCCAGCCCACAACAAAACCTACAAGAGCTGAGCAACCACCAAAGACTCATATCAGCCTGTAAATCCACCCAGTATGACAAAGGTTCTCATTTATCCCTATTAGGATGTAGAAGGCACATGCAATCATCAAATACACGTCTTTTGATTAGGCTGCGTGGATGCACATGCTGATCTGAGTCTTCGCTTGATGCGCTCTTCCAAAGTTGTGTTCAATTCTGTACTTGACATTTAGCATTTCCGTCATGGGTTTGAGACTGACAAGTCAGCGTACATCAGTTCTCCTGTCCTCCCTCCAGTCATTGCCAAGCCAGTTCACTCAACATTAGTGAAACACTTTCATATGGAGATAAGTTGTTTTTGACACACCTGGCAGCTCTCCTTTGACCTTTGAACTGTCTCAGTTTTACTAAAGTATATTGTTCTGTATTGGAGTTCCAAATTGTGGAAGCTTATTCCACCTGAGGGCACACCAATGACCAGTGACCTATACCCATTCTAAGGTAACAGTACTGAATATGTACGGATGCTAACTGACTAATGCCTCCTATCGGCAGAATAGGGCAATGAATTTTCAATATAAAAAACATAAAACATGTTAGATAGAGAACAGGCAAAATAAATAAACAAGGAACCAATCACTCCATTTTTTTTTTATTTTTTTTTATTTACTTTGAAGAATGTTTCACTTTTGGAGGAATGGATACACTAGTTAAATTTTCTACCGTTTTGTTCAAGGGAGACAACTTTTGTGACTTCTTTGCTTGTCTGCACACTAAACCTCTTTTGAATAGGGGTCTCCTCTCAAAGGAAAGAATTTGCTCCCCTTGGGAGCAAATTCTTTCCTTTCAGAGTAGACCCCTTTTTCAGAAGGAAGGGAAACAAGACCCCTTTCCAGAATGAAGTTACCTCCCCTGTATGTGTATCACTTCCGATTTATACATATATAATTAGTTCTTAATTACTGCTGAAATACCAGTATTCTATACCCATCACGAAAACATACCTAAATATATAATTTTGACCCCCTTAAACCCCACTTTTATATAGTAAAACTGGGGTTTACAGGGGCATACATAATCTTTCTTATTTCTGCTCAAAAACAGAGATTGTGGGTACCTGTTAGAACCACCTCCTCTGCTAAAAACATAGACTGTGGGTTCTCATTAGAACCACCTCAGAGGAGGCGGTTCTAACGAGTACCCACAATCAATGTTTTTGAGCAGAAATATGAAAATATCAGAGTTTTTTTATCTAAAAATTTTCAGTTTTTGGAGGTGAAATTTTCAATATATTTGAGTAGGCGTGTTTTCATAAAGCTCAGACACAGTACAGTGTCCGAGTCTTTCTGACTGCCTCAGGTCCCTAGTGACTAAAGCTATTAATGATGTTTATAATTCTCTTTGATGTAGACATGAAAATAAAACAAAGGCAATATTAACATGCTAAGATTATGAAGCACTATGTGCTTCATAATCTTAGCATGTTAATATTTATTGTGTTGATTATATTTTACCGTCTAAATCAAAAAGAATTATAAAAAAAAATAATTTCAGTCACAAGGGACTGGAGTCAGTCTACAACTACTGCCGTGCTCAAAAATACCATATTTACCCTAAATAATAAGAACACTGTTTATACAATGTATTTTGTAAAATCAAGTTCCGCTATTTTCTACAAGGGAGACAACTTTCGCTTTCCTGTTTGCTTTCCTGTACACCGATCCCCTTCTGAAGAGGAGTCTAATCTAAACGGAGGGAATTTGCCCCCAAACTGAGCAAATTCTTTCTTCTTAGAGTAGACCACTTTTTAGAAAGGGGCAAAGCATTTTTGACAGACTTGTCTCCCCTGAAAGTCTATTAATTCCCCCTAACTCTTTACCATATTTGTCTATTTTAATACCTGTTAATGTTTCTAGTAAGTTGCTTTGGAGTTTAACAGCCCATCAACACTATTAAGGTCATATCAAGCCAGTCAGTTTACCTGACCACACTTTCCCTAGGGAGGCTTAGTCCTCTAAGTGGTTAACCAGTACGTGTGCATATTCTTTTGCCAGAAACTGTCAACTGTCTTTCTTGTTTCTAGTAACTGCTGAATGAGTGTAAGCAGTGTAAACCCTGAATATACCATCCCATCCTGTGCTGCCTAATCTTGGTGTACAATGTTTGCTTAGGCCTATCTGTCCCAATACATGAACTTAGGTAAATATGGTAAATGCAACCAAGATTAAAGCAGTCTTTTGCCTAAAAGATCATGTTTTTTATTTATTGCTTATGTATAGTTATTTGTCAAGAAAAGCCTACCTAATACAGATTTCAGTTCAGAGCCTTTTTACAAGAAGAAACTGTTATTTTGGCATCTTATTTGAGCCTTTTAATTTTTAGTGACCTGGTCAAAAATCAATATACACAGTAGCATGCATAGTCTCTGCATACTTTACCTGGTTTACACACTAAATGAGCAGTTTGTTAACTCTTGTCCTGATGAACCTGGATAAGCCCTGCCTTTGCAAACAGTGTAGATCCAGATCAGTTGGCTTCTGAAGAAGCCAACTGATCTGGATCTACACTGTTTGCCATTAAGTATGTGAATTTGTATCAATAATCTGGATCAAACAATCTGACTAATCAGAAGTGGGTGTGGCATCTTAATTTATTCAGCATGACAAGGGTTAAAGGATCCAAAGTGTAAAAAGTGTTTTTGAAATAGATTACATAAAGTTTACTCTGTTGTTGAACAACAATGGTTCAGGTCATTTTGAGCAATAATACAGCTTCAAGAGCTCTACCATTTAGTTTGTTTGAGCTAGAGTTTTACAGCCCAGTCAACACTGTTAAGGTCATATCAAGCTAGTCATTTAACCTATACACCCTAGTCCTCTAAGTGGTTTACTAGTTCTTGTGGTCATACTTTTGCCAGTAAACTAGCTCTGTGGAATTGTCTGACAATTAAGAAACTACAGTCGAACTTCAATGGCTCAAAAATCTTTGGGACCAACATAACTATCATGTTCACATCACGAAAACACGCCTATATAATTTTGGCCCCCTTAAATCTCTTTTATATAGTGAAACTGGAGTTTACAGGGGTATACATTATTTTTCTTTTTTCTGCTCAAAAACATAGATTATGGGTACTCGTTAGAACTGCCTTGGCAAGGTGGTTCTAACAAGTACCCACAATCTATCTTTTGAGCAGGAATATGAAAAAATATCAGAATTTTTATCCGAAAATTTTCCTTTTTTGGTTGTAAAATTTTCAATATATTTGAATAGGCGTGTTTTTGTAATGAAAATCTTTGAGACCAACAAAACAATCACATTTAAAAATTCACCCAAAAATAGACTGTTTTAAGTGGCTATTGCCAGGGAGTTACGAAGAAATAGAGGTATATTGAAACTATTATTTTTTTCTTTTGTTTATAAGTGGCATATTTGTGTTACTGAGGACTGCATAATGTTTGCACAAGATCCTAAAATACATGTCTGCTTTCAGGGTTAATGATTTTCCCCCTGCAAGCTTCTAATGTAATGTAATTAGTCTCTAACAGAATGAATTGAATCAGATTCTAATATAACAATATTTAACCCTGGTCCTGCTGAATCCGGATATACCCTGCCTTTGCAAACTGTGCAGATCCAGATCAGTTGGCATTGGCTTCTGAAGAAGCCAACTGATCTGGAGCTGCACTGTTTGCCATTAACTATATGAATTTATAGCAACAATCAGGATCAAGTGATCTGATTGGCTGAAAATTAGAAGTGGGAGTGGCATCTTAATTTATTCAGCAGGACAAAGGTTAATTAAAAAGCACCTTATAAACTGAGATAAGCATCAATCCACATTCTCAAAACAAACTGGATCCTGAGCCTTTAAAATACAAATGAATTTTTTTTCTTTTTCTTGTTTTCAAAATAATCTACATTTGTAATTCAACAAAATCCAAATTCATCCCCAAATGGGTTTATAAATACAAAAGAATGTGTTTATAAATACTAAGTATACCAATATGTAAAACATAAATTATGTACTTTATAAAGAAGACCAGTACTCATGTAAGAAATGTAAAATGAATGTAAAATGAATAACAAAATATCATACAAAGATCATCAATACATTTACAATAAATAAATAATTCATAACCCCAGACATGGGGATTATTCAGATAATTTTTTTTCTTCTTTCTTTATGAAAACATATGTTGTGGATACTCATTAGAAGTGCCTCACCGAGGCACTTCTAATGAGTACCCACAACACACATTTTTGTGGATAAATAACAAAAAAAAATGACATATTTTGATCAAGAAAAGGGCCTTATCTGGAGCTATGAATAATTGCAGATCTTGACATTGTAGACAAATAATCTTCACTGTCTGCAGAATCAATGGATAGTGTAGAATATATTGACACAGAAGACCCTGATCAGACTGCATAGATGTGCAGACTAATATGGGCCTTCACATTTCCCAAATACATACTGGCCCTTTTCTAACATTGTCCATTACATGAATACATATGGCTCTTTCCTTAAACTGTGCATTATATATATATATATATATGTTGTCCAGATTAAACACAGCACCTCTATACAGTAGAACTTCAATGGCTCGAACCCCGATGGCTCGTTTACCATGGATGAGTTGAACACGTTCTTGAGTCCACAGAGATTTCCTCCAAATACGATATAAGGATAATTTAGGGAGATTTTCTTCTTTTTATCTTGCAAATGTATGTTGTGTGCACTCATTAGAATTGCCCCGATGAGGCAATTCTAATGAGTACACACAATATACATTTATAATATAGAGCACCGAAAAGATATCCCACAATTATTTCCATTATGCCTCCTGGTATGGCACTAGTAGTAACCCTCTGTGGCTCGAACTACCGCTGTCTCGAACAAATTTTCATGGTCCCAAAAGGGTTCGAGCCATTGAAATTCGACTGTATATGATAATTACCATCTTGAATAACATTAATTTATTTTCTTCTACTGGTTTCACTGCATTAACAGATCTTCAGGAAGAATTACAATATGGTGACTATCATCACTAAATAAAAACACTAACAATGTCATGTTAATAGTATTACTACTTCGACTACATTTTTACCATGATGCTTTGGTGTTTTACATTCCTTTTTAATATATCATATCAAGAAAAGTGATAATGAAAGGCTCTGTGCAATGAAGTGCCTTGCAGTCATGAGATGAATTGTATCTCCAGCATGACGCAAAGCGGGACTTGTAATCTGAAATCCAAAGCACTAACCACTCTGCCACCCAGACACTTCCCTTTTACATTTTTTACAATACAATTTATAACAACAATAAAATGCACAATAAAATGCAATGAAATAAATCAATACGGTAAATGTCCTAAAAATTCGAACACTAAAGAGTCTGACAAAATGACATATGCAAACAGTGTAGACCCTGATCAGACTGCTCCTGAAGCAGCAGTCTGATCAGGGTCTACACTGTTTGCCATTCCACTAAATATTTAAAGAAACTGCTGCATAAAAAGCAAAAATTAAGCCAAAAGAGTATGGAATAAAATGTTCGAAATTTTAGGAAATTTACCGTACATACATAAAGTAACAATTACCTTTATATGTTAAATAAAAGCTGCCAGTATTCTGATGGCAAGGACTTAGTTGTCCTATCAAATTTTGTATAACTCTTAATGCACCAAGCAAAATTTATAGCAGACTCTGTTCTAATTTTTTTTTCATTTTTCATAGAAAACAAGTCTCAACATTTCATGTAAATTGTCTGCTTGTCACATGAAATGTCATGACTTATTTTCTATGCAAAAACAACAAAAAAACTAAATAAATAAAAATGTCAGTTCTGATTGGCACTTTAAGGGTTAAAAAGATTGATAAAGTATATGTACATTCAAACCTATCTTAAAGGCTAACTGTATTAAGCAATCACCTATATTAAGAGGCCATATTTTTTTTTATCCCATCAAAGTCAAAGAAATGTAAATTTATGTGTATAAATCAAGCACCTGTTATAAGACAAGCACTTTTTGGCTTTCTCTTACGTGCTTGCTTAAATCAGGTCAGACTGTATCATCGACAGGTAAAAGTAGACACATCAGGAAAACATGCTTGTATAATTTTGACCCCCTTAAACCCCACTTTTATATAGTAAAACTGGGATTTGCAGGGATATACATTATTTTTCTTATTTCTGCTCAAAAACATAGATTGTGGGTACTCGTTAGAACTGCCTCAGTGAGGCGGTTCTAACGAGTATCCACAATCTATGTTTTGAGCAGAAATATAAAAAATATCAGAATTTTTATCTGAAAATTTTCATTTTTTTGGTGATAAATTTTTCAGTATGTTTGAATAGGCGTGTTTTCGTAATACTTATAAACAAACTTGAGGCAGTTCTAATGAGTACCCACAATATATGTTTTGAGCAGAAATATGAAACAAGAGCTGTCGGAGGACAGCGAGCTCGCCTGCTGGGTACATTTTATATTGTAACATTTTTATCATTAAGCCATATAATATAGGTCACACTGACCTAGATGTATTTGTATGTAAATCATTTTGTCACTTAGATATAATAATCCAGGTATGACAATTCTCCATGAAATAGTAATAAAAATAAAAGGCAAAATCACTGACGCATGAAATATAGGTCACAATGACCTAGATATAGTAAGTGGTCATTCATTGGGTCACATGAACTAATATCCCAGGTGTGACATTTATCCAACAAATATTCAAGATATAAGGCAAAATCACTGAACCATGAAATATAGGTCACACCAACAGAGATATATTTTGACGTCAATAATCGGGTCACAAGGAACTAATATCCCAGGTGTGACATTTATCCAACAAATACACTGGAGATCCAATACATCGCGGTCCGTTATTTCGCGATATCCAGTATATCGCGAATCGTCCGTGGACCCCAAATTTACCATGACCATAAAAAAAAAAATAAGTAAATGTATTTTTTACTTAATTTGAAAAAAAAAAAAAAAAAAAATGACTAATTCGTTGCGGTATTGATTTTTCGCGCATATCCAAACGCGAAATCGCGTCACGCATTATGACCAAACAATCCAATTAGTGTCAATCAGTACACAGATTGATAATAATTGGCAATCAATTCATATTAATCGCCGCACTTGTCATAATCAGTGTCATAATTGAGTACATGTTCTCAGTGCTCAATCAATTAACGATAAGAAAAGAGTAGCCTTATGATGTTGCCTATCTGTCCTAAACACCCAGTTCGTAGCCCTCCCACTTTACACTTTCCCAGCAAGTAATAATTTAACAAATAAAAATAAATAAAGTATGAAAGAATTAAAAAGATCAAAAGATAAATAGAATAGTTTTTGGGCCCGCAGCAGACGAAAGAAGCGAAGGGAAGCAACCCGAATTGCCTCAGCAAAAGTCCGTGATATTCTATTCTATTCTATCCTTAGGATATGCGAGTTGCCCCCCTTCATCCAAAATGGCGTCCTCGCTTGACATTTCCGCGAACAAATGATTTTAAACGTCGTTTATCAGCTAGTCTCGATTAAAGTTAATTGGTAGACATAATCTCCCAGTGTAAATACTGCCATTGAGTAATTCTAAACCTACTATACTGATGTAATGTGGCCGATAGCTTTACTGACAGCCGTTTGGTGTTGATTGATTAGCGGCGTCTCAGCAAACTACCACCCCAGCTTATATCGCGATCCGGATATATCGCGGTAGCGGAACTTGGACCCAAAGCACCGCGATATATTGGATCTACAGTGTAGTTTTCAAGATATAAGGCAAAATCACTGAACCATGAAATATAGGTCACAATGACCTAGATATAGTAAGTGGTCATTCATTGGGTCACATGGAAGTAATATCCCAGGTGTGACATTTATCCAACAAATAGTATTCAAGATATAAGGCAAAATCACTGAACCATGAAATATAGGTCACACCAACAGAGATATATTTTGACGTCAATAATCGGGTCACAAGGAACTAATATCCCAGGTGTGACATTTATCCAACAAATAGTATTCAAGATATAAGGCAAAATCACTGAACCATGAAATATAGGTCACACCAACAGAGATATATTTTGACGTCAATAATCGGGTCACAAGGAACTAATATCCCAGGTGTGACATTTATCCAACAAATAGTATTCAAGATATAAGGCAAAATCACTGAACCATGAAATATAGGTCACAATGACCTAGATATAGTCAGTGGTCATTCATTGGGTCACATGGAAGTAATATCCCAGGTGTGACATTTATCCAACAAATAGTATTCAAGATATAAGGCAAAATCACTGAACCATGAAATATAGGTCACACCAACAGAGATATATTTTGACGTCAATAATCGGGTCACAAGGAACTAATATCCCAGGTGTGACATTTATCCAACAAATAGTATTCAAGATATAAGGCAAAATCACTGAACCATGAAATATAGGTCACAATGACCTAGATATAGTCAGTGGTCATTCATTGGGTCACATGGAAGTAATATCCCAGGTGTGACATTTATCCAACAAATAGTATTCAAGATATAAGGCAAAATCACTGAACCATGAAATATAGGTCACACCAACAGAGATATATTTTGACGTCAATAATCGGGTCACAAGGAACTAATATCCCAGGTGTGACATTTATCCAACAAATAGTATTCAAGCTATAAGACAAAATCACTGAACCATGAAATATAGGTCACAATGACCTAGATATAGTAAGTGGTCATTCATTGGGTCACATGGAACTAATATCCCAGGTGTGACATTTATCCAACAAATAGTATTCAAGATATAAGGCAAAATCACTGAACCATGAAATATAGGTCACAATGACCTAGATATAGTAAGTGGTCATTCATTGGGTCACATGGAAGTAATATCCCAGGTGTGACATTTAACCAACAAAAAGTATTCAAGATATAAGGCAAAATCACTGAACCATGAAATATAGGTCACAATGACCTAGATATAGTAAGTGGTCATTCATTGGGTCACATGGAAGTAATATCCCAGGTGTGACATTTATCCAACAAATAGTATTCAAGATATAAGGCAAAATCACTGGACCGTGAAATCTAGGTGACCTTGACCGTAAAATGTAGGTCACCATGACCTTCACTCTCTTACACTTAAACTGATGTCACATAGTTAGCTGATGTATAACCAGTTGTGTCTATAACCTGTAGGCATATAAGATTTTACAAATGTGTCCTAGATTTTGACCCCTAGCCCCACCCCAAGGCCCACCCTGAGGTATGAACCCAGGGGTATGTTCTTTTGGAATCTCAGAAGACTCGTCCAGGTACCCAAATTCTAAATATGAATGCTCTATGAGGAGTGAAAGTCAAGATATAAGAATTTGAAAAACTTTAACACAGTATTACAAAGGTGTCCTAGATTCTGACCCCTAGCCCCACCCAGGGGCATGAACCCAGGGGTTTATTCTCTTGGAATCTCAGAAGACCCTCCAAGGTACCTTAGTTCCAAATTTGATGCCTCTGTGAGGAGTGACTGTAGAGATATAAGCATTTGAAAAACATTAACACAGTGTGACGGGAACGGGAACGCAAACGCAAACGCAAACGTGGACGACCGGGGTGACTACAATAGCTCTCCTTGTACTTCGTACAGGCGAGCTAAAAATGTCAGAATTTTTTTTATCAGAAATTTTTCAGTTTTTGGTGGTAAAATTTTCAGCATATCTGAATGGGCATGTTTTTGTAATGAGACATAGATCAATACATCTAACAAAAAGCCTTCTCGGTAGCACTGTGAAATGTAAAAGCAGGTCATCAAAAGCTGGCAGTGAAACATTTTTTGGCAAGTTGTGATACAGTTACAATGTTGTTCAAAACATGATAATGATGTTGGCTATCTTAACCCTGAGAGGGCCATTTAAAATGTACCAAACAACACCCTAAAATAAATGTTTTATTTTTCGAAAAAAAAAACAACGCTTCAAACATGAAGTCAAGTTTTATTTTCAAGCTGCAAAATTTCTAAGAAAAAATGAAAGAAAGAGAAAATAATACTTGACATTTCATGTGAATTGTCTGACTAGCAGACAATTGACATGAAAAGTCAAACTTTATTTTCAAGCTGGAAATTTTTCATGAAAAATATATATATATAAAAAAAAGTGAATTTTAGAATGTCATCTGCTGCTGTTGTGAATGGCACTTTAAGGACTAGCAACTGATTTTAACTCTTTGCATGCTGGGTAATTTTGCATGCTTTTTTATCGTCTGTGGATTTTGGTTTTTAATTAATTTTTTTCAAAAAAAATCTTTCAGGAATACTGTCAGAGTGTCAAACAGTTTGGATTCAGATCAGACCCGACATTTTGTGGAGCCTGATCTGGGTCCAAACTGTCTGCAAAGGTTATCAGCAGACGCAAAAGTCGCCACTAGCGGGGAAAGAGTTAAGCAGCTGCCTTACCTCCAAAGTTTATAATCATGAAAATGACCAACTAAATATGACAGAAAAATGGCACCGAGAATGTAAATGATGGCACATTTGTTTAATACAACAAACTTTCACTGACCACAATTCAACCTTTACCACTCTCTGGGTAATTTCAGCAGAGGACAAATTGGTGAAATTTTTCTTATTTTTCCCAGAAAACAGGATTTGATATTTTATGCAAACTGGAAACAGTTTGCATGAAATGTCAAATCCTGTTTTCTTGGAAAAAATAAGAAAAATATTTCAATATGTTGTCTCCTGAAATTTTTACCCATAATGCTAAGCATTAATTGCTATGTAAGCCAGCGCATGACAAAACCTACAGTAAGACTTGTGTGTCCAATGAAGAATCAGATCAGCCTGCCCATCCATGCAGGCTGATCAGACTCCTTGCTGATCGCAATGTGCCTTCTACAGCTTCCGGGCTATCCAAAGAGGGATGAACAAGAATCCTTGCCATACTGGGTGGATGTACAGGCTGATCTAAGTCTTTGTTGGTCACACAGGCCTTATTGTAGATTTTGTCATGTGCTGGCTGAAGTTATTTTTAATAATTTCTACATGATACAGAACCCACAACTCCTTGGAAAAAATACTTCCTCCTAGAGCAAGGACATATTTCTGTTAGAATGCTATCACACCATGAGACAAGTGAAGATAATGTAACATCACAAAACTTACTAATGACACCTGAAAACATTAAAAGAACATGAAATAGAAGCTATAATGAAAACAGATCATTGTTATGTAAGTATGTCAGATCATTGGCCTTCAGCCAAAAAAAATTTGTAGAATTCACCAGTCTATTTTTTTTTTTTTTTTTTTATTACTTTTCAGAGAAAGTAAGGTTTGACAGTTCATGTGATTTATCTGCTAAATATGAAAAATAATTTAAAAAAAAAAATGCAAAATGTTGTCTGCTTCAGATGTAACTGGCACTTTAAAGGTAAATACATCTTGAATTTAAAATACAGAAAATATTTGCAAATCATCAAGAAAGCACACCTATGTAATTTTGACCCCCTTAAACCCCAGTTTAATATAGTAAAACTGGGGTTTACTGGGGTATACATTATTTTTCTTATTTCTGCTCAAAAACATAGATTGTGGGTACTCGTTAGAACTGCCTCAGTGAGGCGGTTCTAACGAGTATGCACAATCTATGTTTTGAGCAGAAATATAAAAAATATCAGAATTTTTATCTGAAAATTTTCATTTTTTTGGGGATAAATTTTTCAGTATGTTTGAATAGGCGATTTTTCGTAATGCTTATAAACAAACTTGGCCTATGACACCCATTTGTTTATCAGATTTGCAACTCTCTTGTGAAATATATTCTGTATTTTAAGGGTAACACATCATGAAAACATGCCTATCTAATTTTGACCCCCTTAAACCCAACTTTTATATAGTAAAACTGGGTTTTACAGGGGTATACATTATTTTTCTTATTTCTGCTCAAAAACATATATGTTTTCATTAGAACTGCCAAATTGAGGGAGATCTAACAAGTACCCACATTCTATGTTTTGAGCAGAAATATGAACAAAAATATCAGAATTTTTATCTGAAAATGTTCAGTTTTTGGTGGTAAAATTTCCAGTATATTTGAACAGGCATGTTTTTGTAATGAGATACACTTGCACAGGGAGGTAACTCTGTCAAAAGGATTTTTTCCCCTTCTAAAAAAAAGGATCTACTCTATAAGGATAGATTTTGCTCCCCACTGAAGCAAATAATGGTTTGGTGTTTTATATCTCTTCCAACATTATTTAACCCATTTTATTCTGAATAGACTCTCCCACACTATACATGTATATTGGAAGAGTCCAATTTCAATTTTAGGTATGTCAGGCTATGTAATGTATACATTTCTAGAGAAAAAGGCCAAACTATTTGCAAACAGTGGAGACCCTGATCAGATGCCGCATTCAGCGGTGTCTGATCTGAGTCTGCACTTTTTGCTAATTACCTTTTAGCAGTATCCAGAATACAATGGGTTAAGTCATATTGAGGTGACAGTTGGGTGATAATAAAAGCCTCTATTCAATGAAAAATCAAACAATCCATGAGCTGAATTCTGCTTGTAGCAGGATTTGAACCCATGACCTCTTGACATTAAGTTGGGAGTGCTAGCCACTCAGCTACCTGTAGGCTTCATTGGAAGCAAATTCTTTGCTCTTTGCTTATAGAGGAGACCCCTTTTTCATGCAGGAAAGCAAACAGGAAATTACAAAAAGTTCTCCCTTTTGAAAACTGGTGGCTAATTCTCCAAGTGCATCAATTCATCTTAACATTCAGTATTTATTCCATCTGACCCTCAATATCGGGAAAAAGGTCCTCCTACTATATGCTGGCAACAAAGGGCCCTATTGGCCTGTGCTAAAGTCCAATCAGGGTCTACATTACCCACAAACACAATCAGTAAATACTTTGGTGATGAAATGTATGGTAAATGTCCAAAAATTTCAAACACTCTATGCCATAGCATTTTTGCCTGAACTTTGTTTTTATGCATTTATTCCACAAAATATTTGGTGAAAAGGCAAGCAGTGTAGATCCTGATCAGACTGCTCCTTCTCTGCACTGTTTGCATCTGCCATGTTATCAGACAAGTTGCTGTTCGAAATTTTACGACATTTACGGTAATGGTAAAAATAGAATGCTGATTCGTCTCTGCAGATGCACAGGTTGAGCTGGACTTCCCTGTTGGCATTATGCATAAAGGCCCTTTTTAAGTTATACACAGCCTTTACTTTGCAGGAGAACTATGCACTGTCTGGGCAGAACCTCAAAACAATGTGTGTTCATTTTACAATTCCATTTGTTCTGGCTCATAGGTAAAAATTACTATACATAAAATTATTATATATAAGATCATGCATATTCATATATTCATAAAGTAATAAAATATTAAATAAGTACACACATGAAAGACAATAAAATACGTTTGAGCATATATTATGAAATGTTTGAAATGCTGACATAATAAAAAACATGAAAATATTTTAATCCTTCCTAGTTAAGGAGAAGGGATACTCCTTCAAAGGGAAATAATTCTGACATGAAAATACTTACCTCCCTTCTCAATGGGGGCTACTCTTAAGGGAAAGAATTTGCTCCCTCTTATATTCAAAACCATCTTATGATAAACCGTCTTATACCCCAAACCGTCTTATAATGAGCCATCTCATAAGGAGATTTCACCCAGTATATCTGTACTGGCTAGATACCGTATTTGACCTAATTACCCCACATACCCCTATAAGCGCACAGTCAAGCAATTCCGTAGTCTTCAGATTACAACCAGTATACTCTTTGTCTATTTCTTTATAAAAGCATATATTGTGGGCACCTATTTGAATTGCATCAATGCAATTCAAATGGGTACCCACAACATATGCTTTTATAAAGAAAATCAGAAGAAAATTCAAATGGGTACCCACAACATATGCTTTTATAAAGAAAATAAGAAGAAAGAAAAAGCACAAAAACATCCCATAAGCATCATTTGATAAGTCCTTCGCTGATCTTTACTTGTGTAGCCCTAGTATACTGGATAGATATTTTACCACAAGTTTTCCCAGTAATTTTGAAAAACTTAAGCCCACAGTGCAGTAATTAGGCTGAACAGGGTATGTACCATAATTTTTAGCTGAAAAAAGGTACATTATCTAGATTGAATATGTAAAAAAAAAAAAAAGAAAATGTGTTAACTCGGCAAGGTTCAGTCAGAGTTAGTATAACATGCTGAGATTCACTACAAGCCTTATGTCAAGTACTAACAATAATTAAAACCCAGACCAGCCTGCTTATCTGTTAATCTAGTCAGGACCTTACTCTTTGTATCTTTATGTTTGTATTGAGGTTTTACAAACCAGTCACCCAATGAGGTCAAGTCCAGCATTGTCAGTTTACCTAACCACACTTTTACTGGGCTGGCTTAGTCCTCTAACCAGTATTGGGTACATTCTTTCACCAGAAACTGATAACTGCCCTTCTTGAATCAGCTGAAGGGTTAGAATGACTGTAGAAAATATTTCATGTTCAAACTCCACAAAAGAACGTTGCTGACCCGGTGGGGGTCGAACCTGCAACCTCCTGATCACCAGTCGGACAGACATGCATCCAACTGAGCCACCAAGGCTGGCATGTTTGTATCTACTTGCTGAAAATTTTGAAAGCTGTCAACAGCATAGACACAAATTAGACAAAAAATGTTAGAAAGCCAAGTGTATGGGTATTTTTTTTTTCTTATTTCTCTGCCAAAACATATGATGCATGGTGCAAGAAAAGATCATTTATGCCATATGCCAACAGTAAACAGCGAAGGCCCAAATTAGCCTGGTCATCTGCACAGTCTGATCAGGGCATTTTCTGTTCATCAATACATCAACTCTGTAAACAGGCAATGAAGCCACTGATCAGACTGCACATATGTGTAGGTTAGTAATACGAACAAGTATCATAAGACAACACACTGACATCTTACTGGGAGTATGCCTTAGTTTGCTACTGTCTGTGCAAAGTCAACAGAGTACAAATCAATATTTTTTCTTATTTTTTCTTCCTATAAACAGGCTTTGACATTTACATTCAAACTGTCTCCAAAAGAGACAATTTGCATGAAATGCCAGAGCTTTTTTCAGGAGAAAAAAAGAAACAATTATTTAAAAATATCGTCTGCTGAATTTTGTACCCAGCATGGCAACTGGTAAGTACCAGTAAGCAGCTCTTCAACTGCACTAATGTGAAGTTCTAACTCGCCAGATACTTTCCTCCGCCCAGTTATTCAAATCAGTCTTAATTAAACAAAGTCCTCAATCATAGGTCTTGATAAGAGGGAGTATCAGGTAAATATTTTTCTTATTTCTTGACGAAAACATATGTTGTGGGTATTCATTAGAAGTGCCTCAGTGAGGCACTTCTAATGAGTACCTACAACATATGTTTTTGATGAGAAATAAGAAAAATATAGATAGTTTTTGGTTGAAAAAAGCGCCTTATCAAGAGCTATGCTTAATGCTTAGCATGCTGGGTAAAAAAAAATCAGCATACAACATTTAGAATTTTTTTTCTTATTTTTCTCAGAAAACGTGCTCTGATATGTCATGCACTTTCAAATATCAAAACTTATTTTCTGAAAAAAAAAAACAAACTGAAATACATCATCAGCAAGTCATCTGCTGAATTTGCCTTGAGAGTTCTAAAGGCTAAATTAAGGAAATGTTAGATACTAAAGTATGCTTTTAAATATACCAATCTATTTTATATATATAAAAAAAAAAATATTGTGAATAGCCTGTGCCTTTAAAAAACCTATTCACACTTTTTTTTATCATAAAATATCGGTATTTAAAATGGTTATGCAAAATATTTAAAAAAACAAAACATTTGCTTCAAAACCTCCTTAACCTTTACCACTCTCTGGGCTAATTGAGCAGGCAACAAATTGATGATACTTTTCTTATTTTTCCCAGAAAACAGGATTTGGCAGTTCATGCAAATTGTGTCCACTGGAGACAATTTGCATGAAACATCAAAGCTTGTTTTCTGTGAAAAAAATCAGAAAAATATTTCAGTATGCTGTCCCTTGAAAATTTTACCCAGAGTGCTAAGAGTCAAGATAAAAAAAAACTTTGAACAAATGAGCCTTGGAGATTACTTCAAAGCCAAAATCATATATATTTTTTCTGAATTCTTTATTAAGAATCTGCAAAGACTGATCCATCTTAATTGTCTGCATGAAGAAACTTTGCATCCCTTGCTATTCAAAATGCACCCAGTGAAGATTCGGATTAGACTGCGCATTTACCCAGTGAAGATTCAGATCAGACTGCGCAAATGCGCAATCTGATCTGAATCTTCACTGGGCACACCTGGCATTAAGTACGTTTTCTGAAGTTACAGCCCATATAGTCACCTAGCTCTGGAGTATCCAGATAAATACCATATTTACCCTAAGTATCGGGACACCTTATCTACTTACCATACTTGTCCTAAAATTTGGAATAGTTCATTCTACTACCTGTTGATGTGTCTAAAATATTGCTAAATGTATGGCAAACAGTGTAGACCCTGATCAGATGCCACATTCTGTGGTGTCTGATCTGCGTCTACACTGTTTGCTCAGGCCTGTCTGTACCAATACTTAGGGTTATTACAGTATTTCTCTTATTTCTTCATAAAAACATTAAAATTACCATAGAGATAATTCTAATGAGTATAAATGAAAATGTCACAGTCTCTTATTAGACTTGTCTCAATGAGGCAGTTCTAGTCATTACTACAACTTATGTCTTTGAGGAGTAAGGAATATATCAATACCGTTTGGCAAACAAAGATAAAAGCGTCTTAGAGCTATATAGAGCCTTGTAGACTCATAAACAGGTTATTTTATTGATGTTTTTTATTTCTCTACAAAAGCACTATGTTCATGCCCCTAGAAAGTATTATTCAATTGCAAAATCTTATCAAGAAAGGCAAATTTTGTTTGTCATGATCAGAATAATCTATCACTTAGAAACAAATTTCGTGATGATTCTTAGTAATCTTGCTTCGAGGCTTCTAGATCAAGGCGAACATTAAGACATGCAAGTCATGGCATGTCACTGCATATCAGTTCATGATGACTTGCGACAGATCATCATACCTTGTTGAGAAAGGCAGCAAAAACATGTCATAGAGCTTTGTCTCGAGATTTCGGGATACCATGTCATAAAATACCATTGGAAAGAAAGGCCATTTCCGCAGGCAATGAAAATTTTTCTCTCATAAAAACTGCCATCATGACACAGTCTAAAATGAGATTCTTTCCCAAGATGCAGGCTGTATGGGGTAGGTACTCATTAACTCTTTGCATGCTGCGTAATTTTGCATGCTTTTTTGGCTGTCTGTGGATTTTTTTTTTAATTAAATTTAAAAAAAAAAATCTTTCAGGAATATCATCAGAGCACCAAACAGTTTGGATCCAGATCAGGCCCGACGTTTTGTTGGGCCTGATCTGGATCCAAACTGTTTGCAAAAGTTATCAGCAGATGACAAATCGCCACTAGCAGGGAAAGAGTTAAAAGTGCCTCAATAAATACCATCTTATAGGAAAAAAGATTATCTGGGTACCCCTCTTATCTGATTGCATATGACAAAAAGTGCAGATCATAACCAGACTACATGGGTGTGCAGACTGGTCTGACTATTCACCTCCTAAATACTGAAAAAAAAAAAAAAAAAATGATCCCACAATGTCCAAAATTCATCACCCTTGTTTTATGGCTTAAGTGCCAAAAAGTGCATGAAATCTTCTTTATTTTCTATAGGACTGGTCTTTGGACGGCCTAGATTATGTCTTGCACCGATCTCAGTCTTTACCTCCAACAGGGATGGTCCACTAGATAATCTTAGTTTTACTACGGAATCTGTAACCTCTTCTTCATTGACTGCCATCAGTGTCTGCAAGAGTAACAGTCATATCATCAGAAAATATTACTTGGTAGAATTTCTGCCTAACTTCTGCTACTTCCTGTTTGCTCACAAGAAACCAAATTCTTTCTTTTAAAAAAGAACCCTTTCAGAAGGGAGGCTAAAACAATGTTGATAGTTGCCTCCCCTGAATTTGTATCAATTCCCCTTAAAGCTTAGCATGCTGGATTCATATTTCAGCAAAGACATTTTGAAATATTTATCCCAGAAAATAGATATTGACTTTTCATTTGCATGAAATGTCAGAGCTAATTTTCTGATAAAAGTAAGAAGAATATTAATGTGTCATCAGCTGAATTTGCCAAGCGAGTGGTAATGGTTAATATACGCCATAATGCCCACCTTAGCCTCCTTCACTATCATACTAACCCTAAATATCCAGACAGATATGCCTAAGCAAACAGTGTAGACCCAGACAGACCTACAGTAAATGCTCTAAAATTTCGAACACCAAAGTGTCTGACAAAATGGCATATTCAAACAGTGTAGACCCAGATCAGACTGCTCCTAGGAGCAGTCTGATCAGTCTACTTTGTTGGTCATTCCACTAAGTATTTTTAAGAAAAAAACTGCATAAAAAGCAGTATTTAGGCCAAAAAAGTATGGAATGAAGTGTTCAAAATTTTAGGACATTTACCCTAGTCCCAAAAGCAGCAGTTTGATCAAGACATGAACTGTTTGACATTGCCATGACTTTTTAGAAACATCACAGCATAGTGAAATGATTTTGTTAAAGGTCTAGGATAAGTATGGTAAAGGAGCTAGTATGACTAAATATTTAGCCTAGATTATGATAAAAAATCTACCCATTTATGATGAGTAGTCTTCTACCATAACTCTTTGGACTGGTTCATGTCAATATTAGGTGTGTCCGGTTAGTTTTTATTATTACCATGTTTTATAGAAATTCCTATCATAAATGGAAACAGAGTAGACCCTGATCAGATGCTGCATTCTGCAGCATCTGATCTGGGTCTACACTGTTTGCTAATGTATCCTTTATGGGACACTAAAAGGGACGCTAGGGATAAAAGGGTTAAACACATACCCCTGACATAAAAACTAACTGATGCATGGACATTCAGACATAAAGATATTTGGTCATACAGGAAATATGAATGAACAGATGGTCAGAATGATGAAAATTAAATGTCCCACAGCATACTTTGTATGTCAGTGGAGTAAAACTTTCAGTGATGCAGAGGACTTGTTAAGGAGGAGTTTTGAGTGATAAATATGGATAATTTTTCTTATTTCTCCACAAGGTCCATGATGGACCAGAAATGCTCACCTGAGCCATGATGCATTAACAGGCTTAAGTGGAGATGTCTGTTAGAGTTTTTTTTCTTCTGTTTCATTACCGGTACGAAATCACGCCTATTCAAATATACTGAAAATTTTAAAAACAAATAATTAAAATTTTCAGATAAAAAAAACCCTCTGATATTTTCATATTTCTGCCCAAAACATAGGTTGTGGGTACTTGTTAGAACTGCCTCAGTGAGGCAGTTCTAATGAGTACCCACAATCTATGTTTTTGAGCAGAAATAAGAAAAATAATGTATACCCCTGTAAACCCCATAGTATATAAAAGTGGGGTTTAAGGGGGGTCAAAATTGTGGCACGTTTTCGTTATGTTAAGCTCTGGTGGCCAAAATGGAATGGAACCATTTAACAAATTTTGATAGATGGTCAAGTAAGTTTTTTTTTTTTTTTTTTTTTTTTTTTTGGGTTTTACGGCCCTTTCAAGAATATTTCACTTATATCGAGCCGATCGTTCATCGAAGGTGGGCGAAAACCGGAGAACCCGGAGAAAAACCACCTGACCATCCGTAAGCAGAACTTGGCTTTCCCACATATGACCCGAGCGAGGCTCGAACCACAGCGGTGAGAAACCTAATGGATTAAGAGTCAACTCTCTTATCCACTAGGCTACGGGGGCCCGTTGGTCAAGTAAGTATCATTCCTGTGATATTAATTTGAAACTGAGCCATTGGCTTGAGAGGAGAGTTCATTGTATTTGTGTGAAATTATTCTGAAATTGGCTTAGTGGTTTTGGAGAAGATGTCATTTGAAGAAACTGTTGATGATGGACAGCAGACATGGAAAACATTTATTTCTATTTTTCACTCTCTAGGCCAGTATCCAGTGGAGCAGAACCATTTTAGCAACTTTGGTAGAGGTAAATGTAAGGAACATTTCTGTGAAATTATTTTGAAATCAAGCAATTAGCTTGAGAGAGGTTGTTTAAAAAATCTTCTATTTTTAGCTCTGGTAGCATCTTGTTCAATGGAGCTGAACCAATTCAGCAATTTTGGTACGGGGCCATGAGAGAAACATTTCTATAGCATTCTATTCAAATATGGCTTTTGTACTGAGAAAAGACATCATTTAAAGATTTTTTCTGTTTTTACCTCTGGTGGCCACCCTGTTCAATAGAACAAAACCATTTCAGCAATTTTGGTACAGGGCAATAACAGGGATATTTGTACAAAATTAGTCTCAAATTGGCTAAGTGGTTAAGGAGTAGATGTCATTTGAAGAAACCTTGGATGACAGACTATGGTGTTTTTTCCGTTTAGTGGAGCACAACCATTTTAGCAATATTAGTAGAGGGCTTATGAAAGGTACATTTCAGTGAAATTAGTTTGAAATCAAGCCACAGGGTTGAGATGGGATGTCTTTTTAAAGGTGTTTTTTTTTTTTCTACTTTTATATCTGTTGGCCATCTTTTCAATGGAGCAGAATCATTTAAGCAATTTTGGTATGTGGCTATAGTAGACACATTTGTGTGAAATTATTCTGAAACTGGATCAGCGGTTTAGCAAATGTCATTTGAAGAAACTGTTGATGACAGACAATGGGGTTCCTATTTTCTGCTCTGTTGGACCACAGCCATTTTAGCAATATTGGTAGAGGATTATATACTGAAAGGAACCTTTCTGTGAAATTATTTTGAAATTGAGCCACTGGCTTGGGAGGAAAGGTTGTTTAAAGATTTTCCTATTTTAAGCTCTGGTGGCCATCTTGTTCAGTGGAGTGGAACCATTTTAGCACTTTTGGTTCAAGATCATGAGAGAAACATTTTTCTGAAATTATTTTGAAATTGGGCCCTTTTTTGTGTGTGTGTGTGTGTGTGTGTGTGTGTGGGGGGGGGGGGGGGGGGGGAAGGGGGGGAAGGGGGGGGGGGGCTTTTGGCTTGAAAATGTTGTTTAAAGATTTTTTTCTATTTTAGCTCTAGCGGCAATCTTGCTCAATGGAGCAGAACCATTTTAGCAATTTTGATACATTTGTGGTGAAGTTTTACTGCCAAGTCAACCCAACTTGGTCATGTTGAACGCAGTCACATTACCTAACCACACTTTTACTGGGCAGGCTTAGTCCTCTAAGCTGTTAACCAGTATAGTGCATTCTTTTGCCAGAAACTGACAACTGCCCTTCTTGAATCAGCAGAAGGGAGAATGACTGTATGACCAATCTCCCTGAAAGAATGTTGCCGACACGGCGAGGGGTCAAACCCCCAACCTCCTGATCACCTGTCGGACGTGGATCCAAGTGAATCACTGAGTCAGCAATTTTGATACAGCACTATAACAGGAACATTTATGTGTGAAATTATACTGAAATTGGCTCAGTGGTTAGGAGGAGATGTTATTTGAAGGCATTGTTGATGACAGACTGGCAACATGCAAAAGTGGTCACAACAGCTCATCTTGAGCAACTTGTGTTCTGGTGAGCTAAAAACATATGTTTTGGGTACTCATTAGAAGTGCCCCACCAATAACATATGTTTTTAGGACAAAACATAGAAAATTATCTCATAATTATCACCAAATATTCCATATTAACAAGTCCTCTGTTATTATGCTTGTTACATTATTAAAACATTATCCTCTTTGACCCATTTTAGTCTGGAGACCCTTAAAAGGGAAACTGCAAACAGTGCAGACCCAAATCAAATGCCACAGAATGCAGCATCTGATCAGGGTCACCACTGTTTGTGAACAGTTTAGCCATTTTTCTATAGAAATATCTAAATCACTTAGCCTGACATACCTAAAATTAAAAGTTGACTCTTCCAATATATAGTGCGGGGGAGTTTATTCAGTCTAAAATGGGTTAATATTTTGAGATATGAGTTTTGATAAAGAAATACTCACATCTCTGTAGCCACAGCCACGAGCTATAGTTCCAAAGGAGAATTCTGCATGGTTATCAGCAACTGTGGGTTGTCCTCCGACTGAATCGTGGGCTCCATTATTAATAATGATGTGTTTCAAATTCGGTGGTCCATGTTGACCTATGGTTGCCATGGTACCCATGTGCATTAGAATTGAACCATCACCATCAAGGCAAAATACCTGAAGAGAAGTATCATAGCTACCCTAAATATTTTATCCCTAATCCTGTTAAACCAGGATATGTCCTTCTCAAGAAGCCAACTGATCTGGATCTGCACTGTTTGCCATTAAGTATGTAAGTTTATATCAACAATCTGGATCAAGTAATCTGATTGGCTGAAAATTATAAATGGGCTTGGCATCTTAATTTATTCAGCCTGACAAGGGTTAACTTATAAATATATTCTGTCCTTAAATTTGAACATGTCTATGTTACTACCAGTATTTGATTGATGAGTGGCAAACAGTGTAGCCCCCTGATAAGACACTGGGTTTGTGGCATATGGTGGGTGTACACTGTTTGCTCAGGTCTGTCTGTCCAAATACTTAGGGTAAATATGGTATATAACAGAACTGGAAGAATTAATAAGGTGAAAACCGTGACCTTATCAATGACCTTAACTGTTCACTCACTGGATTTAAATAACAGCATATGACATTTTAAATTGTTTCTTACTGTTCACAGAAAAGAAAGGACTGACATTTCATTCACACTGTCTCCTTTGGAGAAATAATGATTTATTTATGAAGTTTTGACCAAATTCATTGATTCATTCTCATAATATTGAGTGCAAACAATTTTTTGTCTGTTAGCAAGGGCAGTAGCACTGTCAAAAATTAACAGATTTTGCCAATTAACAATTCCAAACCACTCGACCCCGATAAAAATGTGTACTGGTATGCAAATTTGAATACTATCTATCAAAAAATATTCAAATTAGAGAGCAGAAACAAAGCATCGATGGATGGACAGGCATATGAGTGCATGGATGAATGGATGGACACACTGTAAGGAAAAACAATACTTCTATATTATAGTGTGGTGGGGTATAAAAAGTCAACCTTTCTTTTCTGTAAAAAATAAAGAAGACAATTAGAATCAAATGTCAACACTTTTCTGTGACAAATACGAATATGTCTTGTGTGATTACCTTTAATATGGAGATATGCGTCAATTTACTGGTTTTTAATCAACTTTTCTTTTGTTGTTGTTAATGGGTACACATCAGAATAACCTTGCCAATTGTAAAAAGCACACATAACTTATGTTCTCATCTAGAAATAAGAAAAATAACAATATATTTGGTTGAAAAAAAAAAAGTCCTACCAAGAGCTGTGCCAGCTCAAGATAAGAGGGAACATCCATGTAATTATTTTCAACGAAAACATATGTTGAGGCACTTCTAATGAGTACTAAAACATCTGTTTTCATCAAGAAATAAGAGAACTATCTGTACTTTTTGGTTGAAAAAAAAGGCCCTAACTGGGTCTATATACTTACTTGTCTATTAGGTTTCTTTAAAGCTATTCCTAAGGCTATAGCGGCTGCATGACCCATGGATCCTACTGTGAGGAAATCTCTCTCATGTCCTTGGTTATGTGCCATCCTGAAACAGTCATGACAAACAGTCATTAATACGGGATCATTTTTTATGTTTTAAGGTATTGTTTTATTTTCTTATTTCTCCTCAGAAAATATGGTTGAGGACTGAATCACAGGGCCTTGTTACAATTTCTATTTGGAGTTTATGTAGACATACAGTATGTATATAAAGAGTATTCTTTACATAACATGCTATAGGTCTACATAAACTCCATAAAGAAATTGTTACAAGGCTCTGTGTACTATACCATAATAACCCTAAGTACTGGAGCAGACAGGCCTTAGCAAATGGCATAGACCTCGATCAGATTCAACAAAATGCAGCATCTGATCTGGATCTGCATTGTTTGCCACTCATCCTACATTTATTAGACAGATTTTCAGGTAGTAAAATAGAGTAGTTCAAATTTGAGGACAAGTAAGGTAAGCAATTAAAGTATCCTAACGTATTTACCATAGGTATTGGGACACCTTATTAACTGACTATACTTGTCCTAAATGAAATTGTCCATTCTACTGCCAGTTGATGTGTCTATAATATTGCTGTATGTATAGCAAACAATGTAGACCCTGATCAGATGCCAAGTTCTTATGCATCTGATCTGGGTCTACAGTGTTTGGAAAGGCCTACCTATCCCAATATTAAGGGTTATTATGGTAATATTCAGGGTAAATATGGTAAACAGTCATATAGTTATATGTATTAACATCATGAAACTGTTTCTGTAATGTTATCTTTGGGAGAAAAAACAAATACTTGATAAACTTGGTACATTTCTGCCAATTTATACAAGGAAGAAAACTAATGTGATTGCTTTCCTACACAACACACCCCTTCTGAAAAGGAGTTATTCATAACAGGAAAACAAGGGCTGTCACATGACAACATAGCTCGCCTGTCGCACCTTGTCTAGCTATGATAAGGCTTTGTGAAAAACTCTTTAACGCTTAGCACTCTGGGTAAAATTTTCAGCAGACGACATTTTGAAATATTTTTCTTATTTTTCTCAGAAAACAGGATATGACATTTCATGCAAATTGTCTCCTAAGGAGACAATTTGCATGAAATGTCATATCCTGTTTTCTGGGAAAAATAAGAAAAATATCATCAATCTGTCGTCTGCTGAAAATGCCCAGAGAGTGGTAAAGGTTAAAGTGAGACCTAATTTTTTATTGCTAAGACCTACTCCAGGGTCAAACTCTGGGGTATGGTGTTACAGAATGTAAGGTTATGCTATGATATGGTTGCTGAAATATGAATGTTTAAAAAAAAACTTTGTTGTAAAACTTTAAAGTGAATTTGTCCTAAGTTTTGACCCCTAACCCCCTCTGCAGGACCTCACCCTGTGGTATGATGTTAAGGAATAGAAGGATATGCTATTATATGATTATATTCCAAATCAAAGGGTTCTGGTTGGTGGTTGTAGAGATTTAAAGGTTTAAAAAAACTTTGTCATAAAACTTTAAAATGTGATGCTAAAGCAGATGCAGACGCCAACATTAGGGTGACAACAAAAGCTCCCTGTATTTTTGTACAGGCAAGCTAAAAATTGCTTCCATCTTTCCTTTTAGAGTGCAGCCTTTTTTAAAAGGGAGAAAAATAAATTTTAGCAGAGTCATCTCTCTTGGAAGTGTATTCATTTTTTTTTTCAATCTAAAAGTATTACAGTAAAACCTCAATGGCTCGAATATCTTTGGGCCATGGGAATTTATTGGAGACATTGGTAGTTTGTGCCACTGGGGGTTTATCATGATGCCAGGTCAGGATGCAAATGGCGATAATTTAGGGAAATCTTTTTGATCTTCTATATAATAATGATATGTTGAGTGTACTTGTTAGCACTGCCTCAATGAGGCAATTCTAATGAGTACACACAACATACAATTTTATGATAAAAAAAAAGAAAATTTCCATAGATATTTGTTTTCTTGAGCAATCGGAAGGATTTCGTAGGGACTCGAAAACAAGTTTGAATAATCCAAGATTAACAAGCCATCTGTGTTCGAGTCATGTTGTGTGTACTCATTAGAAGCGGATAAATAAGAAAAATATTTACCTGATACCTGCTCCTATCTAGACTAGGTTAAATTTTGAAAAGCACTTTCAAGATTAACCTATTGTAGACTGTGCCTGACCACTCATTTGTGGATCTACTAGTGGTTTTCTTTTGCTCTGACTTTTTATTTGTAGTTAAGCCCTCATCTTTATTCCATCAGTATTGAGAAGTTACATGTAATTTATATGTTTTTCCATGTTCGTCAGCTGATGAGTCAAAGTATCCCTTTGTGGACCTAACAGTAGCATGTAACTAGAATTGTATCAAGATTAAGATTAAGGTTGGACATCCATAAAATCAGTTTTAATCCCCCAACAGTTTATTGCTGAGTATTCTAAATTTGTGTAGCCATTGTATCATATGTAATTAAACCCTTGTTCGGAGCTTTTGGAGGGCTGTGTTCTGTAATTGTGATTCCTTCCTGGTTAAAGCCTTTATTTTCTTTTTTAAGCACAACCACTCATTTATCATCTACTTAACCATCATCACTCTCCGGGCAAATTCAGCAGATGACAAACTCGCGATATTTTTCTTTTTTTTCCCCCAGAAAGCAGGCTTTGGCATTTTATGCAAATTGCCTAGAACACAACTTGTATAACATGCCTAAGCCTATTTACTTTGAAAAATAAGAAAAAAAACAAACTACAGTCGAACCTTGTTATCTCGAACTCACTTATTTCGAATTACCGCTTATCTCAAAGTGAAAATCTGGTCCCTGTTTTAACATGAAACTATGACAACAGGTAACAAAATAATGTAGAAAAGAGGAGAAATTGCTCCTAAGGAGCAATTTCTCCTCTTTTCCACATTATTATATGTATATATTTCTAACTTCAGGCATCAAATAACATATTCATTTGTTAAATGGGGTTGTTCAGTTTATTCTTTTTCTCATCTCTCTACTCTGATACAATGTATGTCGAGGTACAGATATCTCGAAGTATTCCAGAGAGTCCCTTGGACTTCGAGATAACGAGAGTCAACTGTATTTCAAAATGCCATCTGCTGAAACTTTAACACAGCATGCACAGTATTAATTCACCTCCAAGGAGACAATTTGCTTGAAATGCAAAAAAACCTAGTTTCTGAGAAAAATAAGAAAAATACTTCAAAATGCTGTCTGCAGAATTTTTCAACCAGCATGCAGAATGTTAATTCACCTTCAAGGTGAAGAGTTAGCAAACCTGTATTCGTATAATTCTCTTGACAGCATTCCAGTGGTCCCCACGACAACATCTTTGGGTCCGAGGTTGTCCACGATTTTCTGCACGGCAGCTTCTCTAGTCATAGGAAAGTCTATCGCTTTTTGCAGTTTCAGTTTGTAAGGCATAAAGGTCTGTCTCTTTACGAGCAGTGCATAGGGCCCTTTTGACAAATCCATGTAATGTCGAGCACTCTCCAGAACCTGAGGAAAGAGAAGAAAAATAGTCAGGACTAGAAAACCTCCTTTTATTGGTATTTTTTTTATTTCTCCATGGAAACACTTGTTGTGGGTATTCATTAAAAGTGTCTCAATAAAGGAAAAGGCACGCTAAATGTAATATATGCCAAAATGTATTCAGCTTTAGACAACAAGCATCATGGCACAAATTTGATCAAATTGGTTAGGAAATAAGACAGACATTATAGGTTAAAGTTTTCATAATTAAAATTTTGAATATTTAATTTTTATAAGACACAAATAAAAGTTGTTTGTTGGCAGGAATATGCTGCTTTTGTGAGTAAATTGATAATATATGTGCAAATGAACATATTTACAGGTATATATAGCCATAAAATATCGTTTCAGATTTGATTTATTTAACTTTTGCATGTTCAATTAGGTGGTTATGATGTCACAAACTCACCAAAATGGAGGCTTCCATGACACAATGTTTTGGAGCTTCAAAGCTCAATAACTTTCTTCTTTCTCAACTGATTTTTGTTATTGTTTCACCAAAATGCTCTGCTTAACAGGCTCTTTACTTTATTATGGTAAATGTCCTAAAATTTCGAACACCAAAGCTTCTGACAAAATGCCATGTGCAAACAGTGCAGACCCAGATCAGACTGCTCCTGAAGTAGCAGTGTGATCAGGGTCTTCACTGTTCACCATTCCACTAAGCATTTTAAAGACAAATGCATAAAAAGCAAAATTTCAGGCAAAAAAGTATGGCATGAAGTGTTCGAAATTTTAGGAAATTTACCGTATTTGCTGTGCATTTTCCTTTAAGGCCCTTAAATGTATACCCATAACATATTTCTATGGAGAAATAAGAAACTTGTTTGTCTGGATACCCCTTTTATCTACAGCCATGCCACAACAGGGCCCAGTTGTTCAAAGCACTGTTCGCTTAACGAGCTTGTTAGTGGTTAAAATGTTAACTGTTCTAGTAAGTACAATATATCTAATTCACAGGTATTTTAGTTGAAAAAATGTGAGTAGCTTTTGCAAATGCAAAAGCTTCTCACATTTTTTCATCAAAAATATTTGTGTATATGGCATATTTAATGATCAAAGTTATAACGATATGTTAACTAACAACATCATTAGTTTTGAACAACTGGGCCCTGATTTTCAAGAAAATTAAGAGAAGTATTCACCTGCCTCTGGCTATTCTTATACCATAGTTGTTGATGAACTCTGATGATTGAAAATTAAGATGCCAAGTTCTGATTTCTGACTAAAAAGAACCATCATTTGCATACAGAAACATACAAGAAAGCCATAGCTCAAAGGAATACAGTCTGATTACAAACAAATCATCTTCAATAGACCTATACCTACACTAGTTCTGATCAACTTTGGTCATACAATACTGGAGATATGCCCCAGTCAAGGACTCAAGACGGATGTATGTCAGAGGTCAATACATAGGTCACAGTGGCCAAATTTTGAAACTAAGCACGTCATATTCACTAGATGCCCCCACAGACCAAATTTCTTCAGCCAAGGCAAAACAATACAGGATATCTGAAAAGGACAAGTTTTTTTTTTGTTTGTTTGTTTTTTTATTGTAATGTAGATCAGAGGTCAAACTATGGGTCACAGTGACCTATTTATAGGATATGACATGCTATTTCACTATATGTAGTCATATGAAAGATTAGATAAGCTAGGCCAAATATTACAGGAGATAAGCCCCATCATCTTGTATGGACAGAAGGGCAGACAGAATGACAATGGAGTGCAAACCTATAATCCCCCTCCAGCTGACCAGGAGAGGACTTAAAACCGGCAATCATCTAGCACACAAAATAAATAAAAAATGTCATGACTCATGCCCTCCTCACATAGAAGACATGATTAAGGAATTAATAAATGGAGTTTAAAACAATAATTCAAACAAAACAAAGCTGGATTTTTTTTTTTATTAACAGACACCAAATAATTATTATTTGTTTTTAAATGTTTTAAACTTGGCCTGTCTTCCAATTCAAATGAAATGACAAGCCTTAAAGTTCAAAAGATAAACTGTTTTGTTTGTATTTGTCTTACTTACTACAGATGCAGGATTTAAATCTTTGCTGATCTTATACAAGACCAATGGTATCATAAAATTTCACCCAAATCTCAAAAGCAGAAGACCATATACAAAATCAACAACTGCAGAGTTACATCCAAATCTTGTTAGCAGAAGTTCTCAAACAGATCTTATAAAGAAAATTCTATAATTTTCTTATTTTTTCACAGAAAAGGTGTTTGTCTCCAAACGAAAGTTGTCAAACTGAACGAAATGTTAAACTTTATTTTCTGTAAAGAAAAGAAAACAGTGACTGATCTACTTATTAAGTCCAGAAAGCTGATCATAAATGCAGCCAATCCCAAGAGTACTGAGATAACTATAATCTCCACTTTTATAACCAGTCTTGAGGAAGCCATTAAACACTTCAAAATTATCAATACAAGGCAAGCAACAAAGGAGAAAAAAAACAACAACAATTAATTGAAATGCTGAGTTTCAATATAAAAGTTTCATGAAGTGACAGACAGAATCCTTGAAATCCCTCAGCTGAAAATGTTCTATGAAATAAATCTGGTTATTAAGGGGACCAGCTATACTTGGTGCATGTGCTGCCATTTTTATAAGGGAAACAACTTCTTATAACTTTCTATTTGCTTTCCCTCATACCAAGCCCAAAGGGACCCATCTTCAGAAGGAAGGCAAAAAGCACTTTTGACAGTGCTATTGCCATTAAAATTATATACAGTTTCAAGAGAGAGAACTAAATTGATTTTGTCCTCTTCTGAAAAGGGGGTCTACTCTTTAAAGAAAAAAATTGCTCTGGCCTACTTCTGAAAGGGGTCTACTCTAAAAGATGAGAATTTGCTTCCCTACAGCGCAAAGTCTTTCCTTTTAGTGTAGACCCCTTTTCAAAAGTAGGGAGAAAATTATTTCCTTTTAGACCCTTCAGGAGGATCTTTATGTGCAAGTAGCCTAACAGGAAGTCACAAAGGTTATCTCCCTTGTACAAAATGGCAGAAAATCAACCAAGTGTATCCATTCACCTTAATATCCAACACAGAAATGTCAAGCAGCTACCAATCAAAAAGCTGTACAGCAAACATGAATGCACCCTGATTTTTTAATCTCAAATGACAATTTTTTGTCTTTTTACCATATTTACACTCACCAATTCTGCTCCTTCTTCATAATCTGGTAATGGCTGAAATGGAATTCCCAGGGCAGCTGTAAATCATAAATGTAATAGCACATTACTATAAATAAAGACATTTATTACACCACCTGGATGTAACAAGGATTTTCATTGGCTATGTCACGTCATGTGACAGAAAATATTTGGCAATACTGCACAGCTTACCATACATGTAGCTTTTCTTGACATCATATTTGTAAAAATACATGTATCTGAGTTTTTAAAGCATTATATAATATAAGCAACTTTAAAAAATAACTTCTTACTGAGGATACTAAAACAAGTAAAGGTTAGTGTTGCAGGAGACTGAAGTTTTATGGACTAGTAAACAGTTTTGTACCCATCCATGTTTTCCCCCAGGAGAGGGAGTTGGCAGGATTATCCCTGGGATTTAGACGATTTTGAAAATTTTATGTCTGATTCCTTACCCCTATTGTCTAACTTTGTGTCAAAATTTCCATGAGAGGACTTCAGATTTTTCACTTACCTTCCTATTATTTTCCAGCCAAGGTGCTGTCAAATCCCTTTCAAATTTGCTGTCTAATCCCCAGGAGATCCCCCAACATCCACCCTCTGAGGGAAAAGACTGATAGGTGCATTTATCTGAGTCTCTGCTCTGTGTGTGAGTAAAGAAGGAGGTAGTGATAATTATCTGGAGGCCAGTCTTATTATTAAAAAGCTATCTCTACCTGTTTTTTCCTATATCAACTATTTATATTTACTTCCCCTTTGCCATAAACACAGACAAATATCATAGTTTTGGTAATTTGCTGACAGTTGTTGTTGTTGTTTTTAACCTTAACCAGTCTCTGGGCATTTTCAGCAGATGACAGATTGATGATATTTTTCTTATTTTTCCCAGAAAACAGGATTTGACATTTCATGCAAATTGTCTCCTAAAAACAGGATTTGACATTTCATGCAAATTGTCTCAGAGACAATTTGCATGAAATGTCAAATCCTGTTTTCTGGGAAAAATAAGAGAAATGTCAAATTCTGTTTTTAGGAGACAATTTGCATGAAATGTCAAATCCTGTTTTCTGGGAAAAATAAGAAAAATATTTCAGAATGTCGTCTGCTGAAAATTTACCCAGAGTGCTCAGTGTTAATTAGGTAGGGAGCTGTCATCATTTCTGCCAAATTTGGTCAAACTGGTAAAGCATTCCTGGAGAAGTTTTTTATCTTAACATTGAGACTGCCATGCATGGACTTGCACCCTCACACCTGCTTAAATGACCCTGAAAGTGGGGTAACATGCCAATAAATGACAGCTGAAAAAGGAACTTTATTCAATCATATGGTCTAAAGACAACTGGAAGATCTAAAGTCTGACCTTAAACAGCATGCCAAATTTATATGTCTTTGTCTTTACTCAGACAGCTTTTCTGAAAAAGTGAAACAAAATCAGATTTTCCTCAATATATGGAGAAAATGACCAAGTCAAAGAAATGGCATGATTCAATTAAATATTTATACAATAGGTTCTCCTCAAAGGAAATTTCTGAAGTGGTGGCCACAAGATTATCTACAGAAAATGATTCTGGAGGAGCCTGAACAAATCAAAAACCATGGCAAATAGCTACAGATTTCATTATTTATTTATTTTTTTTTAAAAAAAAGGGTACAACACTGAAAAAATACATACTAGTGCATGAAAGAAAAAAAAAATTGTGCTAAAGTTTCAATCCCTATCTAATTATAGAAGTTCAAGCCCCCCCCCCCCCCCACCCCCCACCCCCCCCCCCCCCTCCGCACCCCACACCCAATCCCAGATTAGCATTTTTCTATCTACAGAAGAAAATGGGAGGCTATCACATTAACATTAAAGAACCAATCACAACAACAGCAGATGACATTCTGGACCCAGTTGTTCAAAACTAACCAAGTAACTCGTTAGTTAACATATCATTAAAACTTTGATCATTAAATATGGCATATACCCTAAAACTTTTGCTGAAAAAATGTGAGTGGCTACACACAGCTACTCTCATTTTTTCAGCAAAAAATACCTGTGAATTAGATATTGTTACTAGAACAGTTAACATTTTGACCACTAACGAGCATCTAACAATGCTTTGAACAACTGGGCCCAGATTTTTTTTGGGGGATTTTTTTTTTTTTCAGAAAAAAAGAATGCTTGGCATTTTACATGAATTGTCTGCCTAGCAGACAAATCACATGAAATGTCAAACCTTATTTTCTCTCAAGAAAACTTGCTAGAAAATTGATTCACATGAAATGACAAGCGTAACTTTCTCTGAAGAAAAAGAAAAAAAATTCAGAATGTTGACTGCTGCTGAGACAACTGGTGCTTAACCTTTACCATTAATATTTGTTCTTATTTTTTCATGAAAACAGGCTTTGACATTACATGCAAATGGTTACCAAAGCCTTAATTCTGGGAAAAATAAGAAAAATATTTGAAAATGTCTGCTGAAATTTTTACCCAGCATGTTTAGTGTTAAAGGTTAACAAGAGGCCCACGGGCCACAACTCGCTCACCTGAGTGAAACCGCCACTGCAGATATGCAGATGGCATGCAACATTTTTCCAATACTCTTATGACAAGGCAATGGCTTAAACAGTTTTTGAAATATCTTGCTTACAAGGTTAAAATGCTGAAATTTTCTAAACGTTACAAGTAAAATAAGTCACCCCCAATGCCTCCTACCAACTTTTGAGTCAACTGGCATTTCTGTGCAGTAGAAGAAGCAAAAAATAGATTTTCAAGATGGCTGCCATCTTGGATTTCCGATCGGAATGATTATAGCTATTTTCTGATCTACAAGTCACCCTGATGCTTCCTACTAAGTTTCAAGTCAATTGACTTTTAGTTTTAAGAGAAGAAGCGAAAAATAGATTTTCAAGATGGCTGTCATGGAGGCCATCTTGGATTTCTAATTGGCACGATTTGAGCTATTTTTTATGTACAAGTCATCCCGATGCTTCCTAGCAAGTTTGGAGTCAATTGGCCTTTCGGTTCAGGAGAAGAAGCGAAAAATAGCTTTTCAAGATGGCTGCCATGGTGGCCATCTTGGATTTCTAATCAGCACAATTTTAGCTATTTTTGATTTATAAGTCACCCCAATGCTTCCTAACCAGTTTGGAGTCAACTGGCTTTTGGGTTTCGGAGTAGAAGCGAAAAATAGATTTTCAAGATGGCTGCCATGGTGGCCATCTTGGAATTTGGACCGACACGATTTTAGCTATATTTGATCTACAAGTCACCCTGATGCTTCCTAGCAAGTTTGGAGTCAATTGGCCTTTCGGTTCAGGAGAAGAAGCGAAAAAGATTTTCAAGATGGCGGCCATGGCGGCCATCTTGGATTTCCGATCGGAACGATTTTAGCTATTTTTTTTATCTACATTTCACCCTGATGCTTCCTACCAAGTATCGAGTCAATTGGCCCTGGGGTGTAGGAAGAGTAGGCCTTTAAAGCAATTGTTCACGCCGCATGACCCATGATGGACGACGGACATTGACTGACCACAATAGCTCACCATGCGCACTTCATGCTCAGGTGAGCTAAAAATCTGAGCAAATTTGGCTCAGTGGCTTCAGAGAAGTCGTCAAATTCTCAACAATTTTCCCATATAAATGTTATGGGGCTCATACAAATGCATGGGGAAGCAAACTTGACCTTGCCGTAAAAAGGTCAAATGTCAACGTACGATAATCTTTTCAGCAATTTTGGTAGATCTCCTGTCCCTGATGATTTGTGCACAGATTTAGCCCCAAGGCATCCTCAGTTCTGGAGAAGAAGATTTTTAAAGGGTCTTACCATATATGGGCATGGTGGCCATCTTGGTCGACCTACCGCGACCATTTTAGCAATCTTTCGTTCCCCTGACTTAAGAAGGCACAATATGAAATGTGAGCAAATTTGGCTCAGTGGCTTCAGAGAAGAAGAAATTTAAAATTCTCAACAATTTTCCTATTCAAATGTATGGGGCTCATACAAATGCATAGGGAAGCAAACTTGATCCTGCCGTAAAAAGGTCAAATGTCAACGTACGACAATTCTTTTGGCAACTTTGGTAGACCTCTCCTTCCCGATGATTTGTGCAAAGATTCAGCCCCAAGGCATTCTCGGTTCTGGAGAAGAAGATTTTTAAAGGTTTTTACCATATATGGGCATGGCGGCCATCTTGGTCAACGGACCGCAACAATTTTAGCAATCTTTTGTTTCCCCACACTTAGGTGGCTCCATATGAAATTTGAACAAAATTAGCTCAGAAGCTTCAGAGGATAAGTCGTTTGAAACTCTTAACAACTTTCCCATTCAAATGTATAGAGCTCATACAAATGCATAGGGAAGCGAACTTGACCTTGCCATAAAAAGGTCAAACGTCAACGTACGACAATTCTTTTAGCACCTTTGGTTGACCTCTTGTCCCCGATGATTCATGCAAAGATTCAGCCCCAAGGCATCCTCGGTTATGGAGAAGAAGATTTTATAAGGTTTTTACCATATATGGACATGGCGGCCATCTTGGTCAACGGACCATGACAATTTTAGCAATCTTTCGTTCCCCCACCCTAAGGTGGCTCCATATGAAATTTGAACAAAATTAGCTCAGAGGCTTCAGAGGAGAAGTCGTTTGAAACTCTTAACAATTTTCCCATTCAAATGTATAGAGCTCATACAAATGCATAGGGAAGCGAACTTGACCTTGCCGTAAAAAGGTCAAACGTCAACGTACGACAATTCTTTTAGCAACTTTGGTTGACCTCTTGTCCCCGATGATTCGTGCAAAGATTCAGCCCCAAGGCATCCTCGGTTATGGAGAAGAAGATTTTTAAAGGTTTTTACCACACATGGGCATGGCGGCCATCTTGGTCAACGGACCGCGACAATTTTAGCAATCTTTTGTTTCCCCACCCTAAGGTGGCTCCACATGAAATTTGAACAAAATTAGCTCAGAGGCTTCTGAGGAGAAGTCGTTTGAAACTCTTAACAATTTTCCCATTCAAATGTATAGAGCTCATATAAATGCATAGGGAAGCGAACTTGACCTTGCCGTAAAAAGGTCAAACGTCAACGTACGACAATTCTTTTAGCAACTTTGGTTGACCTCCCGTCCCCGATGATTCATGCAAAGATTCAGCCCCAAGGCATCCTCGGTTATGGAGAAGAAGATTTTTAAAGGTTTTTACCATATATGGGCATGGCGGCCATCTTAGTCGACGGACCGCGACCATTTTAGCAATCTTTCGTTCCCCCACCCTAAGGAGGCTCCATATGAAATTTGAGCAAAATTGGCTCAGCGGCTTCAGAGGAGAAGTCGTTTGAAAATGTTAACGGACGGACGGACGGACGGACGGACGGACGCACGGACGGACGGACGGACGGACGACGGACGAAAAGTGATCACAATAGCTCATCCTGAGCAGAGCTCAGGTGAGCTAAAAATGTGACAGGTACTAGATTGACAGGTGTCAGTTTAAAAATCATAAAATAACATATCACATTTACCCAAAATATCAGGAAAGACATCCCTGAGCAAACAATGCAGACCCAGAGCAAACTGCATCTAAAGCAGCAGTTTGACCAGGATGTGCACTGTTTGCTATTCAGACAGCACTTTTCAGACACTGCCAGTTAGTCAAATAGACATGGCCGATTTTTTTTTCGATAACTATGGTAATGAGCTATGGTGCCAAAATATTTAGGGTAATTATGGTTAAAGCCACATCAAGTTATTAGACTATTATGACTCTGGCAAAAAAAAAAAAAAAAAAATCTCTGTAGGGTTTCAGACAAGCAAAAATGCTATGCCGTATGATTAATGTTCTAATAAACTAATGGAATATTTATTGATAATGTCTTAGATGATTTGGTGATTTATATTTCTTCAGCAATTTTTAAGGTCAACAGATATACTTTGTAGTTTTTTAGCCATTTTTTTTTACAAGAAGACAACTTCAATGACTTCCTGTGTGCTTTCCTGCACACCAAATCCTTTCTGATAAAGGGTCTACTCTAAAAGGAAAGAATTTGCTCCCACCATGAGCAAAGTCTTTCCTTTAACCCTTAAAATGCCAAGAAAATCTGCATCTGAAAATGTCGTCTGTTTATGTCGTCTGCTGAATATTCTTGCAAACTTTTCAAATCTATTTTTGCATACAGGCAAACAATGTGGAACCTGATCAGACTGCTCCTAGAGGAGCAGTCTGATCTGGGTCTACACTGTTTGCAAAAATGACTTTTAAAATCACAAGCAGATGACAAAGCAGATGACAATTGTTGTGATTGGCAGTTTGAGGATTATGAGTAGATCCATTTTCAGAAGGGACACACAAAAACAACCTGACAGAGTTCCATCCTTTGACGATGTATCCATTAGCCTTATCATACCAAGATACCAAAGTGATGATGGTGAAGGGATGATAGAATCTTTATTTCAATCAAGAAAAGCATCAAGATTTCTTTGAAGGAAGTATCCAATTTTGCAAAGGGAGGCAATTGCATAATTTGTTATACCTCCCCCTTTGCTTCCATCATGAGGACAGAAAATAAATCTATCATCATAGCAGTAAGTATTGGGTATTGGAAGAGATAGGCCTGAGCAAACAGTGTATACAGATCAGATGCCACAGAATGTGACATCTGATCAGGATCTAGAATGTTTGCCACTTGTCCAGCAGTTTTAAGCACATCACCAGAAAGTCAAACAGACTTGATCGAATTTAAGGACAAGTATGGAGAGAGTAATATCGAATATCCAGGGTAAACAAGGGAAATCTCATTATTATTTGAGCCAGCCCACAACAAAACCATCAAGATCTGTTTAACCAGCAAAGACTTAGATCACCTGTACATCCATTCCGTATGACAAGGGTTCTAGTTTAACCCTCTTTGAATAGCATGGAGGCTGTAAAAGCACATGTGATCAGCGAAGACTCTGATGCACAAATGTGCAGGCTGATTCGAGTCTTTGCTGGTTGCACTGCACAAGTCTTAACATTAGTTTTGTCATGCGCTGACTCATTCTTTTTTCTGTTTACTTATATTAAGAACATTTACTGCAAACCTGTTACTGCTCAATATGTGACCAGTAAGGATTTAATCCAGCTATGTATTATCTGTCTAGACAGCATAGCTCAGATAAGGTACTGTTTTTCAACCAGAGAAGACAGATATTTTTCTAATTTCTCCAAAAAAACCTATTTTATGGGTACTCATTAGAAGTGCCTCAGCAAGGTGCTTCTAATGAGTATCCACAATGTATGTTTTGTGGAGAAAAAAAAAGAGAAAAATGTTACATGGATACCCCTTCTAATATTGATATGAGACATTCATAGCTTCAAACAAGCAAATTCAGAGAACCCTGCTTATTAATAAAAATGTAAAATGATAATACCCCACCATTATCGTGTCGCGGGCAGATAACTCTGTCAAAAACTGACGAAATTTGCCGATTAGCATTCCAAAACCAGATCTCCTTAATATCAATGCATGTACCAAGTTTGGTTAAAATCCCTTGACATTTACTAAAGTTATTGGTCGAAAATATGTCTCGGGCAGATAACTCCGTCAAAATTTGACGAAATTTGCCCATTAGCAATCCCAAACCAGATTTTAATGAACATACCAAATTTGGCGAAAATCCATTTCCGTTTCCTCAAGTTATCATCTGGAAATGAAATAGGGATGGATGGACATACAACTGACAGACGGACAGACACACAGGTGTCCAATGTGAAACCATAATCCCCCCTCCCCCCCTATTGTGGGGCAGGGTATAAAAATCCTTAAAAAGTACTTACTATGTATACAGTTTGACTGTATTGGAGCTAAAAAAACTGACTAAGTCAAACTGTGAAGAAAAACAAGAGGACCATGATGGTCCTATATCGCTCACCTGAGCAAACAGATTTGTATACTTACTACTAAGTTTCACCCAAGTTCATTAAGATAATTGTATAACTTTTATGTTCAAGAGTGACACGATGGTCCTGTAAAAATGGAGTAGCAATGTCCTCTTTTTTTTCAATCTGATCTTCAAAATTTCCATAAAGATATATAGGGAAAATAAGCTTTCCCCCCCCCACCCACACCTGGGGACTATGTTTTTTGATGCATCATGATGGCTTGAACAATCTTGGTAGAGGGACACCAAAGAAACATTTCTGATGTAACTGATCTTACGCCCAAAAGTAAGAAAGCCCGACCTCTCAGCCATAATTTCTGACGGATCATCAGGACTTGAATAAAACTGGGAGAGGGTCACCAAGAAACATTTCTGCAAAATTATACTGAAATCGGTAAAGTGGTTTCTGACAAGAAGATTTTTAAAGTTTCCATATAAATATATCAGGAAAATAGGCCCAACCCTCTGGTGGCAAAGTATTTTGACGAATCATGACCACTTGAACAATCTTGGTAGAGGGTCACTAAAGGAACATTTCTATCAAGTAATAATTTGAAATTGGACCAGTGGTTTCTGACAAGAAGATTTTAAAATTTTCTATATAGATATATACAGAGAATAAGCCCTGCCCCCTCGCAGCCGTGTTTTTTGATGAATCATGATGGCTTGAACAAACTTGGTAGAGTGTCACCAAAAAAAAACATTTCTGCAAAATTATATTGAAATCGGTAAAGCAGTTTCTGACTAGAAGTTTTTTAAAGTTTTCCATATAAATATATAGAGAAAGTAAGCCCAGCTCCTGGTGGCCATGTTTTTTGGCGAATTATGCCAAGTAATAGTGAAATTGGTCCTGTGGTTTCTGACAAGAAGATTTTTAAAAATTTTTATATAGATATATAGGGAAAAATAAGCCCAGTCCCCTTGTAGCCATGTTTTTTGATGAATCATGATGGCATGAACAATCTTGGTAGAAGGTTACCAAAGGATCATTTCTGTTAAATGATATTTGAATGAGTCCAGTTGTTTCTGACAGGAAGATTTTTAAAGTTTTCTATATAGATATATAGTGAAAATAAGCCCCGACCCCTAGAGGCCATGTTTTTTGACGAATCATGACCGCTTGAACAATCTTGGTAAAGGGTCACCAAAGGAATATTTCTGCCAAGTTATTTTAAAATTGGTCCAGTGGTTTCTGACAAGAAATTTTTTTAAGTTTTCTATATAGACATATAGGGAAAATAAGCCCCGCCCCCTGGTGGCCATGTTTTTTGATGAATCATGATGGCTTAAACATCTTGGTAGAAGGTCACCAAAGATTCATTTCTGCCTGATTATATTGAAATCAGTCCAGTGGTTTCTGACAAGAAGATTTTTAAAGTTTTCTATACATATATATAGGGAAAATAAACCCCACTATACTGAAACTGATCCAACGGTCTTTGACAATAAGATTTTTAAAGTTGTTTTTTTTTTCGTTGCCTTGGCAACCAGAATCCTGCATGGATTCCAAACACTGAACAATTTTCATTCAGTATCACCCAAGAATCAATCCTGTGAAAATTGGTTAGAATTGGCCCAGTGGTTTAGGAGCAGTTGTTTAAAGAAATTCTGGACAGACAGACGGACATCCAGATGATGACCGATGGTGAGTGATCTCAATAATTCACTTTGAGCCTTTGGCTCAGGTGAACTAAAAAAGTATTAAATTCAAAATGCAGAAAAAGTGATAAAAAAAATTCTCTGAGGATTATATTCAAATGACGTGCACATCTTCAGACCATGACAAAAACACATGTAAAAGTTAAACTAGAAAAGGATTTTTAGAAAAAACAAAACAAACAAATGTCTCCCTTAACCCCACAAGAGTTGTCATTCTTGTAGATGACATGTTGTCTTGTCCTGTTCTACATTTCTACCAAGTATCATCAAAATATTCTGAAGGGTATTCGAGTTACAGAGCGGACATGAAATCAAATTCAAACAGAAGAAGGGGAGATAATCCCAAAAGTAAGACTGTCAGAATTGTCATTCTTGTATGCAACACATCATCTCATCCTGTTCTACATTTCTACCTAGTAAAATCAAAGTATTCCAAATGGTATTGGAGTTACAGAGCAGACACAAAATCAAATTCAAATACAAGAAGAAGAGATAACTCCAAAAGTAAGAAAGCCAGAGTTATCATTCTTGTACGCAACAGGTGATCTCGTCCTCTTCTACATTTCTACCAAGTATCATCAAAATATTCTGAAGGATATTCATGTTACGTAGTGGACATGAAATCAAATTCAAACACAAGAAGGGGAGATAACTCCAAAAGTAAGAAACCCAAAGATGTCATTCTTGTATGTGACACTTTGTCTCGTCCTGTTCTATATTTCTACCAAGTATCATAAAAATGTCCCAAAGGGCAGACACGAAATCAATGCATAATCACTGTCAAATATAACAAAGGGAGATAACACCCAAAATTAAGAAAGGCAAAGTTGTTATTCTTGTACACGACATATCGTCTTGTCCTGTTCTACATTTCTACCAAATACTATCAAAATATTCTGAAGGGTATTCGAGTTACAAAGTGGACAGAAAATCAATTTCAAAAACAAAACAAAGGGAGATAACTCCAAAAGTAAGAAAGCCAGAGTTTTCATTCTTGTACGCGACACATCTTCTCATCCTGTTCTACATTTCTGCCAAGTATCATAAAAATATTCCAAAGGGTATTGACTTACAGAAGGGATACGAAATAAAGGCATATACTGTCAAATATAAGAAAGGGAGATAACGCAAAAGTAAGAAAGGCAGTTGTCATTCTTGTACGCGACATGTTGTCTAGTCCTGTTCTACCTTTCTACAAAGTACCATTAAAATATTTTGAAGGGTACTCAAGTTACGGAGCAAAATCTATTTCAAACAAAACAAAGCATTTGAAGAGTGTGGACAATGGACAGACAACAACAACAGATGGACGATGGAAAGATGACTGAGCCTGCCGATACTATAAGCTCACATATAAGCCTAAAGGCTTGATTGATATTTACCTAGAGGCTCAAGTGAGCTAAATATCTGTACAGTTTCAAAGAGATTGGCATAAAACTGTAGGAGGTGTTGCAAACACAAGGTACATACTGTCAGAGGGTGCGGTACTACACCCCACAAACAATTAAAAGCTGAAAACCATGTCCCCTCCCTTTTCTTCAAAAAGGTGAGGGATAATAACCAGAGCTAACATTAAAAATGGTTAATACCTTGAAAGTGCCCCTTTCACTGAAATGACAATATGCCAAGCTCTGTTAAAAATTAACTCAAAAATATTTTAAATATCATACATGGCTTCTCATCATGCTAATCAAGTCTGTGAAATTTTATGAAAATCTAGCAAAATCTGTAGAAGTAGTTCACATCAGAAGTCAATAATTAACAGACAGAAAACTAAAAAAATATATGGTGGATTGGCGTAAACAAAGAATTTTTTACAGATGGCCCTGTCAGACCAAACATATTAAACAGGGCCCAGTTGTTCAAAACGTCCTAAGCTTAACGAGCTCATTAAAGGTCATTTCGTTAATTGTTTTAGCGGATTCAATATACAATATTCTGATATTTTTTTGCTGAAAAAATGAAAAGCTACTCACATTTTTTCAGCAAAAAATTTCAGCATATTTGCGTATCACTCGATGTAAATTTTAAAATCTAGCAAAAACTGTAGAAGTAGTTCACATCACAAGTCAATAATTAACAGACAGAAAACTAAAAAAAAAAATGGTGGATTGGTGTAAACAAAGAATTTTTTACAGATGGCCCTGTCAGACCAAACATATTAAACAGGGCCCAGTTGTTCAAAACGTCCTTAGCTTAACGAGCTCATTAAAGGTCATTTCGTTAATTGTTTTAGCGGATTCAATATACAATATTCTGATATTTTTTTGCTGAAAAAATGAAAAGCTACTCACATTTTTTCAGCAAAAAATTTCAGCATATTTGCGTATCACTCGATGTAAATTTTAACGAATTGTTAACTAACGACATCGTTAGTTTTGAACAACTGGGCCCTGATTACCAAGATCAGCATGTGCAGGTGCCTAGTCTTCCTGCTCACTATAAATATTTTAATAAACTCTAATATTACAATCCAAGTCAAACTGACTGGCCAAATTTCACAGCTCCAGATAAGATACTGTTTTCATCATAAATAAAAACGTGAAACGATAATACCCTGCCACTATTGCATGGTGGACAGAAAATTGATGAAATTTGCCCGTCAGACCTCCATAATATCAATGCACAAACCTAGTTTGGTGAAAACAATTGATATATTCTCAAGTTATCATCTGAAAAAGAAAATATGGATGTGTGGTAGAAGATAATTTTGTCAAAAAATTGATGAAATTTGCCCATTAGCAATCCCAAACCAGATCTCCACAATATCAATGCACATACCAGTTTGGTGAGAATCCATTGATATTTACTAAAGTTATTGTCCAGAAATGAAAATACCAACTTGTGGTGGGCAGATAACTCTGTCAAAAACTGACAAAATTTGCTCATTAACAATCCCAAACCACTCACCCCTGATATACATGTGTAAGCAAAATTTGAATAAAATCTATCAAAAACTATTCAAGTAAGAGAACAGAAACCGAGTGCGGATGGAAGGACACTCAGAGGGAAAAACATAATACCCCACCACAATCATGTGGAGGCATATAAAAAGTCTTGGAATCTTTTTCTTATTTATTCATGAAATAAGCACCTTAGTAAGGCATTTTAAATGAGTATCTCATGGAAACTAGAAATGTGTGCTTGTAAGACACCATGCCCCCCTCCAACCGCCCCCCCCCCCACCCCCCCCCACCCCGACACACATACACACACACATACACACACATAAAACAACTATATGCTTGTCCCTATAAAATGTCAAACATGAAAAGGGACATAACGCTAAAAAAATTAATCCTATTTTTTTTTGAAAGTTAAGCAGGTGATCAACTCCCCAATAAGCTTGCCAAATATCAAAGCCCTAGCTTAATCACTTTCTGAGATATCTTGTACACAGGATAAAGTGTGACCATTGAAATGATAAACAAAAAAAACAAACAAATGGAGGAACAAATCAAAAGCAATACTATATTAGACCTAATTATCGCACATGCTCCTATAAGTGCACAGTCAAGCAATTTAGTCGTCTTTAAATTACAGCCAGTGTACTTTTATCAAGTTCTTTATAAAAACATGTTGTTGGTAATCATTTGAATTGCCTTGACAATTGGAGGCAATTCAAATGAGTACCAACAACATATGCTTTTATAACTAAGTAGAAAAATAAATATAAGTATCATTAAATAGGTCCCTCATGATGTTCTCTGCTGATCTTTCTTTAACATGTACTCGTCTTAGGAGGATGTTCTACTATAAGTTTTTCTAGTGATTTTTTAAAAACTTAAGCATGCAGTGCAGTAATTAGGTCAAAAACAGTATGTCCCATCAACTTTTTCAAAGTTTGGGGCATGATAAGAAAGATATTTATCTGGATCTCCTCTTATCTGGAACTTCTCAACTTTTTACATCAAAACTCATTATCACTATGGTAATTTAACCCTTGCCATGCCGAAAAAATTAAGATGCCCACATCTAATTTTCAGCCTATCAGATTACTTGATCCAGATTGTTGATACAAATCCACATACTTAATGACAGTGCAGATCCAGATCAGTTGGCTTCTTCAGAAGCCAACTGATCTGGATCTATACTGTTTGCACAGACAGGGAATATCCGGGTTCAGCAGGACCAGGGTTAATAAACGCTAGCTGTACTGGGCATTAAGGTCAGCGACACCCAGTACAGCTATTTGATGTAGTATAGATATCAGAAATTGACACCATATAAGTCAAATTTCACAAATATAGCATCACTTTTTATTTTTTTTTTTCAGGTCAGCTAGACAGGTATTTAGAATGGTTGATCTTGTTTCATGTTCAGGGCATTGCACCTGTTTGTTTGTTTGTGTTGAGGTTTACGGCCCAGTCAACCCAATGGGGTCATGTTGAGCGTGGTCACGTTTAACCACATGTTTACTGGGCAGGCTTAGTCCTCTAAGCGGTTAACCAGATTGTGCACATTCTTTTGCCAGAAACTGACAACTGCCCTTCTTGAATCAGCGGAAGGGAGAGAATGACTGTAGAAAATATTTCATGATCAATCTCCACGAAAGAATGTTGCCGACTTCGGCAGGGGTCAAACTCACGACCTCCTGGTCTCCAGTCGGATGCACATCCAACTGAGCCACTGAGGCTGGCCCCAATGCACCTGTCATGGTCTCCTGACAATAACCAGAGTTCCAGGTAAGATCATAAGAGGAATATCCATACATTTTTCTTATTTCTTCACAAAAACATATCTTGTGGGTACTCATTAGAAGCCCCTCAATAGCTCTGGTTAAAGGCCCTTTTCTAAACCAAATCAAACATATTCTTTTTTCATCCACAAAAACAAATGTTTTTGGTACTCATAGGTAGTGCCTCATGAGAAATAAGAAAATACCATTTTTTTTTTTTTTTTATTGAAAATTCAAACACCCAGACTCAGAGATAAACAAGCTCTTCAGAAAAATAAGTCTGACATAGCTTTAGAGAAGCTGCTCCTTTTTTTTTTTTTTTCAACCAAATATACTTATATTTTTCATATTTCTTCATGAAAACATATTTTAGGTACTCATAAGAGACACCTCGCTGAGTTGCTTCTACTGATTACCCGATTACCTGCAATATATGTTTAAAACATGCTGTCTGGACTCATCAGAAATGTCTCAAGGAGGTGCCTATAATAAGTACTAAATTAAACTAGAAATGCATCCAAGGGACACAGATGCCCGCTTCTGAAAAAATTAAACGCAGTTGCTAACCTGGACGTAGAGGAAGACAAATGGACAGATGGACAGACAGGGGTAACACTATATGCCCTTTCCACCATTCTTGAATGGTGGGGGTGGGGGGGGCATAAAAACTTCCTATGAATTTTCAAGTCTTTTTTTCTCTGGACAATAACAGAATCAATATCAGAAGGTCCTATGCTGTAAATTTGCTTTAACCCTTAACTCTTGCCATAAATTAAGATGCCACACCCATTTCTAATTTTCAGCCAATCAGATTACTTGATCCAGATTGTTCATATAAATTCACATACTTAATGGCAAACAGTGTAGATCCAGATCAGTTGGCTTCTTCAAAGCCAACTGATCTGGATCTACACTGTTTGCATTGGCAGGGTATATCTGGGTTCAGCAGGGCTAAGGTTAAAGTACTAATCACAACTGCAGCAGACAATATTTTGATTTTTTTCTTTTTTGTATCTTTCAGAGAAAATAAGGCTTGACATATCATGTGAAATGTCTGCCTATCAGATGAGTCATGAAATGTCAAGCCTTATTTTCTAGGCAGACCATTCACATGAAATGTTGAGTCTTATTTCTCCTAAAGACACAAAAAAACCCCCCCAAAAAAACAAACTAGAAATGTGTCCACAGTACACGGATGCCCCCGCTGTGGGGTACCTAACTATAAAACTGCAAAATTCTACCTGGTACAAATGCCTTAACCTGAGTCTAACAGGATCACGTACATACGTATGTATGTACGTACACACATTCGTACAGAAGGATGTACATTCATACGCATGTACCCACGTACGGAAAACCAAAATATATGCCCCCAGCATCATCGGATGCGGGGGCATAAAAAGAAATATTTACAATGGTGTCTGCTACAAAATAGCTTAGCACTTTACGAGCTGACACATTTTACAATGTCCACTGTTTTGTAAGCTGACACACATCTGGTAATGTTTAGCACCTTATGGGTTGACACATTTTACAATGTCCATTGTTTTGTAAGCTGACACATATCTGGTAATGTTTAGCACGTTATGGGTTGATACATTTACAATGTCAATTGTTCTGTAAGCTGACACATATCTGGTAGCGACCCTTTTCCTGTGTGGGGACTCAAAGTCCTGTGTTACTGTTAGTAGTCAAGGTAAACTCTAAGGAAACAGATGAGCCACGGGTGAGAAAAAGGGGTCATGGAGACATACTAGAAAGTAAAGATTAATCAGTGAAATAATGATGATGATTTGGTGTTTAACATTTTTAACCCTTGCCATCATCATATCATATCATAATCGGATTTTTGATTAACGTGCAGGTACAGGGGCAACATCCACATCAGTGGGCCCCCTTCCAGATAGCTGGCTTGCTGCACGCATGGCAGATCTCACACCAGATCTCCAGGTACGTCTATCATGAGGGTTGATAGCCAAGAGCTTCCACTCTCTGCAATCCCTCTCTGTCAGCTGCTTCCATGTCATTTTGGGCCTCCCAGGCCCACGCTTTCCATTAACCTGTATGTCAAAGGCTGTCTTGATTGCACCACTGGAGCATTCCACATGTCCATACCATCGAAGTCTTCTCTCCTTCAGAATGAGGCCCAGATCCTCAATGCCAAGCCGCACAAGTAGACCATTGGACCTGGTGGTGACAATATCTTGCGGCCTGACATTGCAGATCTGTCTGATCATTGCCCTGTCATTTCGCTGCAGACGCTGGAGGTTCGGCTTTGTCAATGGCCAAGTCTCGCTGGCATGGAGCATTGCGCTCCGCACACAAGAGCTGTACACATGGCCACGTGTTTTGAAAGAGAGGTGGCGTGAAGAGAGAACTGGTAGCAGATCCTTGAACTTCTTCCAGGCGGTTTTCACACGTGTTGTGGTTGAAAGTTCACAGCCACCTGCTGCTGAGAGCATGTCTCCTAGGTAGCAAAAGGAAGCTACCACCTCAAGCTTGTCAGGTCCAACCTGGACTTCCTTCTGTGGTCTGCCATCCAAGGGGCGTGCAGTTCCCTGGCACCGTGTACATCTATAGTCAGGGTCCTTTTTCATGCACTTGAGCCCACTGCATTTCTAGTGCACCCAGTGCTTGCAGCCATTGCAGAGGATGCTGTTGCTGCCCACTCCAGTGCGACAGACAGCGCATGGAAACTCACCTGAACTCTGTAGGAGGTCCAGTCCCGTACCGCAGATCATGATCTTTGTCTTTCCTGCATTTACTCTCAGTCCTTTCTTCTCCATTGCTTCTTTCCAGGTCAAGAGCCTCCTGACACATTCCTCAAGTGATTCAGCGATGATAACAAGGTCATCGGCATAGAGGTCCTCCCAGGGGACCCCAGAGCGGAACTCTCGTGATAAGGCTTCAAGCACAATGATGAAGAGCAGTGGGCTGAGTACTGATCCTTGGTGAACACCAACCTTCACTTCAAACTCTTCACTGTACCCCTCACCAACACGGACACGGCTCCGTGCCATATTGAATAAATCAAGATGCCATGCCCATTTCTAATTTTCAGCCAATCAGATTACTTGATCAAGATTGTTGATACAATTCACATATTTAATGCCAAACAGTGTAGATCCAGATCAGTTGGCTTCTGAAGAAGCCAACTGATCTGGATCTACACTGTTTGCAAAGACAGGGCTTATCCAGGTTCAGCAGGAGCAGGGTGAAGTGATATGGAGATCAATGGGAGTGTGATAATGAAGGCTCTCTGCAATACAGCACCATACAGTCATGAGCTGAATTCTACCTCCACTGCAGGAATCAAATCAAGGACCTCATGATCTAAAATTGGGAGCAATAGCCACACAGCCATAAGGCTACATATGGACACTTCATCAACCACTGAAGCAATATTATATGGTCCTGTAACGGACTTTGGTGTATATTATATTCTACAGTACTCACTGATTCTATATGTGGACAGTGAAGGTCCTGATCAGAATGTGTATATGTGCAGACTGATCTGAGCCTTTCTGTCAACATATGTCCAGCAGGCACCTATTGTCATGGCATGGCTCAGATATTTTTTATCTGCAGTCTGGCAAGGGTTTTCGCTGTTGTCCATGCCTTGTCAGATGTAACACTTAAGAGCAAAAGATGAAAATCAGACCATATAATTCAACCAAGTATTCTGAAAATGTGAGATTATGTGGTTTTCAGACACCAAGGAAGCAATTTTCACTATTTTTTATTTTCTTTTAATACAGAAAACTGGGTCAAGGTATATAAAACCTGATTCTGACTATTTATAAGGTATCAATTTCACTATATTTATGTTTTGTGGAAATTTCCAGTGGGTCAAGTTCAAGGTCATATAAATTTGCTGTGTTTGCAATTGCCCTATACACACTATGTAAGTCTGAGTAAGTCACATTCCTGGGTTTATAAGTCACGGATTAATTGTTACTACAATGGGACTAGGTATACTTGTTAAGATTTTATGCCATTTTTACAAGGGAGACAAACTTCCTGTTTCTTTCCAGTTCACCAAGCCCCCTTCTGAAAAAGGGTCTACTCTAAAAGGAAAGAATTTGTTTCCATGGGAAGCAAATTCTTTCTGTTAGAGTAGACCCCTTTTCAGAATAGAGAAGAGAACTTGTTATGGAGGAGTATTTGGTGATAATATTCTGACTTCTTTCTCCATAAAAACTATGTTCTTGGTACTCATTAGAAGCACATTTCCAAGGCACCTCTAATAAGTACCCATAACATACGTTTTTAGGGAGAACTGCAGAAAATCATCCCAGAATTATCATCCAATATTCCTCCATAATCAGTATTATTTTTGAGAGTTGCTTCCCCAGCAGACTTAAAGGAAAATAAATATCTGCCGCCTCCACCCGAACTCACCCACAGCGCTGAGGATGGCTGGATGGACAGACTTACATGATACCCCTCCACTAACATGTGGCAGGATATAAAAGCAAAATATTTGTACAGGTGTGCAGGCAGAAGCTGTGCTTGATACATACGAGGTTACATGAATTTCATCAGGCCATTTATAACTTGATGTGGCTAAATATAGCTATATTAGCAAATGTCTATGTATATATAATACAATACCTAGCAGTCCTGGAGTTGTCTGCCCTTGGACAAGATGCTGAGGTTCGTCTCTCTTGCCCGGTTCCCCACGCCATCCTATCAACATCAGCATAGGGATACTATATACAGCGGGTACAGCCAATGACATCAATGGATTCACTGTATTGCCAAGGCCAGAGTTCTACAACCAGATAGAAGATTACCATATACAGACAAACCTATCATAAAGACCACCTGTATTATGCAATCACCTCTATTTAAAGGCCAATTTTTCAAATCCCATAAAAGCAAAATAAGTGTTAACACCTGTATTGAGCAAGCACCTTTCTGCAACAACTAATTTTTGGCTTTCCCTTAGCTGCTTGCTTAACAAAGGTTTAACTGTATACACTAAGAATGTGGTGTCTGGTTAGGGTATACACTATTTGCCACTCATCTAGCATTTTTTCATATGACAAACAGTAAAACTGATGTGTTCAGCTTTAAGGATGAGTATATGATTGGAGTGAGAATACAACTGGGAGTTTTACAGCCCATCAACACTATTAAGGTCATGTTGGCTGTTTAGTTAACCTATTTACTCTTTTCCTGGGCAGGCTGAAAATATTGTCTGCTAATATTTTATGTATACCACATGGTATTCAAAATTGGAGATTTTTAGAGCATAAAATTATAAGGCTCTCACCATTACAATGGAAAATTACCACACTTGAAAAACTTCATGAAAATATAAGGGACTCAGTCTGTAGATGCAATGGTGTATAACACAAGGAAAAGGTCCCTGTGTATCTGCACAGTCTGACCGAGGTCTTCTTTGATTGTTGATATAGCCACAGTATGTGACGGCTCTGTAGGCAGGTTTTGATTTTGATTTGATTTGGACTTTTATGGACCATTCAATACTGTTAAGGTCATGTGGAGCCAATCAGTTTAATACTGTAAATGTCCTGAAATTTTGAACACCAAAGTTCCTGACAAAATGGCATATGTAAACAGTGCAGACCCAGATCAGACTGCTCTTGAAGGAGCAGTCTGATCAGGGTTTTCACTGTTTGCCATCCCATAAAGTATTCTAAGACACAACTGCATAAAAAGCAAAATTTAGGCCAAAATTGTACGAAATAAAGTGTTCCAAATTTAGAACATTTACCGTACATACACTTTTCCTGGACAGACTTAGTCCTCTAAGTGGTTAACTGGTACTTGGTGTATTTACTTATGCCAATAACTGACAATTGCCCTTCTACCATCAGTGGTGAGAATGACCATAGAATAATATATTTGGCCAGTCTGGGATTCGAACTTGTGACCCTGGGATATGCAGTCAGATGTTATACTGACAGCACTATGGAGCCCAGCTGTGTCAGCAAGTACAGTAAATGTCCAAAAATTTCATACACCAAAGTGTCTGACAAAATGTTATATGCAAATAGTGTAGACCCAGATCAGACTGCTCCTGAAGGAGCAGTCTGATTAGGGTCTATACTGTTTGCCATTCCAGTAAGTATTTAAAGAAACAGCTGCATAAAAAGCAAAATTTAGACAAAAAAATTATGAAAAAAAGTGCTCAAAATTTTAGGATATTTACCATAATGTAGCTCCCTCAGCATATTTCACAGGCTCATCTGGCACTTTGTTGCAAACATATGCAATAAAGACCCTTTTCTTGTGTTTATAACAAATCCATGTCTCAAGTACTACATTTTATACCAGACATGGTGGCTGCCTATTAAATAATTGTAACCCTGACTTGCTATACTTTTTTGGCATTGATTAATACAAACATGCTCCGTATAAGGTTTTCTCCACAAAAACATAATGTTGTGGTACTCATTAGAAGTGCCTTCACTTAGGTGCAGGCTGATCTGAGTCTTTGCTGGTTGCACAAGTTCAAGTACTATGATTGATTTAACTCCTTAGCATGCTGGGTAAAAATTTCAGCAGACAACATTTTAAAATAATTGTTCCTATTTTTCCCAGAAAATAGGCTTTGACATTTCATGCAAATGTCAAAGCCTATTTTCTGGGAAAAATAAGAAAAAATATCAATTAGCCTAGGTCGTGAAGTGAGACAAGAAGTATCCAACAAACATATCAAGGGAATTCTAAGGAATATCAACAACATATTTTGGAGCAAAAATAACAAAACAAAATATCTTAGGAATAACCCTTTTAATCTGCTGGAACAAAACTGCATCAGAAACCATTGTTTTTTAACCCTTAAAGCCCAAATTTCAACAACAACAGATAAATTTTTATTATTATTTCTGAGCACATAAGACTTTGACATTTCATGTGATTCACATGAAATTCATGCTTATATTCTCGAGAAAATAAAATTTGGAATGTTGTCTGATACACTTTTGAACACTGCTTTGAAGATTAAAATAATGCTTTCTTTTATTTTTCCCAAAATAGAAGGTTTGATATTCCATGCAAATGGTCTCCTAATTCCCATGGAATGTTAATTCCTAATTTCTGTGAAAAATAAGAAAACAAGAGGCAGCTCACCATAATTTTAGCTGTTCTGGATTGCCCTTACCCAAGCGTTGCCATGGTAAACAAACAAAATGGCCACTGGTCATAAAACACATAATCTGGGTATCAGATGATCATAACTGCCAAATATGGTTCACATCACTTCAGTGGTTATGCAAAAAATGCAGTTTAACCATTTTCCAATTTGGCACCCAAACCAAGAGCCAGATCACCATAATTTTAGCTATTTTTAAATCCCCCTACCAAAGCAACATTCTCACCACATTAGGCACAAATCACATCGATGGCTTGGAGGAGTTGTCCTTTGAAAGTGTTAAAGAATGGACAGATGCACAGATGCCCGCACAGACAGACGATGGACAAAAAGTGATCACTATAGCTCATCCTGAGCATAGCTCAGGTGAGCTAAAAAAATATCACCAATTTGCTGTCTGCTGAAGAGTAACTGAGAGTGCTGAAGGGTAACTGGACCATTATAAAGGTAAACAGCTCCATACACAAGTTCAGTGACCTTGCAAAGCAAAGAGTTTGAAATAAAACTCTGTCAAGCAAAACTTACAATGATCTACCAAGCAAATTAAAGATATCAAATTCTGAATTTTTATTTGGTTTTTAATTTTTCTCTAATGTCATTACTACATTACTGGTAAGAGGTTAAGTATTATATTTTACTTATACAGTGTACACACTCTTAGTTTGGGATTTCAGGTAACCCAAATTAATGAGTACACGTATATGGTAAAAACTCAAGCCACTCGGGGGTATCAATTTTCTATCTTTTAAAGATCATTTAGGTAGAAAACCTGTATTAGCTAAACAACAGTGTTGTATCTAAACAAAAATAATAACCATTTTTCTACACAACAGTGTTGTATCCAAACAAAAATGTACAGATTATATAGAAAAATGACCATCAATGGTAGTTGTATCAAAACAATACATACTTTACATTTCTTTTTTATCCATCTTTGCACCGTAATTTATCCAACACTGAATAAAATGTTATAAAGAGGTCTCCTGTGGGTACTGAGGATGTCAAAAAGTCTTAGTTCAAAATACATTTGTAATAACATCACGAAAACATACCTATATAATATTGACCCCCTCAAACCCCACTTTTTTATAGTAAAACTGGGGTTTACAGGGGTATACATTATTTTTCTTATTTCTGCTCAAAAACATAGATTGTGGGTACTCATTAGAACTGCCTCATCAAGGCAGCTCTAATGAGTACCCACAATCTCTGTTTTGAGCAGAAATATGAAACAAGAATTCCGCGGAAGGCGTTGTTGCACCTGCTGGGGCAAAAGTCACAGGAGCCGCAATCAGAACGTGGTTATTAAATAAGTTTATTTCATTCTTAGCAGTGCTTAGCTGGAAAACTGAGTTGAAAAAAATGTAGACAAAGTGCCTAGTGGGGCACATATATTCCAGGCCAGTGCCATTCCCTCTAATGGCTATATCTTCAGCACTGACTTTTCGTATTATACAGCCCAATGATAATGAAACATCGACGTAAAATGTGTAAAAGCCATTGGAGCATGAAATATAGGTCAAGGTCACTGGGTCAAGGTACCTGCTAAGTCAGTACATCAAGGAGGAGCACTATGCAAGATATGGTGGTTGTAGGCCTTATAATTGAGGAGTTATCAAACATCAACATAAACTGGGCAAGGTCACCAGGTCAAGGTACCTGCCAAGCCGGTGCAATGAGGTGAAGCACTATGCAAGGTTTAGTGGTTGTAGGTCTTATATTTGAGGAGATATCGAACATCAACGTAAAATGTGTCAAAGTCACTGGAGTGCAAAATATAGGTCAAGGTCACCAGGTCAAGGTACCTGCTGAGTCAGTACATCGAGAAGATGCACTATAGAAGATTTGGTGGTTGAAGGCCTTACAGTTGAGGACATATGGAAGGGTGACGTAAAAGGTGTAAAAGTCAATGGAGCGCGAAATATAGGTCAAGGTCACCAAGTCAAGGTACCTGCAGAGTCCGTACACTGAGGAGAAGTACTATGCAAGGTTTGGTGGTTGTAGGCCTTATAGTTGAGGAGATATTGAATGTCTACGTAAAATGTGTCAAAGGCACTGGAGGTCAAAATATAGGTCAAGGTCATCGGGTCAAGATACCTGTTGAGTCTAGGAGAAGCACTAAGCAAGGTTTGGTGGCTAGAGGTCTTACACTTGAGGAGATCTGGAATGTTGACGTAAATTATGTCAAAGTCACTGCAGCCAAAATATAGGTCAAGGTCACCAGGTCAAGGTATCTGCCTAGTCAGTACATTGAGAAGAAGCACTTTGCAAGGTTTGATGGCTGTAGGCCTTATAGTTGAGGAGATATTCAAAATGCGTCAAAAGTCACTGGAGCGCAAAATATAGGTCAAGGTCACTGGGTCAAGGTACCTGCCGAGTCAGTACATCTAGAAGAAGCACTATGCAAGATTTGGTAGTTGTACGCCTTATAGTTGAGAAGATCTAGAACGTCAATGTAAATTGTGTCAAAGTCACTGGAGCACAAAATATAGGTCAAGGTCACTGGGTTAATGTACCTGCCAAGTCAGGAGGTCAAGGGGATGTGTCATGCAAGGTATGATGGTTGTTGTAGAGTTGTAGTTGATTAGAATACTAACTTTGACGTAAATGTCGAACTTCGAGATAGATGTTGAGATGGACAGACGGACAAATGGAAGGACGAACGGAAAAGGGGATGCCTAGGTCACAAAGTCAGGAGGTCAGGGAGATGTTTCATGCAAGGTTTGATGGTTGTTTAGTCTTGTAGTTGATTAGAATACTAACTCTGACATAAATGTCGAACTTCGACATAAATGTTGACGGACAGACGGACGGATGGAAAAGCGGATGCCTATATCGCACCCTGCTACAAGCAGGTGTGACAAAAATATCAGAATTTTTTATCTGAAAATTTTCATTTTCGGTGGTAAAATTTTCAGTATATTTGAATAGGCGTGTTTTCATAATGGTTCATTCTATTCTACAATTAGTCTTGTTTGTGTTGAGGTTTTACGGCCCAGTCAACCCAATGGCGTCATGTTGAGCACGGTCAGTTTATCTTACCACACATTTACTGGGCAGGTTTAGTCCTCTAAGCGGTTAACCAGTATTGTGCACATTCTTTCGCCAGAAACTGACAACTGCCCAACCTGAATCAGGGGAAGGGAGAGAATGACCGTAGAAAATATTTCATGGTCAATCTCAATGAAAGAAGGTTGCCGACCTCGGCGGGGGTTGAACCCGCAACCTCCTGGTCTCCAGTCCGATGGTGCATCCAACTGAGACACCGAGGCCGACACAATTAGTCTTGACTAATCAACAAAATTGTTAACTCTGTAAAACAAATCATGTTATAATTTGATTTCAAACATTTTCTTTGTGTGAAATAAAAACAAACTACAAGTGAACATCTTTTGAAATACAGAAACACTGCTGGATTAACACTTTACCATGGTATTCAGCAGACAACAAATTGATGGTATTTTCCTAGAGAAATCTGCATGAAATTTCAAAGCCTATATCAGGGGAAAAATGAGAAAAATATTTCATCTGGTGAAATTTCTAGCATACAAAGTGTTAATGAGGTACCAGCCGAAGATAATTTCAGTTAGCAAATGTGATACAAAGTTTCACATCATTTGGAATGCAAAAATATATCATTTATGTAATGTGATCAGGTCCTTTGCTCTTTGTTAAGTTTGAAAATGCACAAAAAAGCAAAAAAAAAAAAAAAAAAAGGCAAAGTAAAAAGGCAAAGTAAAAAGACACAAAAACGAACACATTAAAATTCACAGAAAAAGCACACACAGAAATGCAACCTCAAAGTGTGAAGCAAAATTGTAGCAGACAAACATTCTATTTTATTTTTTTATTTTTTTTTATCATTATCATTTTTCAGAGAAAAAAAGGCTTGACATTTCATGCGACATGAAATATCAAGCCTTATTTTCTCTGAGTAATAATTTAAACTAGATGATTCCTAAAGGGGATGAATGTCCCCGCCAGTGCGAGTTTGGCTTTGTATGGCAAAATTTGTAAGTAAATCAAGGATATGTAACTCTTAACCCTTGTCCTGCTGAATAAATTAAGATGCCACACTCACTTCTAATTTTCAGCCAATCAGATTACTTGATCCAGATTGTTGCTATAAATTCACATACTTAATGGCAAACAGTGAAGAAGCCAACTGATCTGGATCTACACTGTTTGCAAAAACAGAGTATATCTGGGTTCAGCAGGACAAGGGTTAACAATAAAAATTTGATCAGATTTATGCACTTACTCTGCCTATATTCTTACTTTGCTGCAAGTTTCATATCATTATTTTGAAAACTGTAGTAGTGGCGGAGACACCAACCCTACCTGCCATGTGTATTAGCCAAAGTTTCTAAGTAACTTCAGGATAAGAAACTCTAGCAATAAAAATTTGATCAGAATTCTGTGACCCTTATGCACATACCCAGCCTATATTCTTAATTTGCTGCAAGTTTTAAATCATTATCATGAAAACTGTAGGTGAAAAAGGTTAGTAACTCTAACAATAAAAATTTGATCAGCCTATATTTTTTTTTTTGTTTTGCTGTGAGTTTCAAATCATCACCTTGAAAACTGTGGGAAAAGTTGCAAAGACACGGACCCTACTATGCAATGTGTACAAGAAATTTTCTACAAAAGTCAAGGGTATATAACTCTACCAATAATGATTCAATCAGAATTTTGTGACCTTTATGCACATGCTCAGTCTATATCCTTACTATGATGCAAGTTTCAAACCATCATGATTACCTTGAAAACTGAAGGAGTTGCAGAAACATGAACAATACTATAAAGTTATAAAGTGTGACGAACAGACACATGGACAGACAGATATAAAAAGTCATGGCAGGGGGGCATAAAAATCAGAGGAAATAAGGCTGGACATTTCATGTAAATCTGGGCAGATGATTCACATGAAACGTAAAGCCTTCTTTTCTCTGAACTATAATAATAATAATAAATATTTCAAAATATTTTATGCAGCAGTTGTAACTGATGCTTTAGGGGTTAACATAAATTTTTACCAGAAGACTAGTTCATGTCATCCTGGCCTTTAATTAACCCTTGTCCTGCTGAATAAAAAGATGCCACGCCCACTTCTAATTTTCAGCCAATTAGATTACTTGATCAGGGATGTTGCTATAAATTCACATACTTAATGGCAAACAGTGTAGATCCAGATCAGTTGGCTTCTTCAAAAGCCAACTGCTCTGCATCTACACTGTTAGCAAATGCAGGGTATATCCGGGTTCAGCAGGACAAGGGTTTAAAAATGGACTAGGTATGTCACAGGTCATTATTCTAACCTATGTAAATTATGCTTTATTATGTCTTGTAAGATGATCTTAACAATTCAAGCTGACAGTATGTGGTGGTGGTCTGGGGTTTTAACACTTAGCATGCTGGGTAAAAATTTCACCAGATGACATTTTGAATTATTTCTCTATTTTTCAGAAAGCAGGTTTTTGACATTTCATGCAAATTGTCTCCTCAGGAAACAGTTTGCATGAAATGTTAATCCCTATTTTCTGGAAAAAAAAAATGACAAAAATATTTCAACATGTTGTCTGCTGAATTTTTCCAGTAATGCTAAGAGTTAAAGCTGACAGTATGTTGTGGTGTTCTGGGGTTTAATGCTTAGCATTCTGGAAAAAAGTTTCAGCAGACATCATTTTGAAAATTTTTTCTTATTTTCCCAGAAAATAGTCACTGATATTTATTGCAACGAGACAATTTGCATGAAATGTCAAACCTATTTTCTAGTAAAAATAAGAAAAAATATCATCAATTTCTTGTATGCTGAATTTATCCAGAGAGTAAAGGTTAATGAACTTTTTAACAATTCTGTAAAAAAAGGAAAATCAGGTAGGATTACTTTTGCTACTTAGCTGACAAGTTATTTTACTTTGTGTTAAATTTTCTTGATATATTTTAAAAAGTGACGCTGCCCCAAGGCTTGCAGCTATATGGGTGATGACAGCCCACTGTGTCATGGACTACAGCATATTAAAAATGACCATCTCCTTTTGCTGCCTTCAACCTTCACCCAAAGGTACCTATTCACTTCTGATAGAACAGAGAAAATTTTTCAGTTGATGAGCTCAAACATGCAACCATCAACACTTCAGTCAAATGCTCTAACTGCTTTGTTATGACACTTCTCTTGATGTACTTTATTAGTATATAAAAAGAGTGAACTTCACACACAAGCTGCATTCATGTTCAGAAATACCTCTTGAAAATGATACAAATGAAATAGTTCATCAAAATTTGTGGACTTACCTTTACAGTTTTTCAGTTTAATTTGTTTTGAGTTGCGGTTAACAACCCTATCAACACTCAACAATATTTCAGTCAAGCTAAGTTATCTTCCAAAGAGAGGAAGAAAGAAAAGGATGGGGTAGATGAGAAAAAAAGACACCAACCCCTAAACTTGTTTCAAGCCAGGCAAAGGCATTCCTGACATGTCAATGACGGCAGGGTCAACCCTCTGAAACTTCCAGCAGAAGGGAGCACCATACAACAACATATTTTTTATAAGATGCACAATACAAAAAAAAAGCCTTTATACCAATTAAATGTGATCACATGATGTTCTGTTTCACTAACTTACTTACCTGTTGATTTTCATATTGCAAGATAATACCAAGCAGCCTGTCCAGTAGCATTACCCTCAATAGCAGAGATCACATGACTCTCTATTCCACTAATTTACTTATCTGTAGATTAATCTGTTACCAAGCAACCACTCTAATAGCATTACCCTCATTAGCAGAGATCACATGACTCTCTATTCCACTAATTTACTTATCTGTAGACTAATCTGTTACCAAGCAACCACTCTAATAGCATTACCCTCATTAGCAGAGATCACATGACTCTCTATTCCACTAATTTACTTATCTGTAGACTAATCTGTTACCAAGAAACCACACTAGTAGTATTACCCTCATTAGCAGAGATCACATGACTCTCTATTCCACTAATTTACTTATCTGAAGACTGGCTTGTTACCAAGCAACCAATCCAATAGCATTACCCTCATTCACAGAGATCATATGACCCTCTGTTCCACTACTTTACTTATCTAAGGCTGGCCTGTTACTAAGTAACCAATCCAATAGCATTACCCTCATTAGCAGAGGTCACATGAATCTCTATCCCACTAATTTACTTATCTGTAGATCTGGCTGTTACCATGCAACCAATCCAATAGCATTACCCTCATTAACTGTGATCACATGAATCTCTGTTTCACTACTTTACTACCTGTAGACTTTCCTGTTACCAAGCAAGCAATCCAGGTGCATTACCCTCATTAACTGTGATCACATGATTTTCTGTATCTCTTATTTATTTACCAGTAAACTTTGCCGTTACCCTGCAATCAATACAATAGCATTACCCTCATTACCTGTAATCACGTGATTCTCTGTATCACTTATTTATTTATCTGTAGACTGGCTTCTTACCAAGTTGTAGATCCAATTACATTACACTCGTTAACTGTGATTACTTGACTCTCTGTTCCACTAATTTACTTATCTGTTGACTAGCCTGTCTCTAAGCAAACAATCCAATAGCATTACTCTCATTAACTGCAATCACATGATTCTCTGTTTCATTTATTTACTTATCTGTAGACTTTCTAGTTACCAAGCAACCAATCCAAAAGCATTACCCTAATTAACTGTGATCACATGATGCTCTGATCTACTAATTAACATCTGTTGACTTGTCTATTACTAAGCAACCAATCCAGTAGCATTACCTCAATAACTGGTCACATGACTCTCTGTGCCACTGATTTACTTACCTGTAGACTTTCCTGTTACCATGCAGCCAATCAACAACATTACACTCATTAACTGTGAACACATGGTTCTCTGAACACTTATTTACCTACCTTTAGACTTTGCTGTTACCAAGCAACCAATCCAACAACATTACTATCATTAATCGTGAACACATGATTCTCTGTATAATTTATTGACTTACTGTTAGACTTTGCTGTTACCAAGCGATCAATCCAATAGCTTTACCCTCATTAACTGTGATAACATGATTCTCTGTATCACTTATTTACTTACCTGAAGACTTGCCTGTTACTAAGTTGTCAATTCAATAGCATTACCCTCTATAACTGTGATCATTTGATTCTCTGTTTCACTAATTTACTTACCTGTAGACTTTCCAGTTACCAAGCTACCAATCCAATAGCATTAACCTCATTAGCTGTGATCACATGGCTCTCTGTTCCACTAATTTATTCATCTGTTGACTTGCCTGTTACTAAGAAACCAATCCAATAGTATTACCTTCATTAACTGTGAACCAATGACTCCCTGTTCCACTTATTTATTTACCTGTAGACTTTCCTGTTGTCAAGCAACCAATCCAATAACATTACTCTCACTAACTGTGATAACATGACTTTCTGTTCCACTTATTTACCTATAGATTTTCCTGTTACCATGCAACCAATCCAATAGCATTACCCTCATTAACTATAATCACATAATTCCGTTTCACAAATTTACTTACCTGTAAACTTTCTGGTTACCAAGCAACCAATCAAATAGCATTACCCTCACTTACTGTGATTTCATGATTCTCTGTTCCACTAATTTACTTACCTTAATTCTTGCCTGTAACTAAGCCACCAATCCAATAGTATAACCCTCACTACCTGTGATTACATGATTATCTGTTTCACTAATTAACTTACATGTAGAGTTCCCTGTTACCAAGCAAACAATCCTCTTTAACTGTGATCACATGATTCTCTGTTTCATCAATTTACTTACCTGTAGACTTTCCTGTTATCAAGCAACCAATACAATGGTATCACTCTCATTAGCTGTGATTAACTGTAGACTTTCCTGTTGTCAAATGGCAAATCCAATAGCATTACCCTCATTAACTGTGATCATAAAATTATCTATTTCACTTATTTACATACATGTAGCAGTTCCTGTTACAAAGCATCCAATCAAATAGTATTTATCCTTATTAGCTGTGACAACATGATTCTCTGTTGCACCAGTTTACTTACCTGTGACTCTCCTGTTACCAGATAATACCCAGCAGCCTGTTCAGTAGCATTACCCTCCTTAGCAGTGATTACAATATCTGCTTCACCAATGAACCTACCTGTAGATAGACCATGGCTGTCTTTCCTGTTGCCAGATGATAACCAGCAGCTAATCCAATGGCATTACCCTCATTAGCTGTGATCACATGATTCTCAGCTGGTGCTTTGTCTGTCACATAAGCACAAAAATCTGAAAAACAACGAATACACTATTTAAACTATATTTCTAAATATTCTTAGCACAAAACAATTCTTTACTAACATTCAAAATGGTATTTTTGGTTTTGTTTGGAGTTTTATGGCCCAGTCAACACTGTTAAGCCAGTCAGTTTACATATTAAACCATGCTTTTCCTGGACAGGCTTAGTCCTCTATGAGGTTAACCAGTATTTCGAGGGTTGAGCGCAAGACTAGCGTAAGTCAGATGGTTGTTTTTCCCCAAACCTAATCTCCTCACCATGAAGGCGTTATGAAGATTACAACATTTCTGTCTGTAAACAATGAAAATTTGGGTGCCATTGCTCATATGTGCAATGGCACCTAAATTTGCATTGTTTATAAAGGGGTCAAATTTGCCCCTAAACAAGGGTTTCAAAAATATGTTTGAGTTACTACAGTCTTGCGCTCAACCCTCGATTTGTGCACAGTCTTTTGCCAGAAACTGATTTCTTGAATCAGTGGAAGGGAGAGAATTCTCCATGTAAATATACTTTATGGGTAGGCATTAGAAATGCCTTGCTGTGACATTTCTAAAGAGTACCCATAACATAAGTTTTCATGGAAAATTAAGAAACATATGTATCTGAACATTCCTCTAACCTGGAGCTATGGGTATTCTCATATGTTGGCATGGGAACAGCAACAATAATACCATGTGAAAAATTTTAAAAAAGCGGCACAATCATATCAGGTTCTGCCTGATCCCCAACCAAAGTCTTTGAGTATCCTAACCCCTCTGCCTTTGCAAACAGTGTAGATCCAGATCAGTTGGCTTCTGAAGAAGCCAAATGATCTGGATCTGCACTGTTTGTCATTCAGTATGTGAATTTATATCAATAATCTTGATTAAGTAATCTGATTGGCTTGACAATTAGAAATGGGCATGACATCTTTATTTATTCAGCATGACAAAAGGCTAATATCACTGTCATACACTGAATATTTACTAGGTCTTCAGCATGCAGCCTGCTTCAGAACGCAGCTTCTGATCAGGGTCTGCACAATTAGCTTAGATTACAGGAAGTTAAGGGTTAAAGGAAACAGTCTTAAGTCCCTGCTCAGGACCATTTTGCCAGCCTAGATTCAGAGACAATTGACTCACAACTGCTGTCTGTGCTATGATTTCATTTATTTGAGTTTCTTGCTTCCAAAGGATCCCTTCTCAGAATGTATCCCCACAGGAGTATAATACTTAATGATTGGATGAATTATGGTCTTAAATGCAATTTCTCAATGGGACACAGATTCATATAAGTCTTTTTTTTCTGAATCCCAGCTGAAATATGTTTATGTTGACATGTATTGTATCTGTATTTATAAATAAAATATGTTTAAACTAATTTCTCAAAGCTCCAATTTCTCATAGCTCCAGATACTGGGTTATGTTACATTTTATGAAACATAAAGTCCTAACCGTCTTTACTAGTGTTTGAAGTATATGGGTTTTAACCGACTTCTATTGCAGTCAATGATGATTCTAACAAATCAAACATCTCAAATATCATATTTACCATAAATATACAAACATCTTAACCCCTTACCATACCAATCCTAAATTTTGAATGTCCATTTGACTACCTGGTGATTGTATAATATGTGACAGAATAGCAAACCGTGTAGACCAAGATCAAAATGCTCCTTTAGGAGCAATTTCATCTGGATCTACACTGTTTGCTCAAGCCTGTTTGTCCAATAGATGTACAACAATTCATTTACTATCCTTATTTGCTTGTACCAACAAGTTATGTCATATTTTCTCTATCAATAACTCTCATTCATCCCTGGCCAACATTCAAATCAAACTGAAATTTGTATTCATTTCAGACCTATAGCAAATTTAATTTTAACCATAAATTAAGATGCCATGCCCACTTCTAATTTTCAGCCAATCAGATTACTTGATCCAGATTGTTGATACAAATTCACATACTTAATGACAAACAGTGCAGATCCAGATCAGTTGGCTTCTTCAGAAGCCAACTGATCTGGATCTACATTGTTTGCAAAGGCAGGGTATATCCGGTTTCAGCAGGACTAGGGTTAATTAACTCTGATTTTATGCTTCACTACAGTACAATGGCAGGGTAGTATATTTTCCCAATGGACGTATCTACGTCTTTTCAAATTATCTGTTGTACATACAACAAACTGTCATATGAGCATACATCTATAAGCAACAACTTCCTTTTAGAATCTGTTTAACTTCAGGTCTCAAAATTTGGTCTTTGTGCTGTGTGGTGGCTGCAAAACTTCACTATAGTGTAGCTTATTTTTTCTTGTCCTCTGTGATCAATAAAGCTATTCCAGAATTATTTTAACTCTAGTCATGCTGAACCTGGATATGTCCTGCCTTTGCAAACAGTGTAGATCCAGATCAGTTGGCTTCTAAAGAAGCTGACTGATCTGGATCTGCATTGTTTGCAAATAAGTATGTGAATTTATATCAACAATCTGGATCAGGTAATGTGATTGGCTGAAAATCAGAAATGGGCGTGGCATCTTAATTTATTCAGCGGGACAACGGTTAATATTTATACAAGGGTTACTGCCGAGGCTCAATGGGCCAAAACTAGCTAGTATGGCCCAACTGTTTAAATTTGTATGTGTCTGCTCATTGCTCTCAAGGGTCACTCCTTTTATATAGCTATATTTTGACTTGACTTGCTGTTCCCTGCAATGCTCTGCCCCATTCTACCCTGCCCTTCCCTCCCTTCTGCTACCCCACCCTACACTACCAAGATAGGATAGGCCAGGATAGAAGAGTAGGGTACAGTAAGAATAGGTGTAGGGTAGGGTAGAGCAGGGTAGAGTAGGGTAGGAAGGGATACTGATACAGTGTTAAGTAAAGGGGAAGTCGCAATTTCTAAGATGGCCACCTGGAGGCCATATTGGTTGACAGACTGGAATCTTTTCGGGGATATACATCAAGAAGTAAGAAGAATCCATATGCGAAGTTTCAACAAAATTCCTCCACTAGTTATGGAGTAGATGTGATAATGGGAAAAATCCAAGATGGCAGATGGCTGCCATATTCATTGATGGACCGGAAACAAATTCGGGAGGGCACAACTAGACTACTTGGAGGACATCCCACACAAGTTTCAAAAAGATCTAAAGAGTGGCCTTGGAGAAGACGTGATAACAAATTTATTACTGTGTTATGTAACAGATAAGTTGAGATTTCTAAGATGGCCATCTGGCGGCCATATTAGTCGATGAACCTGAATCATTATTTGGGGGACACATCTAGGTGTCGAGAGGAATCCATATGCAAATTTTAAACAGATTCCTCCTCTGGTTAGGGAGGAGATATGATAATGGAACAAAGCAAAGACAGTGGCCATATTCATTGATGGACCTGAACCAAATTCAGGCGGGCACAACTAGACCACTTGGGGAACAAGTCAAAAAAATCTGAAGAGTGGTCTTGGAGGTGATGCAATAACAAGATCCTTACAGTGTTAGGATAAGGGGAATTTCTGGCTGCCATATTAATCTACGGACCAGAATCATTTTCAAGGAGACAGATCTAGGTGTTGAGAGGAATACAAATGCAAAGTTTTGATGAGAATCCTCCACTGGTTATGAAGGAGATGTGATAATGAGAAAATCCAAAATGTTGAGGGTGGCAATATCTTTTGATGGACTGGAATCAAATTAGGGTGTGTAAAACTAAACCACCAGGGAAATATTCCAGATGTTTCTAAAAACTCGGACCTGTCATCTCACAGCAGATGCGATAAATTGTTTATGAATGGACAGACCTACCGAAGTACCGACAAATGCCGGTCAGTTCCAACTGTGGGATAAGCTCCCCACTGTGAGCTAAAAACAAAACACAAATATTTTCAAAGTGTCATCTGCTGCAGTGCTATCAAACTGTATCAAAGGATATACCTTCATAATTATTAAGAAACCACAGTGCAACCTCTCTACAACAACCGTCTCATCAGTATCTACACTGTTCGCTATTCCGTTTTTGATCTGACACACCTATTTGCAACAATGGACCTGTCCAAATTCAAAACTGGAGAAGTCCACTCAATAAACTCATGAGGTAAAAGTTTAAAGCAGTCATGTGACTTTTCATGTGACTGACACACCTATTTGCAAAAGTGGACCAGTCCAAATTCAAAGCTGGAAGAGTCCACTCCAAAAACACAGGGGTAAAAAGTTTAATGCAGTCATGCAAATTTTAAAACTGATATACCTACTTGCAATAATGGACCAAACCAAATTCAAAGATGGAAAAGTCCACTCCAGAAACTCAAGGGTGAAAGATGTGACTTTTCATGTGACTGTCACACATACTTGCAACAATGGATCTGTCCAAATTCAGAGATGGAAGAGTCAACTCCAGAAATTCAGGGATGAAAGGATTAAATGCAGTCATGTGACTTTTCAAACAGCTTGTCTCTTTTACCTTTTAAGAGGGAGTCTGGTACCCCGCAGAAGAAGTCAATATCTTTCTTCTTCAGTTGCTGGTAGAAGACAGCCGGGTCCAAGAAATCTCGCACCAGCTCTGTGAGTTCACCAGCTTCTTCATTTCTCTTCTGCTGCTCCAAAAATTGCTGAAAAACAAGTTCTATCATGAGAAAATGTCTTACATCATAAGCATAGGACTTGTTAAGGAGGGGTATTTTGATGATAATTCCGAGATAATTTCTCTAGTTTTTTTTTTTACAAAAACATATGGTAGTAGTTAAAGCCCAAGGAAAATTGTGGCAGGCAACTTCTGTTTTATTATTATTATTTTACAGAGAAAATATGGCATGACATTTCATGTCTAGCTTATTACCACTAAAAAAGGAAAAGAAAAAATGTATCATGATGTGCATCATCTACTGCATTTGTAACTGACACTTTAAAGGTTGAAAATAATATAGCCTTGAAAACTTGGCTGTCTGCTGTAATAATTTGAGTCATACCATATTTACACTAAATATTGCCAATTCAACTTGTTATACTTGTCCTAAACTTTATAGCACCATATAAGTTGCTTTTTTTTTTAACCAAAAAGGATGAATATTTTTTTCTATTTCTCAGAAAAACATATGCTATGGGTACTCATTAGAAATATCTCTGCAAATTGCTTCTAATGAGTACTCACAACATTTGTTTTAATGAAGAAATAAGAAACATTATCCAAGAAATAACATCAAATATTCCCTGATCCGATGTATTATTCTGCAGACTGTGTGATCATCTTGGTCTGCTTGTTTGCTCAGGCCCATCTGTCCCAATACTTAGGGTTATTATGGTATTAAAAATAATTTTTGTATTATCATATTTGACCTAATTATCACACATACCCCTATAAGGGCAGAGTCAAGCAATTCCATAGTCTGCAGATTACAGCCAGTGTACTTTCTCTTTACTTCTTTATAAAGGCATATGTTGTGGGTACTCATTTTAATTGCATCGTTGATGCAATTCAAATGAGTACCCACAAGGCTTTTATCTAATTTTAGGTTAAGTATTTGAGAAAAAAAACACAGAAACAGAAAAGACAAATGGTTTCTGATATTAGATATGGTCTATCAGAACAAAATAGTATCATTTAAAATAAAACGCTAAGCAAAAAACATTTTTCCAAGTGACGTCAAAAGAACAGTATGTATGGGACAGACAGACAAACTGTGTAGACCTAGATCATGATCAGACACTGCAGAATGCACACACTTTGTCACTAAAAAAGCAGTTTGTAGACACAGCAATGGGTAGTAAAGCGGAATCGTTCAAAAATTTAGCACAGCTCTAGGTAAGAGAGGTTATTAGGTAAATATCTTTCTTATTTTTCCATGAAAACATATAATGAGGGCTGATCGCAAGACTGTAGCACGTCAGATGGTTGTTTTTCCCAATACTTAATCTCCTCACCATGAAGGCGTTATGAAGATTACAACATTTCTTTCTGTAAACAATGGAAATTTAGGTGCCATTGCTCGTATGAGCAATGGCACCTAAATTTGCATTGTTTACAAAGGGGTCAAAGTTGCCCCTAAACAAGGGTTTCAAAAATATTTTTGAGTTACTACAGTCTTGCTCTCAACCATCGATATTATGTTGTGAGTACGCATGACAATGCTTTCATGGAGAAATAAGAAAAATATCCATACCTTTATGTTGAAAGAAAACAAGGCACCTTATCTGGCACTATGAAGTTTAGCACAAGTAAGTTAAAAAGTTACTGGTCCTGGGCCAAGTTGTTCAAACCATTGTTACCTAAACAAGCACGTTAGTGGTCAAAATGCATTATCTTCCGCTAGGTGGCATTTTTTAAATACTGACCTGTCTGATTTGAGCATCCTGGGTACAGAACCGGACTACTTTTCAAGACATTATCTTCCGCTAGGTGGCATTTTTCAAAAACTGATAAGATATTGTTTTGATGGTTTTCCCTAAATCTATATTTAGAAACTGTATACAACTGTACTTTTTTTAAAATTATTTTTCCCATTTGAAATTATTTATTTTTGATAAATTTTGAGTGAAAAACTGGCTTGACTTCTCCACAGACGTATTATTTATAGCCATTTTGCGCTTGCTACTTTTTGGCTGCAGAGTTTTGAGTTATGAGCACTGCGTATTAATATTTATTCAGTTCAGGATAGTGATGTGTCATAGCAGATAGGTCAATCTTCGAAGAATATGACATGCACAGACAATGGTCAAAATGTTAACTGTCCTGGTAAGTACAATATTTAATTCACAGGTATTTTTGCTGAAAAAATGTGAGCAGCTTTTGCAAATGCAAAATCTAGTCACATTTTTTCAGCAAAAAGTTTAGAGTACGGTATATGCCATATTTAATGATCAAAGTTTTAATGATAACAACAGGTTTAGATCTGAACAATTCTGCCTTGAGCAATATTAAGCATAAATATGGTATGATGCAATATTATATTATACAAGATCTTGTAACAGCAGAAAGCCAAGTTTTCAAGGACATCTATTCTTAAACCTTAAAGCGCCAGTCACAACTACAACAGACAACATTTTGAAATTTTTTTCTTTCTTTTTCAGGTAAAAATAAGGCTTGATATTTAATGTGAATTATCTGCTCATGATTCACATGAACTGTCAAGCCTTATTTCTCTAATAATAATAATAATAATAATAGAATATTGTCTGCTACAATTTTGCTAGGTGCTTTAACTATGATATTGGTAAGCAAGCAACAAAAAGTAATACATCAGAACAGGGTATAACCCATTGTAGTCTGGAGACCCCTAAAAGGGTAGCTGGCAAACAGTGCACCCAGATCAGACACCACAGAATGCGGTGTCTGATCAAGGTCTCCACAGTTTGCAAATAGTTAAACCATTTTTCTCTAGGATTATCTAAATCACACAGCCTGTCATACCTAAAATCGTAATTAGAACCTTCCAAAATATAGTATGGATGAATTCATTCAGTCTAAAATGGGTTAATGCTTATCATCAAGCAGAAATGTTTACCCAGCATGCTCAGTGTTATCACATTAATGTTTAGCAGTGACAAAAAGGAACCATGGAAAAGTGTCTACCCAGATTATATGGCAAAGATAGCAGCATCTGATAGACCCCTCACAGTAATGCACAGTAAATATATTCTATATTATCCAATGATTATGTATTAACCCTTGTCCTGCTGAACCTGGATATACCCTGCCTTTGCAAACAGCATTGATCCAGATCAGTTGGCTTCTGAAGATTGATTGTATTGGGGTTGAACAACACGTCAACCCTTGTCGGTCATATTGTGTCGTCTCCCAGAGAAAGGGAGAAAAGAGATAGAAGAGACAGTAGAGGAGATGAAAGCGAGGGACAGGGAAGAAAGAGGAGTAGGAATGAAAGGGAAGAAATAGAAGAAATAAAAAACATTCCCCTCTACCGTTACCTGCTACAAGGATAGCAAGCCTTGCCCAACTGAAAGCCAATATCAGTTGGACGCCCCGGTAACAGAAGATACTCGACACCTTCGTCACACCCAACCACCATCAGGCTTCTGAAGAAGCCAACTGATATGGATCTGCACTGTTTGCCATTAAGTATGTGAATTTATAGCAACAATCTGGATCTAATGATCTGACTGGCAGAAAATTAGAAGTGGGCGTGGTATCTTAATTTATTCAGCAGGACAAGGGTTAAAGCTAACAGCAAATACACCTAGTCCCCCTTGATGGATGTCCCAAGCACAGCTTTCCCCATTGTTGATGCTTGTATTTCAGCCTTACTGCTCATATTTGAGCCTCACCAAGTGAAAACAAGTCTTTGGAGCATGCACACACAAAGAAGGCCCAGATCAGACTGTTTATGTGCACAGTCTGGTAAGGGCATTTGCTATCTGCTAACAGAATCATTACTACAGAGTGTATCAATGGGAAAAAAAGGCCTGGGCCCAGTTGTTCAAAGTGTCGTTAGCGTAACGAGCTCGTTATGGGTCATTTCGTTAACTGTTTTAGCGGATTCAATATACAATATTCTGATATTTTTTTGCTGAAAAAATGTAAGCTACTCACATTTTTTCAGCAAAAAATTTCAGCATATTTGCGTATCACTGGATGTAAATTTTAATGAATCGTTAACTAACGATGTCGTTAGCTTTGAACAACTGGGCCCTGGATGAGTCTTTACACATGTACAGGATGGTCTGAATCTGAACATTCTGAAGATACTTTTTCACTTGATGTGGCCCATTTAATATAAGTTTATCTTAACCCTTCTCTTGCTGAATAAATTAAGATGCCATGCCCACTTCTAATTTCCAGCCAATCAGATTATTTGATCCTGTTTTTTGATAGAAATTCACATATTTCATGACAAACAGTGCAGATCCAGATCAGTTGGCTTCTTCAGAAGCCAACTGATCTGGATCTACACTGTTTGCTAAGACAGGGCATGTCGTGTTCAGCAAGAGAAGGGTTAATATTTCATAATGGAGTACATAATTGATTTTCTATGCTAAATTCCTTTCAGTCTTAACATTCAGAAAATATTCACAACCAAAGAAATGAGATCATTCTAAATGTTCATTACGAAAACACGCCTATTCAAATATACTGAAAATTTTACCAAGAAAAAATGAAAATTTTCAGATAAAAAAATCCTAATATTTTTCACATTTCTGCTCAAAACATATATTGTGGGTACTCGTTAGAACTGCCTCAATGAGGCAGTTCTAACGAGTACCCACAATCTATGTTTTGAGCAGAAATAAGAAAAATAATGTATACCCCTGTAAACCCCAGTTTTTCTATATAAAAGTGGGGTTTAAGGGGGTCAAAATTATATAGGCATGTTTTCGTGATGTGATATTTATTGGTCAGAGTATATCATTAGACCTAGACCCAAGATTCAGATGAGAGTCAATTTTAACCCTTAAAGTGCTGATCACAACTGCAGCCGAGAACAATTTAACTTTTTTGATATTTTTCAGAGAAAACAAGTACTGTTATTTCATGTGAATTGTCTGCCTAGCAGAAAATTCACATGAAATGTTAATCAATTCACATGAAATGTCAATACTTGTTTTCTCTGAATTTTTTTTAAGTAAAACAAATAATTTAGAATGTTGTCTGCTAAAACTTTTGCATGTTGCTTTAACTGACGGTTAACAAGGAATTCAGTCTCCACAGAAGGTACTTAACCCTTGTCCTGCTGAATAAATAAGGATGCCATGCCCTTTTCTAATTTTCAGCCAATCAGATTACTCTATCCAGATTGTCAATATAAATTCACATACTGTATGGCAAACAGTGCAGATCCAGATCAGTTGGCTTCTTCAGAAGCCAACTGATCTGGATCTACACTGTTTGCAAATGCAGGGATATCCGGGCTCAGCATGACTAGGGTCAAGCATATTGACCATATTGATATTGGTGTTAATTTACTTTCGATAAACATTACAAAATACCTTTGAAATATACAGGTAAAATCAGTGCAAAATCCCTAATCTTTACCATTAGATTTTCATAGGTGACTGCACTTTCATTGTCAGCCAATTCTGCAAAGGAGTCAACTAATACGAGGGACGATCGTCAAAAAGTTCTCAAACCCTGTACTTTGGGATTGACCAAAAGCAGAAATTGTGCCATTATTTCTCAATATAATCTCCCTTTGATGAGCTTTCTCCAAAGATGTTCCAGTTTGCTTATCCCTTCAAAACAGAAGCCTTCTTTCTGGTCCCCCAAGTGCTCTTCAACAGATGACGCCTTCATTGCTTCCAAAATTCCTAACACAAAGGTTACTTTTCAGATTTGGAAACAGACAGAAGGGGCTAAATCTGGAGAATACAGGAGATGAGGAAGGACCTTGAAGCTGCATTTAGTCTCAGCAGCCATAGCAACTTGAGAGGTGTGGGCTTGTGCATTATCTTGCAAGAGCAGAACACCTCAAGTCAACTTTCCTCTTCTTTTCTTCACAATCTCCTGATGCATCCATCTTAGTTCTTCTGCATACTATGCACCATTTATCTTGCGACCTTCTCCAAGGTAATCCACCATGATAACACCCTGACTATCCCAAAAGATAGAGGTCATAACCTTCACTGCTTAAATTTTGTAGGAGGGGTGAGCCAGGGTGCTTCCATTGCAAACTCTGCTTTTTGGCCTCAGGATCAAAGACGGACCCAAGTCTCATCTTGGGTCACAACTCTACCAGACAAGTCCAGTATAAATTAAAATCTAAAATTTTAACCCTTGTCCTGCTGAACCCGGATATGTCCTGCCTTTGCAAACAGTGTAGATCCAGATCTGAAGAAGCCAACTGATCTGGATCTGCACTGTTTGCCATTCAGTATGTGAATTTATAGCAACAAGTCTATCAAGTCCAGTATAAATTAAAATCTAAAATGTTAACCCTCGTCCTGCTGAACCAGGATATATCCTACCTTTGCAAACAGTGCAGATCCAGATCAACTGGCTTCTGAAGAAGCCAAGTGATCTGGATCTTCACTGTTTCCACTGTTTTCCATTAAGTATGTGAATTTATAGCAATAATCTGGATCTAGTAATCTGATTGGCTGACAATTAAAGGTGGGTGTGGCATCTTAATTTATTCAGCAGGACAAGGGTTAAACAAGACTCCATTTTACTACCTGTTAATGTGTATAATTGTTGCTGAATAAGTGACAAACAGTGCAGACTCTGATCAGATGCTGTTTCTGAGGCATCTGACTGATGTGGTTCTAAACTATTTGCCTAGGCTTGTCTGTCCTTATAATGTATGGGACAGGCAGGCCTGAGCAAACATGCAGCATCTGATCAGTGTTTACACTGTTTGCCAGTCATCCAGCAATATTTTAGACATGTCAACAGATGGTAAAATGGACGTTTCAAATTTTAGGATAAGTATGGTTAGGAATTGTGGTGTCCCAATACTTAGGGTAAATACAGTACTCAAGGTTAATCCTGGTCCTGCTGACCCTGAATAGGCCCTGCCATTCTTTTTTTTTTTTTGTTTTGATTTGGGTTTTACAGCCCTTTCAAGAATATTTCATTTATATCGAGCCGATCATTAATCAAAGGTGGGGAAAAACCAGAGAACCTGGGGAAAAACCACCTGACCATCCGTAAGCAGAACTTGTCGTTATAAACCAAGTAGATCCAGATCAGTTAGCTTCTGAAGAAACCAACTGATCCGCATTTACACTGTTTGGCACTGAGTTTGTGAATTTGTATCAACAACTTGGATCAAACAATCTGATTGGCTGAAAATTACAAGTAGGTGTGGCATCTTAATTTATTCAGCATGACAAGGGTTAACAAGGTTACAGATTTTAATATGCTATATTGTGCAGTATCTAAAGATTCTATACAGGCCCTAATCAACCAGGTGGACGTGCAGGCTGACCTTGGCATTGCCCTGTAGACACCTTTTCTCATGACACAGACCAGCCTCGGAGGCTCAGTGGGATGCACGTCTGGTTGGTGAACAGGAGGTTGTGCGTTAGATCCCCACCAGGTCCAGTGGCATTCTTTCTTGGAGACTGACCATGGAATATTTTGTATGGTCTTCTCTCCATTCTGCTTCCCAGCTAGCATTCTTTATCAATCTACAGCGGGCCGTTATCGGCCTGTCAGCTACCCTGACGGGCCGATAACGGCCCGCTATAGATTGATAAAGAATGCTTACTGGGTTATAAAGAATGTACACATATACTGGTTAAATGCTTAGAGGACTAAGTCTGCACAGGAAAAGTGTGGATAGGTAAACTGACCAGCTCCACATGAACCCAATGGGCTGACAGGGCCATAACTCAATCAATCTCATGACCACAGGTGTGAGTAACATACCTGGGACCCTATTTTTTTCACACCCTGTATGCCCTTTTTTTTTTTTTTTTTTGAAATATGTATAGTAAAAAAAATGTGTTCTATACCTCAGATTTTTTTTGATTTTTTTTTTAAGATTTAAGCTTATTTCAAAACAAAAGGCATACAGGGTGCTGAAAAAAACAAAAAATAGGGTCCAAGGTATGTTACTAACACCTATACTCATGACCCCATGAAAAATTTATAAGTTTATCTTAGTGCAAGGGGGTGCACTAGAAGCTCTATCTCACTACATGTATTCAGCTTATGCAGTATAATTCTATGAAATGTTTACCAACTATAACCTAGCATTGCATTCCTATTGAAATTACCACTTACCCTGCTATGGGCAGATTCAGCAGATGACAAATTGATGAGATTTTTCTTACTTTTCCTAGAAAATAGAATTTGACATTTCATGCAAAGTGTCTCCTAAGGAGACAATCTGCATAAAATGTCAAATCCTATTTTCTGGGAAAATAAGAAAATATTTCAAAATGTCTGCTGAAATTTTTTCCCAGCATGCTAAGTGCTAATATTCTCGCATAGCTCGAGATAAGATGAAGTATCAGGTAAATATTTTTTCTTATTTCTCCATGAAAACATACGCTGTGGGTACTCATTAGAAGTGCCTCACTGAGGCACTTCCAATGAGTACCCACAACATATGTTTTCGTTGAGAAATAAGAATATTATCGATACTTTTTTCTTGAGGAAAAAAACGCACCTCATCTAGAGCTATGCCTCATGTGACATTATATAGTAAACATTTATCTGTTTAATATAAATAATCAATTTTCTTTCAGTCACACCATACAGAAATTATTTATAATCTAAGAAGCAAGAGAATTCTTAATGTCAATATTTATTACTGAGCAAATCATTAGACCTGGATGACATCTCAGTTTTATCACTTTTAACATAAATATTGTGACAGAAGTCAAGGTCAACCAAAAATCCGCATTTGAAGGAACTTTGTAGTACTTATGTCCACAATGTTGCAGACAATGTTTGCCATTTGAGTCCATAGAAGAAATTTTTTTACAATATTTTTACCACTTCTGGGCATGGAAACTTGGTCATACAACCAAAACCATTTGAAGGAACATGTTGGGGGGGGGGGGGGGGGGGGGCAGGGGTGGAAACGGGGATAATTGTGGTACATGTGTGAGAGCCAGTATTTCAAAACCTACTCCATTCATATACCTAGCCTTTGAAAAAACGGACCCATTCATATACTTGGTCATCCGAAATGTTGACTTATTCATATACTGCCCTTTGATTTTTTTGTACCCATTTATTGCTGGTAGTTAGACAAATATTGCAGTCAATTCATTGAATACCTAGAGGACAAGCAGCCTCGAAAAATCTCTGAGCAAAAATATTTGCATATACCAGGATGTCAGAAAAGTGGGGCCTTTCACATAAGAATCCAGAAAAATACTTTTTAATGAAAAAAGGGGGCCAGTCATATACCTGGCAGCGCTGAAAAAGGGGGCCATTTGGCATGCACAGCCGTATTATGCCATATATAGGAAGTAACCCCTACCCCCGAGCTTGGGTTACTCCGATCACTTGGGGCTCCACATGAAATTTGACTTTTTTCTGAGGACAAAAATGTTTGAAAATATTGACAATGAATGATCAGCCTCTGCCTATACTACGAGGGTTGTGCAAAAAGTTCTGTCACTAATAGGCTTACTTGGTTTTATCCCAGGTATATTTTAAAATGCTTCACTGCACTTGAATGGTGTGTTGAATAGCTAATGATACCCATTTATTTCGTGCAAATTGCTTTCCAAATGACTGAGTTATTTCAAATTGAAATAGACACTGACCAATTTACTTGTTACATTGGAACATGGACCAGAAGACTGAAATTCGTAGCTATATTAAATGCTGCACTAGGCTTAATATAGATTCAAAGCAGATATTTAATGAATTGTGTGGTATATATGGACCTCAGATCATTTCAATGCGCACAGGTTTTAGGTGGGTTAAACCTTTTAAAGCTGGGAAATTTTCTGTTGAAGATGATACCCATCCTGGAAGGCCTAAAACCTCTGTTAACAATGCTAACATTGGTGCTGTAAAGATTGTGGTCGAACAGGATGCGCGATTGTCTGTCAAAGATATAGCTAGCTGTACTGGCATATCAGAAGGCAGTGTGCAAACAATTCTGAAAAAGCGTTTGGACCTGAGAACCTGAGAAAGGTTTGCGCTAGGTGGGTACCTCATTTGCTCACTGAGGAGCAAAAGACACAATGCTTTAAATGTGCCCGGGAACTTTTGAAAACATACAAAGGCTGTAAAAGTAGGGTTATTTCTAACTTGCTAACAGGTGATGAAACCTGGATGCACATGTTTGAGCCACAAAGAAGGGCTGATAATATGCAATGGAAGCAAAAAGATCAAAAACGCCCATGTATTGCCAAGAGAACCATAAGTTCGAAAAAGATGTACGCAATTTTCTTTAATTCAAGTGGGCCAGTCGTTCAAGTGCCTTGTCTATCTGGTCATACAGTCACTGGCCGATTCTACAAGAATTTTGTACTGAAGAAAGTGAAAGAGTTTTACAATAAGAAACGACCAAGGAAAGGATGGTCAGGAGTCCACCTTTTACATGACAATGTCTCCTCTCATAAGTGTGAGGTTGTTAAGTCTTTTTTGGCTTCTGAAAAGGTGAAAGTTTTAAACCATCCACCTTATTCACCTGACCTGAGTCCCTGTGACTTCTTTTTATTTCCAAGGCTTAAGAAAATACTTTCTGGAAATAAGTATACGTCTAGATAGTTCTCTTGGCAGCGCTATTTATCAGTGTCTCCAACAGATACCAAAAGAAGACTATTTATCTGCTTTTCAAGACTGGGTAAAAAGGTTACAAAAATGTGTTTCAGTAAAGGGGGAATACTTTGAAGGTTTGTAATAAAAATATGTTTGATAAAACAGCACTGAAGTAATCCGAACCCAGTGACAAAACTTTTTGAGCCTACTGCTCAAGTGAGCTAAAAATTTAGAATTTTGTCAGCTTCAGTTTTGATCAGTGCTTTAAGGGTTAAATTATAAAAGCAGTCAAACAGATTTCAAGGTCAGAACACACTGCACATTATAGATATTTTAAACCAACCAAAGATGCATTAACAAAATAAACTCTGTCATACACTAGGATGATCTTAGTTGACAGACACCAAACTATCTCTTAAAGCACTAAGCAGATTTGTAGCAGACAACATTCTAAAATCAATTTTATTTTTTGGAGAAAATAAGACTTGACATTTCATGAGAACACTAGCAGATGACTCACATGAGAAGTCAAGCCTTATTTTCTCAGAAAAGTTAAAAAATATATTTCAAAGTGTCGTCTGCTGTAGTCGTGATTGGCACTTTAAGGGCTAATGTACACCTTTTACTAGTACTACTTTCAAAAGAATTAAGTGTCTTAGTTTAGTGTCTGATCGGAAAAGCCCAGTCAGATGAGAATCTCAACTTTTCCTGACGAACATCACGCACTCCTAAAATCCTAAAGTTTGTGTATGCTGACACCATAAAACCAAAACAACAAATGTTCCTGAATCTTAACCCTTGCCCTGCTGAACCCAGATATACCCTGCCTTTGCAAATAGTATAGATCCAGATCAGTTGGCTTCTGAAGTAGCCAACTGATCTGGATCTGCACTGTTTGCCATTAAGTATGTGAATTTATAGCAAAGCTCTGGATCAAGTAATCTGATTGGCTGAAAATTAGTCAGCAGGACAAGGGTTAAACAACAGCTTTAGCCTGTACACTCTCTGAGCTAATTCAGCAGATGGCAAATGGGTGATAGTTTTCTTTATTTTTCCCAAAAAACAGGATTTGACATTTCATGCAAATTGTCTTCATTTTGACATTTCATGCAACTTGTCTTCAATGGAGACAATTTGCATGAAATTTCAAATCTTGTTTTCTGGGAAAAACAAAGTAAAATATTTCAATACTTTGTCTTCTGCTGAAAATTTTACCCAGAGTGCTAAGTATTAAACAAGACCTGTCACCAGACAGGAAACCTAGTCTGAAACCAACCTTGCCCACAATAATGTTTTAAAGTCTGAAACAAGACTGCATTGGAAACAACTTGTATGAAATATCAAATCCTGTTTTCTGGGAAAAATAAGAAAAAATATATCAAAATGTCATCTGCTGAAAATTTTACCCAGAGTGCTAAGCATTAAGCAAGACCTGTCACCAGACAGGAAACCTCATCTGAAATCAAGCTTGTCCATAATAATGTGTTTAAGTCTGTAACAAGACTGCATCAGGAGACAATTTTCATGAATTATCAAAAATTGTGTTTTCTGGGAAAAATAAGAAAACAATTTCAATATATCATCTGTTGAAAATTTTACCCAGAGTGCTACGCATTAAGCAAGACCTGTCACCAGACAGGAAGCCTCATCGGAAATCAAGCTTGTCCACAATACTGTTTTTAAGTCTGTAACAAGACTGCAGGGCCACAGCATGTGGTTGGGCTTGCATGGAACAAATCTTTGGTCCTCCAGTTTCTTAAATCAGTCCCAAGTCCCTGACCTAGGTGTCAAGGTGACTCAGTTGGGTGGGACTTGCACATAACAATATTTTGGACCAGTATATTGAAAAGCTAATATCAACTCAAGTATCAACAAAATCCATTTAGGCATTCAGAAGATACAGATCTTTTCAAACTCACATAATGCTTAAACATGGACAATTGTATGACCTTGACCTTGATCTCAAGGTCATTCTGAGTTCGGGGCTAGTTGGTAACAAAATCATGGACCAGTACCTAACATCAACCCAAGTATCAAGTAAGTAAGTCCATAGTGGATTTCAAAAGACAGATCTTTTAAAACTTCAATGAAAAATTATTCAATGAAAAATTGTAGTCTCTGACCCTGACCTTGGTCACAGGCTTGGATGAGAGTGGTACTGTATAAAACTATGGACCAATATCTATCATCATGCCAAATATTAACCTAATTCTCCAAAAAGTTAGGATAACACAGCTTCTAGGAAACTTTTACCCATTTTAGTCGGGATACCCCAAAATAGGTAATTGGCAAACACTGCAGACCAAGATCAGATGCTGCAGAATGCAGTATCTGATCAGGGTCTACACCATTTGCATTAAACACAGGAATTTCTATAAAATATAAGAGTAATAAAAAACTTATCAGACACCCTGCTGTTGGAAATAGACCAGTCCAAAGAGTTGTGGTAGTAGATTCCACTCAACTTAAATGGATTGACAGGAAATTTTAACATCTGTGGACAAGTTGCCCATGCTGGAGATAGACGAATAGCTATTCATCTACTTTTGTGCAAGTCAGCTGACAAATAAACATATCAGTTATATTAACTTTTGTTCTGCTGAACCCGGGTATGCCTTGCCTTTGCAAACAGTGCAGATCCAGATCAGTTGGCTTCTGAAGGAGCCAACTGATCTGGATCTGCACTGTTTGCCATTCAGTATTTGAATTTGTGTCAATAACCCGGATCAAGTAGACTGATTGGCTGAAAATGAGGTGGGTGTGGCATTGTAATTTATTCAGCATGACAAGGGTTAACTAAAAAAAGTATTTAAACCTCAAATGGCCATAGAAAATGGTAGCAAATGACATTCTTATAATTTTTTTCCCAGAAAATAAGGTTTAAAATTTCATGAGTCATTTGCCTAGCAGCTATTCATATAAATATACAGTTACACTTCCTTAGAAAAACAAAGCAAAATTCTTAAATGTTGTCTGGCGCTGTTATGACAGGCACTTTAACCCTTGTCATGCTGAATATATTAAGATTGCAGGCCCACTTCTAATTGTCAGCCAATCAAACTGTTTGATCCAGCTTCTTTACAAATTCAAATATTGAATGCGAAACAGTGCAGATCCAGATCAGTTGGCTTCTGAAGAAGCCAAGTGATCTGGATCTACACTGTTTGTAATGACAGGGCATATCCGGATTCAGCAGGACAAGGGTTACATTTAACTTCTTAGGTATATGTATTAACCCTCACAATGACAAATACAGTTGATGACATTTTGATTTTTTTTTTTTTTTTTTAACCTTTAAAGAAAATAAGTCTTGATATGTCATGCTAATCATCTGCCAAGCAGCATTCCCTACAAGACTGCATGTGTGCCCAGCCAAGTCTCAGATCAGCCTGCACATCTGTGCAGTCTGACCAGAGTCTCCATGGGGCACTCTATCAGTTCCTAAGGAACCAAAGTTTCTTAAACAGGCAGCAAAGATGCTAATTAACTTGATTGGATGTGCAGACTGACCTCAATCTGCTGGGCATACATGCAGTCTTGGAGCAGATGCTGTGTCTCACCCATAATTATCATCAATCTATCATATATATATGTATATATATGTATAAATTGCTATTTTTGCCCAGATACACTGATATAAAACACTGGATTTCCTTAATATGGAATCTGACTTAAATATGGAGTTTAGGAATTACTTATTTTCTATGAAAAACTAAAAAATGTTGTTGTTGTTTTTTAAAGTATGGTCTGCTGCAGTTGTGATTTGCACTTTAGGTTAAAGTCATATTCCATAATTAGAAAACACTGAGAGTAGTTTTATAATTAATGCTCAGGGCCCGGTTGTTCAAAGCATCGTTAGCTTAATGAGCTCGTTAGTGGTCAAAATGTTAACTGTTCTAGTAACTACAATATCTAATTCACAGGTATTTTTGCTGAAAAAATGTGAGTAGCTTTTGCAAATGCAAAAGCTACTCACATTTTTCAGCAAAAATTTTATGATCAAAGTTTTAACGATATGTTAACTAACTACATCTTTAGTTTTGAACAACTGGGCCCAGATAAATACCTGTCTACAGCAAAACAAAAGGAAAGTGAAAGTACTACCTGCCCGTTTATCAACATGGGCCAGTTAACCACATTATAATTATATTTTACATTCCTCTTTCGAAGATTTTAATATTTTAAACTGACCTCGAATCCTACGATATAACCACGACTCCCTAGGGTTCTGAGAGCATAACGGCAAAAAATGGTACCTCTGCACAACATTTTGTTTTGATTTCCTTATATATTTTAAAACTGCAGTTTTAATCCTGGTTATTTTAACTGTCAGGGTAAGCAATTCTACTGCTATTTGATTTTATGTAAAAAAAAAAAATACCAGAGTGAAACCAGCTTACCATGACATAAAAGGTAAGTGTATTAACCCTTAAAGTGCCAATCACAACTGCAGCAGACGACATTATGAAATATTTTTTTTTTTAATTTTTCAAAGAAAACAAGTCTTGATATTTCATGTGAATCATCTGCTTGGCAGACAATTCACATGAAATATCAAGACTTGTTTTCTTTGAAAAATTAAAAAAATAAAAATAATTGTCATCTGCTACAAATTTTGCTTGGCGCGTTAAAGGTTAAACTTCTATTGCACTCTGGGCAAATTTGGTGATAATTTTCCCAGAAAACAAGCCAATCACAACTGCAGCAGACGACATTATGAAATATTTTTTTTTTTAATTTTTCACAGAAAACAAGTCTTGATATTTCATGTGAATCATCTGCTTGGCAGACAATTCACATGAAATATCAAGACTTGTTTTCTTTGAAAAATAAAAGAAATAAAAATAATTGTCATCTGCTACAAATTTTGCTTGGCGCGTTAAAGGTTAAACTTCTATCGCACTCTGGGCAAATTTGGTGATAATTTTCCCAGAAAACAAGATTTGACATTTCATGCATATTGTCACCAGGAGAATTTGCATGAATTATAAATCCTGTTTTCTGGTAAAAATAAGAAAAATATTTTCAAAATGTCATCTGCTGAAAATTTTACCCAGAGTGCTTAGCATTAAATAATATACATAGCTCCAGATAAGTTTTTTTTTTTTTTTTTTTTCAACCAAAAAAGTTTGACAGTTTTCTTATTTCCTGACGAAAACCTGTTGTGGGTACTCATTAGAAGAGTCTCAGTGAGGAGCTTCTACTGAGTGCCCACAACAGATGTTTACATCAAGAAATAAGAAAAACATTATGTGGATACCCCCCCCTTATCTGTAGGTATGAGTATTAGCTTCTTTTTAAAATAAGTGAGGGTAGAGCTCTGAAATGTCTCATGGAAATTTCGTTGCCAAATCTTTCAGTACAGGTAAATGTCCTAAAATTTCAAACAGTTCATTCAAAACTTTTTTGGCATAAATTTTGCTTCTTATGGAGCTGTTTCTTAACCCTTGTCATGCTGAATAAATTAAGATGCCACGCCCACTTCTAATTGTCAGCCAATCAGATTACTTTACCCAGAATACTGATATAAATTCACATACTGAATGACAAACAGTGCAGATCCAGATCAGTTGGCTTCTTCAGAAGTCAACTGATCTGGATCTACACTGTTTGCAAAGGCAGGGTATATCCGGGTTCAGCATGACAAGGGTTAAAATACTTAGTGGAGTGGCAAACAGTGTAGACCCTGATCTTTCAGGAGCAGTCTGATCTGGGACTGCACTGTTTGCATATGCTGTTTTGTCAGAAACTTTGGTATATGAAATTTTTGGACACTGACTATGGTAACAACACAAATGAAAACAGGACACAAAAAAAAAAATAAAAGGATTGCAAAGTGTAACTATCAACTATAATTAAACATCACTGCCATGCCTTTTGTCTGAGCTGAGGTTTTATGGCTCAGTCAACCCATTAGGGTTATGTCAAGCTTGAGCTGACCTACTCACACGGTTCCTGGGCAGGCTTATAGCAATTAACCCGTACTTGTGCTCATACTTTCACCAGGTCCAGTAACTGCAACTGCCCTTCTTGAATCAGTGGAAGGGAAAGAATGGCTGTAGAAATTATTTCATGATTAATCTCATTACAAAAACACACCTATTCAAATATAGTGAAAATTTCATCACCAAAAACTGGAAGTTTTCAGATAAAAAAATCTAATATTTTTTCATATTTCTGCTCAAAAACATAGATTGTGGGTACTCGTTAGAACCGCCTCGGCGAGGTGGTTCTAACGAGTACCCACAATCTATGTTTTTGAGCAGAAATAAGAAAAATAATGTATACCCCTGTAAACCCCAGTTTTACTATATAAAAGTGGGGTTTAAGGGGGTCAAAATTATATAGGGAGGTTTTCGTGATGTCTATGAAAGTTATGTGGCTGAGCTAGGGTTTGAACTCAAAACCCCGGGATCTGCAGTGAAATGCAGTACCACTTGCAATATGGAGCCTGACACTACCATGCCTTGCAGAGAACTAGGTACACATACATGCCATTAGCTGTTGACAGAAATCTGTGAGATTTTGCAAATTTTTAGGGGAGATTTGATGAAATTCTGTGAGATTTTTATGAAAATCACTTTCAAGCTTACATAAGTAAGTTAAAAGCCATTATTTTAATGAATTAAGCTTGGGTTAGCCATGCTTATATGTGATTTATTTCTAGTTCTTCAAAAAATAGCTTAAATTATTAAATGGTATGAAAATTCTGTGAGATTTGAAAATCTTATGGGAAAGGGGGTCCAGAAGGGCCAAACTTCTGTGAGATTTTGTCTCACAGTGTGAGGTATGGCATGTGGGTGTATGGGTACAGACCTATCCAAGGACCATCACAGCTAATTAAGGGGACTGATTTTTAGCCGTTTTTTTTTTTCAAGGGAAACAACTTTTACAGCCTACTATTTGTTTCCCCTTCTGAAAAGGAGTCTACTCTAAAAAGTAAAGGGATCTACTCTAAAAAGGAAAGACTTTGCTCCCATGGGGAGCAAAGTCTTTCCTTTTTAGAGCAGATTCTTTTGTAGAAGGGAGGTAAAAACAGTTTTAACAATTCCCCTTTTGTTCCATTCAAACTGTTTAAGGTGTTGCAAAGAAATGATTATTTCACTACATTTCCATTTCCCTAGCACCCAAACGAAGCCTGATCAAAATAAAATATACGGCAGAGGGTGAAATAAAACTGGGTGTGATATTTCATGTGAATCATCTGCCTAGCAGCTAGCAGATGATTCACATGAAATGTCAAGCCTTATTACCCAAAAAATAATAATAATAAAAAATAAAAATGTCAGCCATAATTTTGCATGGAACTTTATGCTTAGACTCTACGATATCTGAATATAGGTCACTATGGTTTGACATAATAGGAAATTTTTAGGTGCTGCTAATTTTACTAATATCATTAATCATAGCTCTTGATAAAGGGCTTTTTTCAACCTAAAAGTATCTATATTTTTCTTATTACTCGACAAAAACATATGTTGTGGGTACTCATTAGAAGTACCTCAGTACCCACAACATATGTTTTTGTCGAGAAATAAGAAAACTATTTACCTGATACCCACTCTTATCTAGACCTATGATTAATTATTCCCAACCACCTAAAATCAAATGTAAAAGCTAGAGCAAGCGAGTAGAAGCTCATGTATACTCCTGACAAGACGCTACTGCAAAGCTAATGCAAAATTTCTAAATCAGTGACCTTGCTCTTTGGAAAGCAAAAATATGCTGTCAACTGATCTGCATCCATCCTGTAGCAGCAAGAGGCAGCACAGCTCATACTGAATGGCAGCTTGTCTGTCAATGGTGCAATCAGAATTTACTGCAAAATTTCATTACCATATTACCCTAAATATTCTGTAAATGTGGCCTGAGCAAACAGTGTAATCAATTGTAAAAGAAATGACCCCTGAGGCAATGAACACGCACATAAATAAAAACGTCAAACAATAATACCCACCACTATCCTTTAGCAGGCAGATACCTGTCAAAAAATTGATGAAAATTTGCCCATTAGCAATCCCAAAACCAGACCTCCACAATATCAATGCACATACACGTACCAAGTTTGGTGAAAATCCACTGATATCTACTCATATTATCGGACATAGGAACAGAGAGACAGATGGAAGGACAACTGGACCACCAATATGAAATCAAAACGGCCAACTATTATCATATGGCAGGTTATGAAAAAGAAAACTGCTTGAGTTTTTTAAGCTTTCTAGAAAAGACTAGCTGGTTTCAGCCAGTTAAGCCTCATCTGTTACCCTCATATAAATTTTCAAAATTTCCAGAATGGGCTCAATGATCACAAAGGACCAGAAAATATAAACTACACTATAGTGAAGTACATGGAAATGTTTTACAGCTGCCACACAGCACTATCACCTGTTGCAGAAGTTAACCCTTGTCCTGCTGAACCTGGATATACCCTGCCTTTGCAAACAGTGTAGATCCAGATCAGTTGGCTTCTGAAGAAGCCAACTGATCTGGATCTGCACTGTTTGTCATTCAGTATGTGAATTTATATCAACAACTTGGAACAAGTAATCTGATTGGCTGAAAATTGGAAGTGGGCATGGCATCTAAATTTATTCAGCATGACAAGGGTTGAATACCATTTTCAATTTAATTACTATACAGTGCATTTAGATTTTTCAAAATTACTGGAAAAACGTCCTAAAATATCCAACTAATAAGGGCACACTCTATAGAAAGATAACCAGAGGACTTCAACAGGAGCATATTTAACCCTTGTCCTGCTGAATAAATGAATAAGCCACGCCTCAGATTAGTTAATCTGGATTATTGCTATAAATTCACATACTTGATGGCAAACAGTGCAGATCCAGATCAGTTGGCTTCTTCAGAAGCCAACTGATCTGGATCTACACTGTTTGCAAAGGCAGGGTATATCTGGGTTCAGCAGGACTAGGGTTAATGATGATTGTCAAGGCAATTCAAATGAGAACCCACTACATATGTTTTTATACAGAAGATAAAAGAATGCGGACTGTACTCTGAAGACTAGGAAATTGATCGACTGTGCACTTATAGGGGTATGTGCAGTAATTAGATTGATTACGGAAAATTCTAACAAAGGAGCAGTTTGAGCAGAACCTATACTATTTGCAATCCCATTACAAAACATGATAATTTTTCTGGAGACAATTTGAATAGAATGACAAATCCTACATTCAGGGGAACAGAAAAAAATGCTTAACCCTTATCCTGCTGCGAATGTTTCTGATTTAGGTCTTTGGATGGGGTACCCTTTGCTGAGCACCAGTTACTTCCCTCAGTTTCCACTGATTTTATTCTGATTAGCCCATGTGGGGTACTGTTACTAAAGCAGCAAATTGTATAGACCAAGATGCTACACTGCAGCATCTGATCAGGGTCTACACTGTTTGCCACTCTCATCTTGCACTTTTTAGGCACATGAAGAAGTAGTCAAATGGATTTGATATAGCTCCAAATTAGGCATTTTTCTCAATATCCATAATGTCTCAATATCCATAATGTTTAATCAATGTTGAAATGACCTTGTTGCAATGGTGTGTACCCACTGGGCATATTTTTTTTGTGGAGAAATATGAAAAATATCAATCAGAATACTGTAATAACCCTAAATATTGGGACAGACAGGCCTGAGCAAACAGTGTAGACCCAGATCAGATGCCACAGAATGTGGCATCTGATCAGGGTCTACAATGTTTGCCACTCATCCAGCACAATTTTTTAGACACATCAACACGTAGTAAAATAAACGTGCTCAAATTTTAGGACAAATATAGTAAGGAGTAAAAGTGTCCCAATACTTAGGGTAAATATGGTACCACTCTTATATGAAGCTATGCTTGTTCAAATTTTAGGACAAGTATGGTAAAGAGGTAAACTGTCCAAATACTAAAGGATAAATATCACACCCATGTTATGTTTTCATCCAGAAATAAAAATAATTATCGCTACCTGGATACCCTCTTATCTAAAGCTACGAATGACTGGTTCTTGGCTCAACTTGTGGTTTGAAAATTAATGACCATGACCACTGACCTGGAATTCCCCGATGCTGAAGCATCTACGTCCTAACACTCTGAATGTATAACGACACAGAAAGCTGCCTCTGCACCACATTTTTAAATAAGAATAAACTGATCTGACTAGATTACACAACTACATGTATTGACTTTACACAAGGGTTTTATGTTTACCTTTACCATTCTAGCAAATTTAGCATACAAAATTATGATATTTTCTTATTTTTCCCAGAAATTAGAGTTTTAGACTCTGTGCAAATGGTCTCTAAGCCATTTGCACAAAATCTAAAACCCTAACTTCATGGAAAAAAAATAAGAAAAAAATCAAAATATATGCTGAAATTTGTATCAACATGCTAAGCATTAAACAGGTCCCCAGTTAAGATGTCTTTTGCCTAATTTATTTTTCTAATTCCTTGTTTCTAACAAGACCATAGCCAGATGTCATCATAATGCAAAGGTTTCATTCCGATATCATGTGATGACATCCTGTATGTTTTTCTTTTGTGGAAAAATACCATTAAAAGTCATCCAAATATTAAATTTACCTGGGTTTAAACATGGAACAGATGACATTAAAAAATACAGAAAAAGAAATGAAAATCTTATATTACTAGGAAAAAACATTTGACATTTCAATCAGAGCAACTGTGACTAAATGCACCAGAATGAAACAAAAAGCAGTCCTTTTTTCTTTGGAAAAAAAGGAAAAAAAAAAAAAGAAAAAAAATATATTATCTGATATTATCTGCTATCATTTAAATTTAGCAGGCTAAAGTTTAAGATCAATATACATACATAAACTGCAAAAGATACAGATAAAGTATTTTTCTCCCAACCAAACAGAGAAAATATTTTTTTCTATTTTTCCATAAACATGTGTTGTAAATACATGTTGTACTGAGAAACTTCTAATGAATATTCACAATGTATGTTTTCATATATTTCAATGCTATGCATGCTGGATAAAAATTTCTGCAGACGACAAAAGAAATATTTTTCCCAGAAAACAGGCATTGATATTTCATGCAAAATGTCTCCTATGGAGACAATTTGCATTAAATGTTAAGGCCTACTTTACCTGCATTAAATGTCAAAGCCCATTTTCTGTGAAAAATAAGAAAAATATTGTCAGTTTGTCGTCTGCTGAATTAGCCCAGAGAGTGGTAAAGGTTAAAATCATATCAATTCAGTTTGAACATTCCAGATGTAACATGACACCAGTGACAGACTATTTCAAATGCACTGTAATTACAACATAATTACCATATTTACCATAAATATTAGGACATACTAACCATGGATCTGCTGGTTCCGGATATGCCCTGCCTTTGCAAACAGTGTAGATCCAGATCAGTTGGCTTCTGAAGAAGCCAACTGATCTGAAGCTGCACTGTTTGTCATTAGTATGTGAATTTGAATCAACAATCTAGATCCAGTAATCTCATTGGCTGGCAATTAGAAGTGGGTGTGGCATCTTAATTTATTCAGCATGACAAGGGTTAACTACTTACTGTACTTGTCCAAAACAGATTGAACAAGTCCATTGTACTACCTGTTGATGTCTTCAAAACTGCTGGATGAGTGGCAAACAGTGTAGACCCTTCCTTACTGTACTTGTACAAAATTTGAACAAGCAGGATACAGGCACACCTGCTTCCCTACTCTTAACCCATAGAGTGCCAACTACTACTGCAGCATATGACAGACATTCTGAATTTTTTTCTCCATTTTCAGAGAAAATCTGACACAACATCTATTGAAAAAAAAAAAAAAAAAAAATGTCTATTCTTGCCATTACAACTGTTATTTTAAGGGTTAACAAGGTATGATTATAATCTACTGGTTATAAAGTCTCCCAAACAAACCCCACCAAATAAGCTACCATGTGGACTCTGTTTCCATTTTAATTCGCCATCAGAAGATAAACGCATTTTCAAATCCTTTATGCTTGGCATGGATCTGAACGGTTTCTAAGGGGGTGGGACATACCCCCTGGGGACTCTAGGCTGAATGCATCTTATCATAATGAACAACAATACATATGGTTTAGGGGTGGGGATCTGAATGGTTTCTGAGATATGAAGCCTAATATGTGAATTGGAGGAGTGGCGCATACCCTTTACAGACCCACAGTCATAATATGCATCTTACCATAATGAACTAGTGCAAATGCAAATGCCCGGCCGGCGCAAGTTATTAATTATAAAATATTTTAAAGTCAATGACAATGACATAAAGCAAAATCAATGGACCATGAAATGTAGGCCACTGACCAACATGTAATTTACAAGGTCAGTCTCTGAGTGACATTGATCCATCATCCCAAGTGAGTAAATAGTCTACAAGACGGACAGATGGAAGGATGTACGGACAGATTGAACTGACAGAAACTTAAAGCCCTTCAACATACTTTGTATGCCAGGGGTATAACAACAATATATGTGATTTAGGAGTGGGGTTCTGAATGGTTTCTGATATATTAAGCCTTATATGAACTGGAAGGGGTGGGGCATACCCCCTGGCCTTATGTGAACTGGAGGGGGTTGCACCAAACTATAAGCCAATATCAGTTGGATGCCCCATGGAGGGGGGCGAGTGGGGAGCAAGATACCATAGCTAGGGCAGTTAGCTCCCTTGGAGTGAAGACACTCTGGCCTTGGTGGGTTAAATATGGTAACCAGCAATATTCATTATCTGTATATACATTCTGTGTGACGATGTAGCTATGTGACGTAATCAAGCACGTGATTTCCTTTGTCATTATTACAACTACTGTATTTACCCTGCATACCTGACCTCATTACTACATCCAAACCTTCAAACAAGTCACTTTGAGTAGCTGTTGATATCATAGCCCCAGTTATGAGTATCTAGATAAAAGTTTTATTTTTCCATGAAAACATATTTCATTAGAAGTGACTCAGAAAGTGTACCCACAACACGTTTTAAAATATCACTACTTTTCAGCTGACAAAAAAGTGCCTTATCTGGATCTATGTAAAATATCTCCTTACAGTAAATATCCTAAACATGCGAACAACAAAGCTTCTGACAAAATGGCATATGCAAACAATGCAGACCCAGATCAGACTGCTCCTAAAGAGCAGTCTGATCAGGGTCTACACTGTTTGCCAATCAACTAAGTATATTAAGAAACAACAGCATAAAAAGCAAAATTTAAGCAAAAAATACAATGGAATAAAGTGTTCGAAATTTTTGGACATTTACCCTACTAAACTTTGTCCTAAACTTGGAACAAGTCAATTAGAGGGGCTGTTGATATGTCTGTAAGGCTGCTGGATGCGTGGCAAACAATGTAGATCCTGAATATTACTTAGCACTTTAAGTGTTAAAGACGTCATTTCAGCAATATTTTGTGCATCCTGCCATGATGAATTTTTCAGGAAACTAAAATCAAGGAAAGCTGCTAAAATGTTGTCCCAAGAACATCAATCACCTTCACCTCATTTGGCAAAGTAGAAGAGTGAGTGTACTGCAACAAATGATTTTGTTTTTGATTAAGAAATGAAGGTAAATTTTTTAATACTCATTGAAGTATGGACCACATCGGGTCACAAACAGAGTAAGAGAACCCAAAAGGGGTTCATGTACACTTTGCTCACAACCTAATGTTGCTCATACTTCAATGAATGTTAAATAAATTGGCTAACTAATTATATTTACATTTTTTTTCCATCCATTACTTGACAAAAAAGTCTGATTTGAGGGCTGAAAATGAAACAAAAAAAAAAAACAATTAAAAGCAGTTTTCCTATCGACAGTGGAAATGCATACTGGAGAGAACCATGTTTATTTTTACGTTACTTAAGGATCATGTGACATTGAGTGAGTCAATGTATTCATTGAAGTATGAACAATATTACATCCTAAAAGTTAGCTGTGGGTTTGTTCTTTTTTTTTCTGTAAATACATTCACAATGTAAATAGAGTTTCTTGACAGTACTGGCGATACAGGAAGACCCTAAACATTACCACTCTCTCATCAGATTCAGCAGACGACAAACGGATGATATTTTTCTTATTTTTTCCAAAACACAGCCTTGGACATTTCATGCAAATTGTTCATAGAAGTGCAATCAATAAGTCTTCAGCACTACACACCAAAACCTGTGTAGATCCAGATGAGATGGTTCATAATGACTTAAACCACATAGCTATTTATCTGTTTGTGTTAAGGTTTTACGACCCAGTCAACCCAATGGGGTCATGTCGAGTGCGGTCAGATTACCTAACCACACTTTTTATTGGGCAAGCTTAGTCCTCTATGTGGTTAACCAGTGTTGTGCATGTTCTTTCACCAGTAACTGACAACTGCCCTTCTTGAATCAGCGGGAGGGGGAGAATGACCGTAGAAAATATTTCATGATCAATCTCCATGAAAAAATGTTGCCAACTGAGCAAGGGGTCAAACCAGCAACCTCCTGATCACCAGTCGGACGAGCATCCAACTGAGCCACCATGGCTGGCTCAACACAATTTGTTGCCAGATTGAAAATGGAAGTGTTCAATGGATGAAAGACAACAGACACTTACCTAAAGCATGATAATTTGGTGCTCTGTTTGAATACTAGATGGCAAAAATAAAAATTTACAAATCTCTTTAGTTGACCCTTAAAGTGCCAATCAAAGTTGCAGCAGACATTTTGACTTTTTTGTATTTTTTAGAGAAAATAGCAGACAACTGACACAAAATATCAAACATTGGCTGACAATTAACATGCATGAAATGTCAAGCTTATTTTCTCTGAAAAATATGCACAAAAAAAAATCAAAATGTTGTCTGCTGCTGATTAATATTTTGATGTCTGTGTACTGTTCAAGGGAAAAAACCCTTAAATTCTACAAAGAATACAATTAGGATTTGTCATCCATTATTTATAAGTTACTATCTAAGAGGGGTAACTCGGTTTTCATTGTAATTTGCAAAGCAAACTGAATTCTCAGGAATGGCTTTAATCTTTGTCTGAAACATATCAACTTTCCAAAATGATTAAGAAACAAAATAACTCCCAGAAATGTTTTATCTGTCAAAGACAGGCTGATATGTAAAACCTTCAAGGCTCTGAGTTTTGATATTGTTTTTGGCAAGGTTCACTGAAATCTGCTCCACAGTCCTTAAGTCATTAAACATATACACAGAAACTTTTTTTCTATAGTAAAGCTCATTTAACTATGGTTGCATGTATAACATGGTTTAAACCTTGTCCTGCTGAACCCGGATATACCCTGCCTTTGCAAACAGTGTAGATCCAGATCAGTTGGCTTCTAAGAAGCCAAGTGATCTGGACCTACACTGTTTGCCATTCAGTATGTGAATTTATATCAACAATCTGGATCAAGTAATCTGATTGGCTAAAAATTTAAAAAGGGTGTGGCATCTTAATTTATTCAGCAGGACAAGGGATAGAGAGATCCCAAAAATTTTGTATCAAAACTATTTTCAGAAATTACATAGAGATGACAATTTATGGTCATTTTTCTATTCATATAAACTAAACATTTTTGTTTCTGACTTGGGTCGCAGCAATAGCGCTATAATAAACCCTACTTTAACCCCTGTCCTGCTGAATAAATTAAGATGCCATGCCCATTTCTAATTGTCAGCCAATCAGATTACTTGATGCAGGTTGTTGATACATATTCATATACTAAATGACAAACAGTGCAGATCAAGATCAGTTGGCTTCTTTCAGAAGCCAACTGATCTGGATCTACACTGTTATAAAGGATATAACCTAGTTCAGCAGGACAAGGGTTAAGTACTGGGACCCTTAGGCAACAGTGTAGACCCAGGTCAGATACCACAGAACATGCCACTCATCTAACAGTTTGCAAGCAAATCAATAGATGAGCCAGTCCACGACAAAACCTACTATAAGGCTTGTGCAACCAGTAAAGACTCAGATCAGAGTGCATCCGTGCAGTCTGATCAGAGCCTTTGCTGATTGCATGTGCCTTCTACAGCCTCCAGGCTATTCAAAGAACCCTTGCCATAATGGGTGGATGTACAGACTAATCTGTCTTTGCTGGTCACACAGGTCCTATTGTAGGTTTTGTTGTGTGCCACCTCAAGATAGTAAAATAGACTTGTTCAGATTTTACATCACGAAAACATACCTATAAATTTTTGACCCCCTTAAACCCCACTTTTATATAGTAAAACTGTGCTTTACAGGGGTATACATTATTTTTCTTATTTCTGCTCAAAAACATAGATTTTGTGTACTCGTTAGAACTGTCACAAACAATCTATGTTTTGAGCAGAAATATGAAAAATATCAGAATTTTTATCTGAAAACTTTCATTTTATGGTGATGAAATTTTCAATATATTTGAATACCTGTGTTTTCGTAATGTACAAGTATGGTGGGGAGTTAAGATGTCCAAATATTTTAGGTTAGTATGGTCATATAAAGAGGTTGTGGTATGCATCTATTTACAACAATATGAGTAAACTTTGACGATTCTTGACCTCTTCAGTTTCTTCAAAAATCATCTAATTTAGCAAAGGACCTGATGGAAAAAGCAAATACATGTATATCCATGCACTCACATATGAAAACAGATCTTCTAATCTTCTTTTGAAAGACCTTTTTTGCATGGCACTTTAATGAGAAGTTCATATTTTCATTTTTTCCACAGTAATAAAGCCATAAATTATGCAAAAATATTGACAGGGTAAGTAGATAGGAGGCAAGTTTTCAATAAGTTTTACTTGTTCAAAATTTCTGAACTTTTAACAATAATGTTGTGAAATATCAAGTTAAAAATTGTGAAGAAAAGCAAAAAATATTTTCTAATATAAAGACTAAAAACAAAAATCACTTTGCTATATTGCAAAGGTCAGACCAACTTTTGGCCGTAAATTTTATTTTACGGTAAATATTTGAGAAGAGACTACAGAAAAAGTAATACAAAGAAGATATTTATTCATTTGCTGTGAACACCATAAATATTTTCAATGAGTATTATGAAAACAGTAGTAAAACCGTGAGTGAAAATTTGAATGTTTCATTACACAAGATGAAAATTTTTATGGTATTCACTGAAAAAAAATTAATTTACTTTTTACTTTATTGTTTACATGCCAATGTACACTTCTGACATCATAACCAACGTTGCCAAACAAAACATAAATGTCATGGCATCCATGTTCAGTGCTTAACATGTGAAGCACTTGAGAGACAAAAACGTTTCTGCAAATCAACTTGTTTCCTTACATTCAAACCAAAATGCATACAAACACTGAAGTGGGATTGCCATCTGTTAGGGAAACAATGAACCGAAGTAATCCAAAACAGGGAGTGAAAATAACATGACCATGTTATTTTTCACAAGTGAAAATATTGTATCCTTTCACTGTGTGAAAATATCATTTTTATTTATTTTGGATAAACAGTGATTTCACTGACTGTAATAAATAAAAAGAGGGTGTGGTGTACTGATATTTATCTGGAAACTTCCATTATCTATTGTGATAGAATGACAAAATGGTACTTACTTGTTCTGGTGAGGTCTAAAACAGAGATAATAAATAGTATGAGCGACAACAAAGACTCATATAGGACTGTCCATCTGTGCAGTCTAGTTTGGGGCAACATAATTTATTATACCAGAGCTAACCAAAATATTGGATTACCTTAACCCTTAGCACTCTGGGTAAATTTTCAGCAGATGACATATTCAAGTATTTTCTTTTTTTTTCCCAGAAAACAGGTTTTGATAAATGGTGACAATTTGCATAAAATGTCAAAGAAAAATATCACCAATTTGTCATCTGCTGAATTAGCCAAGAGAGTGGTAATGGTTAATTTATTATTGTAATTGTCCTAAAATTTGAACAAATCTATTTCACCACCTGTTGATGAATCTAATAACTGCAAAATAATCAGCAAAGAATGTAGACTCTGATCAGATATCACATTCTGTGGCAGGGTCTAAACTGCTTCTCAGGTCTGTCCTAATACTAAGGGTTAATACAATACATATAGTACAGATGAATTCTGGATAAGAGTGGGGGGGGGAGGTCCATAAAAATATTTTTTTTATTCTTCCATGAAAACGAATGTTGTGAGTACAAATTGAATCATCTCAGTAAATCAGCTCCAATGAGTACCTACAACATATGTTTTCACTGACAAATAAAAAAGTATTGATATTCTTTGGTTAAAAAAACATTTATTCTAGACGGAGACAACGCCTGAGTAAATATGTGCACTTCACAGTACCCGTTAAGGTGCTTTTTTCAATGTTCTGCGATATCTGATCTGGGTCTACAGTACATGTATTTGCTTAGGCCTGACTGTCCAAAAACTTACTGTAAATATGGTATTTTTTTCAAATTTCTCTATGAAAATATTTGTTGTAGTACACATCATTTCTAATGAGCACACAATTAACCCTTAAAGCGCCAAGCAAAATTTGTAGCAGACGACATTCTAATTTTTTTTTTTTATTTTTCAGAGAAAAAAAGTCTTGACATTTCATGTAAATCTTCTGCCAAGGAAACGATTCACATGAAATTTCAAGACTTGTTTTCTCTGAAAAATAGAAAAAAAATAAAGAAAAAAAATGTTGCCTGCTGCAGTTGTGATTGGCGCTTTAAGGGTTAATGTTTTCCTGGAGAAATTATCATATAGTTATCTGGGTACAGTTCTCATCAAAATCTATGAGAAAGACCATTTTGCAATTTGGAATATTTTTTTCTTATTTCAAGGGAGGCAAATCTGTCAAATAAATCAGACTGATGTTCCCTTTAATCCTAAAGGGTCAATCACAACTGCAGCAGACATTTTGATTTTTTCTTATTATTCAGAGAAATAAAGCTTGATATTTCGTATGAATCATCTGCCCAGTGCAAAATTCTAATGAAATAACAGGTCTTATTTTCTCTGAAAAAAAAGAATGTCTACTACAATTTTGCTTGGCACTTTAGCTCTTAGCACTCTGGGTAATTTTTTTTTTTCAGCAGATGACATAATGAAATAGTTTTCTTATTTTTCCCAGAAAACAGGTTTTGACATTTCATGCAAATAGCCTCAAATGAAGACAATTTGCATGAGATGTCAAAACCTGTTTTCTGGTAAAAATGAGAAACGTATGTCATCTGCTGCATTGGCTGAGAAAGTTGTAAGGTAACAAGTTAATTTCTAATGGAGCAACACACATGATACTGACCACTTCTGACTGTGTTGATAAGACTCTCGAAGCATGGAAACTTCTCAGCACCATCTGTCTAACAGGTGAAAGGAGTTGGCAGAAGTCTTTCAGATGGTTCATTATGATCTGTAACAGAAAAGAAGGAAATAATGTCATACTTAATGCTTAGCACTCAGGGTAAAATTTTCAGCAGATGATATATCAAAATATTTTTCTTATTTTTCCCAGAAAACATGTTTTGACATTTCATGCAAATTGTCTCCACTGGAGACAATTTGCATGAAATGTCAAAACCTGTTTTCTGGGGAAAATAAGAAAAATATCACCAATGTGTCGTCTGCTGTCAACAGGGACAACTTTTGTGACTTCATGTTTGTTTTTCTGTCCACCAAGTCCCTCCTGAAAAGGGATCTGCTCTAAGAGGAAAGACCAATCCCCTCTTAGTGTATCCATACCCTTAAGAAAAATGTGGGATAATCTGACCACCCCAATCCATCTATCTGTCCACCATTTTATTTCCTCCAATACAATTGCTCAAATTTCAACCAAATTTGATGCATATTTTTGCCATGGGCTGGGTTCTGGTGCCTGGGGGAGGGGCTAAAAGGCCATATTTTGACTACCTCATTTAATGTCTGTTAAGCTGTTTTCTCCTAAACTGTTGTATAAGTCAATCAATTTTTTTTTTTTCTAAACTGTTGTACAAAAGTCAGTCAATTTTTTTCTAATCTGTTGTACAAGTCAATCTTTTTTTTTTTTTTTTTTTTCTAAACTGTTGTACAAAAGTCAATCAAATTTGTTTTATGTCCTGACCCCTAGGGCCCATGGCAAAACGGTAAAATTTTGACTACTTCATTAAATGTCTGTTATGCTGTCTCTCCAAAACTGTTAAAGACATGCAATGTACCAGACTCATGCAACACCATGTCCAGTATTTTATCAAATCTCATCTTTACACTACAATATATAATTTAAAAACTATATTATAAGGAAATAGTTGAAACCTTTGAAAATTACCAGAACAGGAGAGTAGTAACAGTTGGATTCTTCAGTTTCTCTAGATCAAATCTGACCCCCCATCCCCCACCCCACCCCCTCCCAACCCCTCATGTTCCAATATATACTGAAAATATAGAGTTTACAGGGCTATGTATAATTTATAAATTAGGCAACTTTTTCACAGAATTTCTGTTCTTAAAGCTTAATGCAATTTGTTATTTTCATTATAGCTATTTGCACTGCATAAATGTATATTAATGGGCATATCAACTTAATCTTCAGCATTTTCTGATTTTACCCAGTAAAAATGCTCCAACGTACATAGATGAACATGTTTGCAAAAGCATGCTGGTGTTATGAATGGGTACCTAGTTCTATCTACAGCATTTTTTTGTGTGTAGAAATTAGAAAACCCTTATCTGATGTGATGCTGTATTTTTTATCCAGAATAGAGAGGACCTTGAATTTTCAGAGCATCCATTCAGCTGATTAAACTTCTGAAAATTAAGGCTGGATAATCAGAGCTGAAAAGATAATTGATTATCAGTCCTGCCATTGTGATTGATAATGGAGCAGTAGTTACTGATGATGATGATGAATTCAGGTTTAACAACGCATCATCCCAAGAGGGTCATTTGCGTCAAAATGGTGTACTAACTTGGTTTTGTAATGAATTGAAGATTTGGTAATAATTTTACCTGTCTGAGCATGACTCTTGCCATATGTTATACTTTACTGTATGTATTTGGTCAGACAGGCCTGAGCAAACAGTGTAGACCCAGATGAGACCCTGCAAAATGCGGCATCTTATCAGGGTCTACACTGTTTGCCACTCGTCCAGCTATTTTTAGACACAACATTGGGTAGTAAATGGTACATTCAAATTTTAGATAAAGTATGGTAAGTAGTTATAACATCTGAATTCTAAAGGTAAATATGGTAAAGTAACAGGCACAGAAATTGAATGATCAATTATTAGCAAATCTGTAAGAATAATCATATTGTGGAGTTCATCGATCAATTAATTGATTATCTGATTAATTGTGCCAGCCTTACTGAAAATAATTACCATGAGTTGTATGACTGGGTAATGTTTTTAAACTTGCAATGGCCTCTGGTGATTAAGGTCCCAAATTTGATCCCCACTTGGTGTAAGAAAATTCTGGGTCTGGACTTCTCCATTAGCATCACTGACAGAGCCGATCAATGTTAATACAGTGCACTATCTTTGGATCAGGAAGTTACCTGGAGAGCCCCTGCTTTAACTGGGTCGATTTCAACAAACATTTCAAATCGAGATGATAAAGGGGAGGTAATGTAATGCTTGTTGCAATGAAAAGTCATATTGTCATGAGCTGAACTCTGCCTCTAGCAAGATTCAAACCCAGGACCTCTAGATCTTGATCTGAAATGAACACCAACTGCTTGGCCACCAGGGCACTCAGAATCTAGCAACCGGGAAGGATCAGGAGAGGGTTGAAGGCCATGGGGAACAATCAACCCGGCACCTTGCCAGTGAATAAATATTTTCTTTTGGGTGTGTGTGTGTGTGGGGGGGGGGGGGGGGGGGGGTGAGATTTGTATAAATTTAAGAAAATCATGTACATTGTAAGTTTGCCTCAAACTGTCTAAACTCTACTTCCTGAAATCCTGTATTCAACCCTGAGCAAGAAATCCATCCTGCAAAAAGGGCCCTCTGCGGGTAATGGCAATTCAACTGGCTACAGTCAGTGGTGAAAGAAAACAAAAATATGCCACTGGTCAGGTCTAGAGATTAATGCTTAGCACACTGGGTAAAAATTTTCAGCAGACATTTTGAAATATAATTCTTATTTTTCCCAGAAAACAGGATTTCAAATTGTCTCCAATGGAAGGGTCCATCGAATTACCCCAAACCACCATTTATATTTCAAAATATATACAATATTGGTCTATTTATACATATATTGTAAATGTATATATATAAAAAATACATATATTGACATATTTTGGTGCATATATAGGTCTCTTTGCTCATTTATATTGATGTAGTTTGTTTCTAAATTTATGGCTTAATCTGCATAACTGTATAATGATAGTATGTGTTCGCCCTGTCACGTTAGCCCAAGGATAAAATTTTTATTCTTAGTTTCCAGCTGGCACCGGACAACTGAGAGGTTGCTGATGACATCACAGACCAAGAGTTATCTTGCTTTCTGGAGACATCCAGGAATATTTTCGACAGAATTTTAATGTACTTTGAGCATCAATCATATCTTCCTTGGCAAATTCTGATCGAACCATAGTTATTTGATTCCTAAAAAATAATCACAGTGAAGTTTCCAGTCCCTTAGACTTTCATCATCAAGGAATAATGACAATAAAATGGTTAAAAGTGTGTACAGAACCTTGTAAGGTGTCTCCAACTTGGCTGATAAAGGGAGAGTAACCTTACAAACTTTGGCCTATGCAACATCTTAACTGTGGACCGCGGAGGTTTGACTAGGACTTGCCCCCATAAAATATTAGTTAACTTTTTTTAAGATGAGGGTCGTATTTGAGAATGTCCTTGGCATGGATCAAGCATTCATACAGTCTGAACAGAGTATGGCGGACAGAGTTGCAAGTCATAAATTTAGAAACAAACTATATCAATATAAGTGAGCAAATAGATCTATATATGCATTAAAATGCGTCAATATATGTATTTTGTATGTATATACATATAAAATGTATGTATAAATAGACCTATATTGTATATTTTAATATATTAATGGTGGTTTGGGGTGGTTTGGGGTAGTTTGGGGTAATTCGATGGACCGCCAATGGAAGGACTACGGCAATGACAATGAGTTTAATACCAATCAAGCCCTAAAGGACAGATTTATAATCACAGGAGACCAATCTCCATAATATGATTGAACATGTTTAAAAGAAAAGAAAACAGAAGACACCCAGAAAGGAAGGAGACAACGTGCATGAAATGTCAAATCCTGTTTTCTGGGAAAAAGATCAATGTGTCATCTGCTAAATTAGCTCAGAGAGTGGCAAGTCTTTATCTAATCCGAGCCTTCTCTGACTTAAAAAGCCTCCTGATATTTACTGATTAGCGGCTTCAGACCCCCAATCAATAAAAAAGGCTTTGAACAGCCTGAGAAGGCTCGGGTTTATCTTCCTTCTGCATAATCCTCCTGAACCAATTCAGATTCAGATGTTGGAAAAGTATCCTGGTACCAGGCCTGGCAGGAACAGGACCAACGATTTGAATATAATTTACCAGCATCGAGAGCCTTTAAAAGATGCATGCAAATTCATTATTTAAAGTTTTGTCACCTCCGGGTCATGAAAAGCTTTGTATTATGATTTGATTAATTTGATGGGACAAAGTATTCTTTCTATCCACTGGTAAATTATCACCGGATAATTGACCGAATAATTTTTGACGACTCGCACCGGTCACAATTTTAACCAATCAGCGATCCGAATATGATTAATCGTTGTACTGTAATGTTGATTTCTCGATTCAACTTGAACGAAGGATAAAACATTTGTAAATTCTCAAGAAAATGGGTTGCCTTTTTGGCAAATTTGGTTTTTCAAGAAGATCTCATGAAACTCTTGAAGAGGAAGCACCTAAGCAATACTCATGGTGAGTATCCTTGATAAAAACTTAGCTTAAAAAAACGAAGTTGGGACACGGGCGTCGTGCGGGTATAGACCAACACGGGTGTCGTGCGGATAAGCATTGGCTTTCTAAAAAATGCACGATTTCTGCTTTTTTTTTTCTTTCTCCCTTCTTCAGCAGTTGATGTTTAGTCAATTCTTCCACCGTATCAATAAAATTGACGACTGTATGGAACCACCATGATGTATACCATGTCTAAACAGTCACTTGTCTGAGCTCTAACCTCAATCCTGGAAAAAGCACCTTGTGTAGGTAAGAGGTAACAACCAGGGCTCGGGAAATTTTGAAATCTGAATCGGTCCAGCCGATGACGATGACATCATCAAAGAGCCCATTTCCAAAAAAAAAATATGTATATATCACCTGTCACGAAAACTAATGACAATTGGCAGTCCTATAACTCCTTTTAAATAATACACCTCAACCGCGTTATATGACGGAAGTCCGGGTATAACGAGCATGATCAAAGCTGGCGTCATCAATAAATACAGTCAGGTATGTAAAAAGAAAGAAAAAAAAAAACGGTTTTGTTGTTATTTCCACCTCCGCAGGGTTTTCCTAAACTATTTACAAACAACTGATTCCCGTCTTGTATAAGCGCGAAGACGGCGGGAAACAGGAGAGACGGAACGAAACGACTTTCATGGACCTAATTAGGTCTAATAAAAAGTCTGCGCCACGGGTGGTTTTGCTGTTTTCAATGTTTCAAGATTTGACCAGACTGCTTAAATTTTAAGCACTGACCAATCTTGTCTAGCGCAAGTGGTGCATTACTTATTTTTACCGTGAAATCTGCCTTGAATTATACTCGCGTGTTACGGCAATCAACAACAACAACTACAACAAAAAAAAGAATCAATCAATTATACCCAGATCAGACGCCGTTGTATGCGACATCTGATTAGGACGTACACGGTTTGGAAATTAATTTATCAAATCTGGGACCGAGAAACCGTGTGCTGATCAAAACAAAAAAGAAGAGGAAGAAAACGGGTGTGTTCAAGCGGTGCATTCTTTTATCACTCTCAGTAAAGCGACCTTTGATCTTTTGGACACGCCGACTGCACCTGGATGTTTTGCAGTCTCAGTGTATTCACACGTGTCACACAAACGGATTAATTATCAGACTACTGTTACTGATGATTCGTGTTAATCGCTTGTTTACCGCACAAAGGTCAGTGAAGTGTTGATTTTTTGACAATGTTTGGATAATGACGTAATTAATTTGTGCTGCCGTTATTCAGCTGTCTCTCCAATATACATGTCAAATGACCGTTTAGGGCCTTTTAACTACCATAATATCGCATTTAAAAGGTGCGCGGACGTTGTCAGTTTGGGAAGACCTGACCGTCTGTGATTTTTTAGACATCATTGATTCGTGAAAATTGGTTGGTTGGGGAAAAATGGGGTTCAAGGCAAAACCTGTTGGACCGATTTATTAGCGTTTCGGGGTGTTTGAAATCAGTCCAGAATTCTTAATTTCGGTCCAGACCGGCTATTTTTCCGGTTTTCCCGAGCCCTGGTAACAACACAAGATTGTGGTTTGAAAGTTACATAATTTATTTAGAAGTTTTCCAGGTTCTACATGTTATTTCCTAGTCATGTTTCCACTGTGCCCTAGCAGAGACTATGCTCATATTTATATTAATGCTAGCTGACATGATTGTCTTATAATTCAAACTAATAACATACTATTGGATCAAAGTCACATTATAAATATGAAATGCCAATCTCAAAATCCAGCAAATATGCACAACTTGTAAAATCATCATGCACACCGGGTACAACAACATACAAGCGATTTGTCACGTTGACAGATTACATTTACTTGATGCAGATGCAGCACGAAAGGTCATGGCACCTCAAGCAATTAACCAGCTTATCAATCAGACCTGTTGTCTACAAGTAATATATTTATGATGACAGATGGAGCCAGGAAGAGCCTTAATTGGAAACACATCCCATATGCAAGCATATAAACAACATATCAACTTAACAAGTGTCACAGTCAACCTTTCGTACCGGTAGGTCAACCTGTCATCATATGTGACAGCAGCCTTAGTCATCACACCAGCATTGCCTTCATGCATTTTTTTTACATATCTCCCAGCCTTTTAAAGATGAGCTGTGGGATTATCTACAGATCATCATTAGTTCGTTCACAGTTAAAAAAAATACATACACACAAGACTAACTTGACTCCGATAAGCGTTCTGTTTTACATAGCATTAAGCGTACCAAGTCCATATACTATTATAATAATTAACTTTTAATATTGATGTATATGGTAAACTTTCACTTAAAACGAACACATGCCTTCTGTCATTTTGACATCCATGACTAAATGTAGACACATTAATTACGTCAAAATGTAATGATTTTCTAGTTGCAAATATAACAATGGACATTCTGGGCAACAATTTGTACCCATCTGAGGTATTGTATTATGTTGTCAGACTTGACGGCAGTGGAAAATCTTTTCACGCAGTCTTGTCTAGAGCTACCTGTACTGCGGCTTAGAAACACCGTTTTGTTTGTCATTTTTGCAGTTTCTAATGATGATATAAATTGCCAATCCTTCAATGGTTTTACATACAATCTGTCTCAAAAGCTAAACATTGAACAAGCATGCCCTGTCTTACATAAGACTATATGAAAGAAATTGAACATGATATGCAAGCATATACATTTAGATATTGGCTTCATGCTTGAAGTAATTTGAAGTAATATGGCCCTCAAGAGAGGATACATATAAACTACTGTAGCTTGTTGTCCAACCATTTATACCATTCACTATGTTTGTATATGACATATTACTTGGTTTAAACTATGTTCTGTTTCTGACAAATACATCTGTGATTTTTTACAATTTTGCCTTTATGGGTCCTGAGACTCGCTAGGTCCAGAATTCATGCATCCCAAACTCAAACTATGCATCCAGCCTGGGACTCGTGGTGAAATATTTTGTTTCGTCCTAGACTTTTAATTTAAACTTGTGTAACAGTGTTTTATAATTACTTTCATAGTATTTTAATTGGATGTGCAATAAAAGTAAATAGTGGTGACTGAGTTGCTTTAATTCTTTCCAGAAAACTTCCTGAGAAATATGAAACTATAGTACCACTGTCTATTAAAATAGAAGTGTTAAGAAAATGTTTTCACCTACAGGTTTATGAAAATGTTTTCATAAAACTTCAGTTTTTGTGACAGATGATCAGATACCTGTGATACATAATTAAGGACAGACATTTTGTCTGTTTTGACTAGAGAGTAATACAAAGCAGAAACTTTTTTTGTCTGTTGCTTTGTGGGTTCACAGAGTTCTCAGAAACGCCGAATCCGGCGTATTTTTACGCCTATTTTTGCTTTTGTACGCGTAAAATTTCCTTCCGAGGATTCTCATTTACGCTCTATTGCCACCGGACGTCCAAACTGAACTTCAAAGATGTACCGCTGACTTCCGAAATTCCTTTTGTCCGTCGAAATCGATACCGGAGATGTCCAAAAATTGTCAAAAAGCCCGCCCACTTTTAACGAGTTGTATGATGTTTGCCCCGCCTATTTATTGGAAATTCGCTACCTGTGTTGGCTGAGCTTTAAGGACGTCCCACTTTCTGCTTGCGGGAGTTATATTGACATTGGTGTCAAGTGTCGCGGCACCCTTTTGATGGCTGCGTGATCACTGTGTGTATACTTACTGAGTTGATTAATTGATGTTTGTATAATTAAACTTTCTTCTGCGACACCCGAAAATATTCGGTGAAATTATATGAAGTCATTATTATTTTTAAATATTCACGTCTTAAAATCTTAAATTATTGTTTTGCTAAGAACTTCCGGGAGTTACCAAGTGAAATTAATTAAATAAATAACAATTATGCACAGAACGCAAATTAAAATCTATTCGAATTGAGAAGCTTATGTTTGTCATGACAACAAAAGCAATTTTTCAAATGAGAAGAAAACATATTTTTCGTCAAAATTTTCGGAAAACCCGTTTCTAAATTCGTAGCCTTGTTCTGGCTGCGCTGTTTACCAGCGCGGAAAAGACGCAAAGTAAATCTAAATATAGGCAAATTGCGATGGTTTTGCTTGCTATTCTCTGCGAACGAAGGTATTGCTGTTGGTAACTCATCGAGAGCTGCCATTTATTTGTTTGTTGTTGCATGAGTCGGCGCCGTTTTCCCGCAATTTTTATGAAGTAAGCAACTCGCTCGTGTTGATCAGCTTCAATCCGAGCAAATATTTCATTAAATACATTTCTGCAAAATAATTTCAGCATAGTTTGTTTTTAAGAAAACACGTTTTGGGTGTTTTCTCTCATGTATTTTCTTTTCTTTTTTTTCTTTCTCTGGGTTTTGAAACGAGTTGGACCAATGTTGATGCTTTCTCTAAGGTCCGACATACAAGTACAGGCTTTCCAAAAAGATGCGAATTTTAATAGGCGATAAGGATATGTTTAAAACACATCTAAGAGAAGTGTATATCATGATGATTCTGTGTGACACTGAATTAAGAACCTCTGTTCTACTAAAGAAAGGGCAGATCGCCGCAGCAGGGAAATAAGTGGGACTTCCTAGATTTTCCTATGGGACTTCCAAATTTGAGGGGTAGGAAGTCTGGGACTTCCTGAGTCTGGAAGTTAATGGAAGTCCTGTCACTATTTCCTAAGCCCCAAAAGCTTTTGGATCCTTACCAGACACTCAGTGGATAAGGTTAACTATGTTGAAAAATGAAGTTGTCCAGACAATGTCCTTAAATATTAAGTTTTCATATTTAGCCGAAAACTCCAAGTTTTCTAGGTCAAACTCCTATTTTTCAATTTTAACTCCAACTTTTCTCAGAGATGGATTCTTAAACTCCTGCTTTCAAAATCCTAGTGAGAACTCTGGGTTCAGTTTGGAACTGGGGGTTTCCGTTATCGAGATCGCCATCATCGGCAGTCACAGACTTTGTTGTCCATGTCAGTCTGATTTGCTGACGTAGCAGACCGAACAGCGTTTGCTGTAAGGGGTCTAGTTTTATTGTTTTATTATCTTTTTAGGGTGCATCTTTTTCTTCTTTCAAAAAAAAAAAAAAAAGAAACAAAAAACGATCGCTGTTTCCTGTTGTCAGTTGCAATGTCAGTGTCGGAGTTATGATAAAAGTTCTCAACAGACTAAAAACCAATACTTTAGTGTCCGCTACGGTTTCCTCCGGTACTGGACAACTTGGTATTGATTTTTGACTGTATAGGTAAAATCGGTGTACCGTAGAGATACGACGCCTTTCAGTATTGGCTTTTACCAAACACGGTACTGAAACACCGCTTGCGCATTCGCTTTTTCCGAAAATGAAAGTAGATTTCAAGAGGCAAAACGTGCGTACATTCGAGAATTTTATGAGTCCACGGGACTTACCGAGGCTAATTTTTTGCGTCCTCTGGCGAAATTATGCGTACAGGACTCAGGACGCACGCCTAAAAAAATCACTGATACATACATAATATGTTTGTATTTGTCAGAAATAGAACATAGTTTAAACCAAGTAATATGATGTGCTTTAACACAAAAGCATTAGTCCTTTGGATAAAAAAAAAAAAATTCAACAGTATTCACGGTTAAAAATGGTTGTGTGAATTTCCCTTGTTAAGCCTTTTGAAGGAACAATAATGGTATGTCAGGTTGGTTAATTTTTTTTTTTTTTTTTTTTTCCGGTACTTTTAAAGTTTTAAGAAACACTATGCAAACTGTCATTTTTAACCATGTAAGTGTTACAAAGTAAGTACAATCTGGATTTTGACAATCTACTATGTATAAGGATGAAACAAGCGGTTTGTCATTTTTTTTTTTTTTTTTTTTTTTTTACGGTTTTATGGTGTTGACAATTTAGTACAACATGAATTTTTGACAATTTAATGATGTACAAGAATGAATCAAGCAAACTGTCAATTTTTAACAGATTTGTAGTGTTACCAAATTATTACACATGAATTTTTGTATCAAAATTGACAGTTTGATATATGATACATTACCGAAATACCCCGATACCCTAACAAAATTGCTACTAGCAACAAGAAAAAGAATTTGACTACTTTTACAAGTAATACTTATGTAGCATGAAACTGGGTCTTTTATGAAGTCAAGCACTGCGGTCACCGATCCAGGTACTAACCGGGATCTCCGTTGCGTAACTTCGTAAAAAAGCCAATCACTCTACCAGTGTCGCCATAAAAGCTGGCTTCCACAGCAAGGCTGTAGAAATAATATATATATTAATATTCCGTTACATTTCCAATCTGGGTGTACACTGTTTAAAAATGTCAAAAAATGGACTGTGCTTATATTGGTTAGGTACATGTTGATATTTCTGCAAGTTAATTGTGCAGACCCTGATCAGATGCCGCTATCTGCGTCATCCAATCTGGGTCTACATTTTATACCAACGTCCAAAATATGGACTGTATGCTAATGTTGGGCTAGGTTTTATATCATAACTTGATCGCCATGGGCCAGATTCCAAAATAATGTCTCATCTCTGTTTGCACACATAACTTTCTTCATAAAAACATAAGGGTATTCATAATCCAATAAGAGCCAGTAAGCAGGTAAGTGGCACATTAAACCACTACAGAACTACGAGTGGGAATGCACTTTTCAAAACAAGTCAAATCCTATTATGTATGCAATTTCTATGTATAAATAGACAATAAAGATTCGCTGTTGATACACAAACCAATTTCCTGCATTTTCCATGCTAAATTCCTGTTAATCATATCGCATGGAAAACATTTCCAAATCAAGGAACAAGACAATTGTTTTTGTTGATGTGGTGATGATATCAGTGCATGTTCTTAAACAATAAATCTCTGATCAACACAACACAAAAGACTGTCCCAAAAATATGTATTGAATGCCTGCATACACTTTACATCACCAAATCTGAGTGAAACTTTAATCCTCAACAATACCTTTTATTCTCTACGAATGTCAATCTCAGCTGAAACAGGCGGAGCCTTGTCTCTTATCTAGCTCATGTAAAATACATATGTCTTTTAGCCGTTTCGGTATTTTGTGGTCGTTTCAGGAATAATTGAGTATTTGCTGAAAACATTAGGGTATTTTACATGGATACTCCCCTTATCTCTTGCCCTGCATTAAACATATGATAAACAAAAATACATAGAATTGAACATAACAATACACACAAAACAGCGCCTAATACTTGCACACAAAAGCAACTATTCATCCAGATTTATCTCTGTAGACGAGCGGCTAAGAACCTGACTCCTAGAAATAAAGGAGAGAGGCACAAAACTCTTGGGGTGAGGCATACCACACGGCACATCTGTCGCACTGGGCAGGGAGACAGTGTGAGGCAGAGTGGGACCTTGGCCGCGGTCGTAATACCTACACCCCCACAACGTAAATTGACATAATCGTTCATTCTGAGATAATTCTAAAATAGAATGACAGGAGTGGATGGATTTAAAACGAAAACAATCGTCAAAACAAAACAACCTTTCTGTTATTAAAAAGAACAAATACAGTTTGTTATATTAATCCAAATTATCTCAAAAATAGCATGCATATGGCAAAAATATAGATTTCAACTTTTGATACAACGTCAATTTCGGTAACTGACAATTTGCTCAAAGCAATGAAAACCCAAAACACATGATCACATAAGCCATTATGTCAAACTCATCATAAATGACACTGCATTGGTACGCAGCACAATAACAGCTTATCTGTAGAGCTGATTTAACTTTTGTATCTTGGGTCAAATTTTCAAAATCAAAGTTCTAAATATTTTTTTTTTATCCAGAAAATGGGGTTTGACATTTCTTGTGAAGTTTCACAAAATTTCAGACCCTATTTTCAGGGAATTAGAAAAATATTCCCACTACGCAGTCTGCTGAATCTGCTCAATGAGTGCCAAAAGTTAAAATCAAAGGTCATTATACATACCTTCAGATGAGGTGCTTTTTCTGTTTGTGACCATTAAGTGTTGATCTTTTTTCTTACATCTCCAAGAAAACATATGTTGTGGGTACTCTTAGAAGTGCATCATCAAGGTGCTCCTAACAGATACCCACAGATACCCACAATGTACGTTTTTGTGGAGAAATAAGAGAAACATTGATCTGGATACTGGTCTAATCTGGAGTTAACTCTACCTCTAGTGGCAGCTTTTGTCGTCTGCTGATAAACTTTGCAAACAGTTTGGACCCAGATCAGGCCCAATAAAATGTCGGGCCTGATCTGGATCCAAACTGTTTGACACTCTGATGGTATTCCTGAAAGATTTTTTTGAAAAAGTTAGTTTTAAGAAAGATCCACAGATGACAAAAAAAGCATGCAAAATTACCCAGCATGCAAAGAGTTAAGGCCTTACAAGACAATGTATTGATTAGCATCAGATTTACAGGTTTATTTGGTTCTTGATGAACATTCCATATAGCTCTAGATAAGAGGGGTAGCCAAGTGAAAATTTTCTTATTTCTCCAGGAAAACATATGTTGTGGGCTTGAATTACAAGGCCCTTGATGATGTGCTTCTAATAAGTACCACAACAGGACTGGTGTTTTTATGGAGAAATAAAGGTGCCAATACTGTTTTAGGGACAGAAGTCTAGAGCTGTGACAGAATATTTTGTTTACTTTTACATAAAAACATTGATGTTTTCATAATTCTCCAAAAAATCAAATTATGTTGTAGACACTCATTAAAATTGCATTGCTGTGGCAGTTCTAATGTTGCCACAGCACATTTTTTTATTGAGACTTTTTATAAAAGTGATGATAGGCTTATCTGGATGGTGGTTGATAATCTGTGTCATGGAGTGCTTATCGAGGGTTGAGCGCAAGACTATTGTAACTCAAACATATTTTTGAAACCCTTGTTTAAGGGCAACTTAGACCCCTTTGTAAACAATGCAAATTTAGGTGCCATTGCTCATACGAGCAATGGCACCTAAATTTTCATTGTTTACAGAAAGAAATGTTGTAATCTTCATAATGCCTTCATGGTGAGGAGATTAGGTTTGGGGAAAAACAACCGTCTGACTTACGCTAGTCTTGCGCTCAACCCTCGATCTGTGTCATGGAGTGCTTATCTATTGTACAACATACTCCAGATAAGGCACTTTTTTTTTCAACCAAAAAGTATTCATGTTTTTCTCATTTCTTCATAAAACATGCTGAGGTGCTTCTAGGACCCACAACATATGTTTTTGTGGAGAAATTAGAAAAATATGTTCCTGATATTTCCTCTTATTTGGAGCTGTGGTACTACCTATAGCCCTTCATTAGACACTCCTTGTATGAGCCATCATTAATTCTTGTCCTGCTGAATAAATTAAGAAGCTACACCCATTTCTAATTTTCAGCCAATCAGATTACTTGATCAAGGTTGTTGATATAGATTCACATATAATGGCAAACAGTGCAGATCCAGATCAGAAGCTAACGGATAACTGATCTGGATCTACACTGTTTGCAAAGGCAGGATATATCAGGGCTCAGCAAGACAGGTTAATTATTTATTTATTTGTTTACTTTTCTGAGACTGACATTTCTCATGATATCAAGCCATACTTTCTTGAGAAAGAAAAAACAAAAAAAACAACATTTTCTTTTTAGAAAATGTCTGCTACAATTTTGAGTGACCCTTTAAGGGGAGTGGATACATTTTTAGGGGAGGCAATACTGTCAAACTTTTTGTAGCAAATTCTTCCCTTTTAAAGGGGAGTAAATTCTTTTCTTTTAGAATAGATCCCTTTTCAAAAGGGACTGGTATGCAGGAAGGCAAAGAGAAAGTAATAGGTGTTCTCTCCCTTGTAAGAAATGGCAGAAAATCTACCAATTGCCCCCCCTAAGAATTAAAGGCCATAGCTCCAACTAAAAGAGGTAGCTAGATAAATGTGTGTATTCATTACTATTGCCCCCACCCACACCATTATCCCTCAGTGATTTGCCAAACAATTCTGATGCGTAACATATCTTGATTTTGATTTTATGTTAAATTCAACTACATGTAGAATTGTTAAGAAGTATTTTGGTGACACTTTTGGGATTTGTATGCCCCCGCCATACAAGAATGGTAGAAAGGGCATATAGTGTTACCCCTGTCCATCCGTCCATCCGGGTCTAAGATAGGTTAGCAATTTGAGTTTAAGTTTTTCAGGTGTTAGCAATTTGCATTGAAGTTTTTCAGGCAGGGGTATCCATGTCTTTTGGTCACATTTCTAGTTTCTTCTTATCTCTCCATAAAGCATATGTTGTGGATATTCATAAGACTTTGCTTAAAATACTGGAAACTACTTGTCTGGAGCCCTGCATATAGAAGCTGTCTCCAGCTTCCACAGTTTGCCCTCTTTAATTATGGATGATATCTGTTAGAACATGGATAATTTTCATAGCTCCAGATAAGGCACTTTTTACATCCAAAAAGTATTCATATTTTTCTTATTTCTGCACAAAAATATATGTTATGGGTATTCAGTAGAAGTGCCTAATTTGTTCTGAGTACTCATTAGAAGTGCCTCAATGAGCGCTTCTAATGAGTACCCGCAACCTATGATTTTGTGGAGAAGTAGGAAAAAAACAAACAAAAAAAAAACCTGATAGCCTGATGAATTCTGCAGTAAAATTGGTTTATTTTGTCTGGTGAAACAAAACTACATAGAACTAAGGATACGTGGACTTTATTGTTAACTCTTAAAGCATCAAGCAAAATTTGTAGCAGACAACATTATAGTAGTTTTCTTTTAATTTTCGCAGAAAATAGTCTTGCAATTTCATGTGAATCATCTGCTGGGGAAAAATAAATTTTGTTAACAGGAGAAAAATAACTATAAATAAGTTATTACATAAACGCTGCTTTAAAAGTTGATGCTTTCATGATCTTGAAGAAGCAAAGAAAAAAAAATTAGATTGCTAATATGGATTGGATAATTATGTCTTTTTTATTGGAAATAATGACATCAGATGTGACCTTTATGCCTATATTAAGGCTTAACATGCTGGTTATAAATTTCAGCAGATGACGTTTTTATTTATTTTTTTTTTTTTTTTTCCCAGAAAGTAGGCTTTGACATTTCATGCAAATTGTCTCAGGAGACAATTTGCATGAAATGCCAATGGCTGTTTTCTGGGAAAAAATAAAAAAAAACGATTGTCAGTTTGTCATCTGCTGAATTTGCCCTATAAAGTGGTAAAAGTTAATGTTGTTATGTTATTATAGACCTGGAAATTTTCACTTGTTGTTGATGTTTGTGATTATCATTGTAAGGTACCGAGTCATGCTTGAAATGTTTGAGAAAGGATTATAATATTGTCCTGGAGGTCATGGAAGACAGCAATAAACTTGGCTTTATTTGTTATCGAAAAATTGTTCTAGGTGAAAACAATAGTTAACGTGATGCTGAATTAAAAAAAAAAAAATGCAAGATGGTGTATCAGAGGAGTAGTTAAGGAGTATTTGGTGATAATTCTGGAATAGTTTCTTCTATTCCTCTACAACATATGTTTTTGTAACAAAATAAGAAAATATCTGGAATTTTTGGTGGAAAAAAAAAAAAGTATGTATCCAGGGGTCATCCTGGAGCTTTCAGAGAGGGAGAAGTTTTGAGACAATTTCAGGATTTCAGGGAGAAGTTTTCGTCTAAATTTTGGATTTCCCTATACATTTTATACATTTTCACTTCTCCCTCAGCTCAAGATAGGGAGAAGTCAGCCAGCTTAGGGCTCTAGGATGACCCCTGTGTATCTTTGGAGCTATTAACCCTTAAAGTGGCAATCACAACTGCAGCAGATGGCATTCTGAAATATATTTTTTTTTCGTTTTTTCTTATTTTCTCTGAAAAAAAAAAAATAGGATGTGGTCTGCTACAAATTTTGCTTGATGCTTTAAGGGTTAATTTGCATGGTGTATGTCTTTGATATAATTCAAAGCTCCAGATCAGACTATTTTTCAATCAGAAACTCAGTTTTTTTTTTTCTTTTTTTTTCTTATTTCTTCACAAAAACATATGTTCTGGGCACTCATTAGAACTGCATCAGCGAGGCAGTTCTAATGAGTTCCCATAACATATGTTTTTGTGAAAAAATAAGAAAATTATTTATCCCTGTTCTACTTATATATGAATTTGTGACTGTTCCTGTGCATATTACATATAATGTAGCTTTTACTTTGGTAGTCCATGCTTTATCTGGAGAATAATTATTGGATTGTGAGATGGCCGTTTGTTGCTATGTTTGATTACGCAAATCTCAACTATGATTCTTGCTAATATGGATTTACAATTCTGCCTATGTGAAGTTATCAAACGCAAATGTAAAAGGTACATAAATCATTGCATTAATGCAATATTCTTTTGTCTTAAATATGTAGTTTTCGTTGTTGTTTTTTTTTTTCTCTTTTTTTATTTGCATAATTAACTGTACCGTAAGAAAAGCCAGTGAAGTCCACGAGAACATACCGTTTTAGCCCTAATACTGTTCAGACAGACAAGTCTGCGCAAACTGTAGACCTACTGATTAGATGCCACATTAGGCAGCATCTTTTGAAAATCTACACAATTTTTCACTCATCCAGCAGTTTTAACTCTTTCCCCGCTAGGACGTCTTTTGTCGTCTGTTGAAAATCTTTGCAAACAGTTATCTAGAACTATGAGAGCAGCCTGTACACCCATGCAGTCTGATCAGGGCCTTTACAGTCTGCTTGTGGATTCTTTGATTGGTATAGAATATTTTGACAAATTTTAATGCCATTTGCCCATTGCCCAGAGATTGCAGGTTTGAATCATATATCCAGCTATACATTTCCAGAGAATCAGTTCAAAAAGCAATAGACAGAATGAATGCCTTGGATTGAATACATTGACACACAAGGGTTGACGTGTTGTTAAACCCCCAACAGTCAATCAAATGTAAACAGAAAATATCATAACTTTATAGCTCCGGAGAAGAGGTGTATCTGGAAAATATTTTTCTTATTTCTCCGTGAAAATGTGGGTACTCAATAGAAGTGCCTCACCAGAGTATTAATCCTTGTCATGCTGAATAACTTAAGATGCCGTGCACTTTTCCAATTGTCTGCCAGTCAGGTTTCTTAATCCAGATTGCTGACATAAATTCACATACTGACTGACAAACAGTGTAGATCCAGATCAGTTGGCATCTTCAGAAGCCAGCTGATCAGGATCTACACTGTTTGCAAAAGCAGGACATATCCAGCTTCAGCAGGACTAGGGTTAAAATAAGAAAATTATCCGTAAATTAGGGTTAAAAAAGTTGTAATTTCTGGAACTATGTAGACGGACACCGCAGTATAACTTTATCTTGAATTATGAATATATCTGGAATTAAAATTAGTCTTTTGAACACCCTACTTCTCTTGAGCTTCATAAGTAGTTCATATTTTATATTGCAGGGATAAGAAGCCTAAATTAGACATCAGCAACTACATGTTTGATGGACTGAAGGACCAGACGGTTGGTAAACTACCAGGTGCAATCAACGGACAACAATTCATTGTACAGAATTGTCAGGTTATTACTCTACTTACTCTGAGTATTATGATAGACAGGCCTGAGCAAACAGTGTAGATCCAGATCAGATTCCTCATGAAGGTGCCTCTAATGACTATCACAGAATATGTTTTCATGGGAAATAACAAAAATATTGTAGTCTAATAACAGCCCTTCCCATTTTTTTATCGGGAAGAGATGGCCAAATGGCATCCAAAATGGCTTAAGGGTACAAAAATATGTACATATTTCTCAGTTTGGCCACATAACCAGTGAGGATTGATCGTTAAATCATTTCCACAGTCATTCTCTTCCTTCCTCGGATTCAAGAAAGGCAGTTGTCAGTTACTGGCTAAAGTATGCACAAAGTACTGGTTAACTGCTTAGAGGATTAAGTCTGCCTAGGAAAAGTGTAAGTAGGTTAATTCATGGGCTTGGCATGACCTTAACAGTTGACTAGGTTGTAAAATTCAAATCAAATTATACTTTTTGGTGGAAAAGCTTAATTTGTGTCTTATTATAGTTCTCACTTATGTTGCTATCACAACCACAATGTTAGCAAGAGATTGCTCTACGATTTTCATTATTCACACATACTTGTAAGCAAACACATAAATGGTCATATTTATGAGGTTACTCTATGTTGTTTTTAAAAGAAATTCTAGACTAATTGCTGTTCATAATCTGTATATTAATGGGGCGCCTGTTATATGGTAAGTGTCCTAACATTTCGAACACTTTATTCCGTACTATTTTGGCATAAATTTTGCTTTTTATGCAGCTGTTTCTTAAAATACTTAGTGGAATGGCAAACAGTGTAGATCCTGATCAGACTGCTCACTGTTTGCATATGTCATTTTGTCAGACACTTTGGTGTTCCAAATTTTCGGACATAATACCGTACCATGAAAATAAATACAAATGTAATTAAAATAAAGACATAGCTCAAGATAAGGTGCTTTTTTTCAACCAAAAGTATTGATATTTTTCTCTCTTTTTTTTTTTCCACAAAAACATATGTTGTGGATACTTATTAGAAGCGCCTCATTGCATATTTGTGGACATACTTTCGCCAGTAACTGACAACTGCCCTTGAATCAGGGGAAAAGGAAGAATGACCATAGAAATGTTTTCATGATCAATCTATATGAAAGTTACGTGGCCGAGCTGGGATTCGAAGTTGCGGCCCCAAGTTCTGCAGTCAAACATGCTACCAGCTGCATTTTGAACCCAGCAAGAAAACTATTTACCTGATACCCCGTCTTATTTGGAGCTATGGAAGATGACAAAACAAGACTGACAGAATTTTCTGCATTTTTGAGATTAGTTTAGTAGGTTTCATTTTACCCTAATTATTTTATCCTGCTTTAAATGTTTATACAGATCTATCATATTTTTACCCTAAGTATTTGGACACCTGTTTTGTTTTACAATTTGAAAAAATGCTTTTTTAACCCTAGTCCTGCTGAACCTGGATATGCTTTGTTTTTTCAAACAGTGCAGATCCAGATCAGTTGGCTTCTTCAGATCTGGATCTACACTGTTTGTCATTAAGTTTGTGATTTGTATCAACAACCTGGATCAAGTAATCTGAATCGCTGAAAATTAGAAGTGGTTAGGGCATCTTAATTTATTTAGCATGACAAGGGTTAATATCTATTGATGTGTCTAAAAAAGGCTGGATGAGTGACAAACAGTGTATATACTGAACAGATGCCTCATTCTGCATTATCTATCTGATCATAATCTACTCTGTTCCCTCAGTCCAGTCAGTCACAGTATTACAGTTATTATGGTATTCGGAAAACTGGTTAAACATTGGTGAAAGGAATTATTTTTAAAAGGCAAAAATAATATTAACTGAGGATAGCTCAGTCAAACGTCAAGGACAACTTGAATAGGAAAAACACAATTCACAATATTTAACTGTTATTTAAACATGTACAAAGTATCTATTAGAAGGACTGTACTGTTGGTTTAAACATTATTTATTATCAAAACAGTGCTAAGCTCTAGATGAGGTACTTTTTTTTCAGAGAAAAGTACCAATATTTTTCTCATTTCTCCACAAAAACATATATTGTGGGTACTCATTAGAAGTGTCTCACAGAGATGTTTCTACTCACAATATATGTTTTCAAGGAGAAGTGAGAAAAATATGTGGATACTCCCTGTTATATGGAGCTATGAGAATGTTGAAATTAAAATTAGTCAATCTGGTTTAGGGATTGTAGCTCCATATCAGGCTTTTTTTTTCTTCAACTGAAACGTTCAGGGCCCAGTTGTACAAAGCTAACGACATCATTAGTTACCGATACGTTAAAAATTACATCCAGTGATACGCAAATATGCTGAGATTTTTTGCTGAAAAAATGTGAGTAGCTTTTGCAGTGCAAAAGCTACACACATTTTTTCAGCAAAAAATATCAGAATATTGTATATTGAATCTGCTAAAACAGTTAACAAAATGACCCTTAACAAGCTTGTTAGGCTAACGACGCTTTGAACAACTGGGCCCTGATATTTTTTCTTATTTCTCCACAAAAACATATGTTGTGGGTACTAATTAGAAGCATCTCACTGAGGCACTTCAAATAAGTACTCACAATATATGTTTTTATGGAGAAATAAAAATATCATATGAATACTCCTCCTATCTGGGCCCAGTTGTTCAAAGCTAACGATGTCGTTAGTTAACGATTCGTTTAAATTTACATCAAGTGATACGCAAATATACTCAGAATTTTTGCTGAAAAAATGTGAGTAGCTTTTGCAGTGCAAAAGCTACTCACATTTTTTCAGCAAAAAATATCAGAATACTGTATATTGAATCTGCTAAAACAGTTAACGAAATGACCCTTAACGAGCTCGTTAAGCTAACGACACTTTGAACAACTGGGCCCTGAACTTTTAATTTTATGTATTTGACACTTCGTTACATTCTGAAAACTCTGAAAGCATGTATAAATAGTTCTGTTCGATACCCAAGATGGCCGCCATAGAGGCCATCTTGAAAATCTTCAAACATGTCTGCTCCCAACTGGTAAGTCAGATTGAGTCAAAAATGGTGGGAGGCATTGGGGCGCCATGGAGATTCAGAATTGTTAAACTCAGTTTGTTAGGATATTGAAGATGGATGGTGGCCCTCTTGAAAATCTTCAGTTGTTATTTGCTCCCAAATGGTAAGTTGGATTAAGCTGAAACGATAAAGGCATCGGGGCAACATGGAGATTTAGAATTGCTAAAGGCAATCTGATTTGATAGCCAAGATGGCCACCATGACACAATATAACATATCATGATCAGCCTAATCCAGGTGAGCAATTTTCTGGCCCACTTGGGCCTCTAGATCTATGTATTCTACACATTTTTATTTGGACACCTTTGGTGGGGTCCACCTTTAAACTATGTCAGAAACCATCTTATAATGAACCATCTTGTAAAGAGGTTCCAGCATATGTTTGTTTCAGACCTGTAAATATATATATGTACACCACAATCTCTTTATAATACTAATTTTGGGGTCCAAAACTTAAACCGTGTTAGTTATATAATCGTATTATATCCAAACAAAAATGTATAGAATATATAGAAAAATGACCATTTATGGTCATTTTTCTATATAATCTATACATTTATGGGATCCATCTTTGAATCGTGTTGTATCCAAAACGATGTTATAACAAACCGTGTTATAAAGAGGTTAATGTGTATTATTTATTTCATATATGTTTATCTTTTTTCAGAACTGTAATATATATTTATATGACCACAGCAGTACAGTAACTGTAGATGACTGTGTTGATTGTAAATTCTTCATAGGACCAATCAAAACTAGGTTAGTTCATATAAATTATTCTATGATAATGTTATAAAAGATAAGCTGATTTTTGATATCAGGTGATGGAGATGTTCTCTTTTTGTAGTTTTTTAACGCAACGCTCCCTACCAGATAACTCAGAAGTCATTGTTGTTGCTTTATATTGCATAATTATCATATGTTTTCATGGAGAAATAAGAAAAATATTTACATGATACCTACTCTTATCTAGATATGTGATAATATTAGCTACATGTACATTAATTAAATATTCAGACAGACAGGCCTGCGCAAACAGTGTAGATTGAGGTCAGGTTTTCATTCTGTCACCACATCTTGGACATATCTTGACCTACATTTCTAAGTCCAGTGACTTTGTCATTGTGTTTAGCTCTGTAATAATACAGACAGGTGCCAGCTGGTGTGACAACACCTTGTGCAGAAGTCAAATGTGAAAAAACAGAAAAAGACAAATATAAAAAAAATACTATACTTGCCAAAAGTGTTGGTAATTTAGACCTGAACAGATGGTATAAACCCAGATCAGACACCACAGAATGTGGCGTCTGTTGAGGGTTTATGCTGTTTGCTTGTCATCCTGGGCCCAATAGTTCAAAGCATCGTTAGCTTAACAAGCTTGTTAGTGGTCAAAATGTTAACTGTTCTAGTACGTACAAAATCTAATTCACGGGCGTTTTTGCTAAAAAATGTGAGTAGCTTTTACAAATGCAAAAGCTACTCACATTTTCTTTAAACAAAAGTAGTAGCATGTATGTCATATTTAATGATCAAAGATTTAACAATACATTAACTAACAACATAGTTAGTTTTGAACAACTGGGCCCTGATGTTTAAGACACATTAGCAGGTAGTCAGAAGTACTTGTTTAAATTTCAGAATAAGTACAGTATGGAGTGAAGGTATTCCAGTATTTCAGCTAAATACAGTATTGTAGCTCCAGATAAGTCCTTTTTCAACCAAAATAAACTGGGCCCAGTTGTTCAAAACTAACGATGTCGTTAGTTAACGTATCGTTAAAACTTTGATCATTAAATATGGCATATACCCTTAAATTTTGCTGAAAAAATGTGTGTAGCTTTGCATTTGCAAAAACTACTCACATTTTTCCAGGAAAAGTACCTGTGAATTAGATAGTGTACTTCCTAGAACAGTTAACATTTTGACTACTAACTAGCTTGTTAAGCTAATGATGTTTTGAACAACTGGACCCTGTATATTTGTATTTTTATTTCTTCACCAAAAAAAAAAAAAAAAAAAAAAAAAAATAGACATAGGTTGTGGTTCTCATGAGAAGCACTTCACTTTATCAGTGCTCATTTGAAGTGCCTCTGTGAGCATAACTCCAGATAAGAGGGAGTTCTCCACTTAATAGGTTTTCAGTTCTCCACAAAAATATATGTTGTGGGTACACATTAGAAGCATCTCAGTGTAGTCCTTCTGATGAGTAGCCACAACATATGTTTTCTATGAAAAGTAAGAAAAATATTGGTATTTTTTGGATGAAAACAGCTTCTTATCTGGAGCTGTGTGTGAGGCACTTCTAATGAGTACCCACAACATATTTTTTTGTGGAGAAATAAGAAAAATATTTACTTATAACCACCTCTTATCTCGAGCTTTGCAGTATGTTGTAAAAAATTTTGATTCTTATATTTCAGTATATTTATTCGTGACTGTACAGGGTGTAAGTTTGTGTTGGCATGCCAGCAATTTCGACTGCGAGACTGTCAGAAACTGGAAGCCTTCTTGTGCTGTGCCACTCAGCCAATTATAGAGGCATCATCAGGAGTAAAATTAGCATGTTACTCTTACTTTTACCCAGAATTAGAAAGTAAGTTGGATCTCTTCTTTCAGTTGTATTAACCTTTAAAGTGCTAATTACCCAGCTAGCATTCTACGTAAATCTATATCAGGCCGTCATCGGCCGATATAGATTTACGTAGAATGCTGACTGGGTAATTACAAGTGCAGTGATGATACTTTGAAATTATTTTTTTTTTTTTTTTTTTTTTTTTTTTTTTTTTTTAGAGAAAATAAGGCTTGATATTTCATGTGAATCATCAGCTGAAAACATATGTTGTCGATACTTATTAGAAATGCTTCAATGAGGCACGTCTAATGAGTACTACATCATATGTGTTTGTGGAGAAATTAGAAAAAATATTTATACCTCCCTCTTATCTGAAGGGTCTTGGTGACTGAGTGGATGGCTCCCGACTGGATCACAAGGCCCCAGATTCAAATCTCACTGGAGGCGGTATTCAGCTTATGACTATACAGCACCATAACACAGAGCCTTTCGTTATCATCCTTCCATCGTCTCGATATATAAATGATGTTGAAAGGGACATAAAACACCGAACCATCATCATCATCATCCCTCTTATCTGAAGCTATGAAGTTTCTGATGCCATAGAAAACAGTGTAGTCTGTAGCACTTTATCTGGGTCTTCACTGTTTGCAAAGGTCCATTATTTGGGTTGTTAATAAATAAACCTTTATCAGCCTCTGGGTTAATGCAATTGGTGATATGTTTTCTTATTTTTCCTATAAATATGTCCTGCTGATTTTTTTCCCAGCATGCTAACTAAGCATTAATGGATTGATAATAACATTTTCTCTGATCATCTTTTCATTTCTCTGTCAGGTCAATTTAAAGATGCTGGATTAAGTGTGTTTGACAACAACTGGAGTAATATTCATGACTTTACACAAGATCCCACAGAAAAACATTACACCCTTTTACCTGAGGTATGTATAAGCTAGCCAGTAGGTATTTACCTTAAATATTCAGACACCATAACTGCTTACAAGTATGTGGATTAAGTGTTGGTTAAACAGCTATTTAAAGAGGACTAAGCCTGCCCAGGAAAAGTGTGAGTAGGTTAACTGATTGGCTCGACATGACCTTACCAGTGTTGACCAACTGTAAAACTCCAAATCAAATATTATTCCTAAAAATATACTAAAAAAGGAACATATTCATAAATAATAAAAAAAAAAAATAATAAAATTCATTCACATTACTAATTTTTCTCTGTTTTCAAGTGTCTGTTAAATTCAGTGAATCACTTTTGCCTCTGGGGGCTCAGTGATTCAAAATTCAAAAGGTTGTCTGCTGCGTTCATGATTAGTGCCGTAAGGGTACGAATAAAAACAGTCCTTTTTGAGAAATTTCAGATTAGAATAATTTCCCTAAGAAGTGTATCCCTTCACATCAACAGGAGGGGATGGTCGGGTGGTGCAAAGGTGTTGTGTAGCTTACGTCACCCGGGGCGTCCAACTCATATTGGCTTACAGTTGGGCAAGGCCTGCTATCCTTGTAGCAGGTAAGGGTAGAGGGGGAATATTTTATTTCTTCTATTTCTTCACTTTCATTCCTGTTCCTCTTTCTTCCCTGTCCATCTTTTTCATCTCTTCTACTATCTCTTCTGTCTCTTTTCTCCCTTTCTCTGGGAGACAACACAAAATGACCCACAAGGGTTGACGTGTTGTTAAACCCCAACACAATAAAAAATCAATCACATCAATAGGAATAAACCTGTTTACTCTTAATCAGAGCACGAGCTGTAAAACTACTAAATATTATTATTCAGGATGCAAAAGTAGAAGATTATGTGCCATTACCAATGGGTGAAGATTTCCAGTTTTTAGAAATCAGCCTTGACCCACATAAAAGTGTGGTTCCAAAGTCAATGGGAAGCAGACGAAAAACTTCAGATGAGGTAATGTTCTTTTGCAAAGCTCTTTTTTGGAAATATTTACCTTCCTTAATCTGGGGCTGCTCTTAAAGGAAAGAATTGGCCCCCATTTTTGAAAGTATTTAAATACTAGGGAGCCATCTTTCAGTTTGTAAAAGTTGTCAGCCTTTGAAAAAATAGTGGCAAAACTCTCCAGGTTTGTCCATTCACCTTAAGTAGCAATTCCATAAAAAAAAAAAAAAAGAAAAAAAAAAAAAAAGAAAAGAAACTAGAGCTGGTGTTTGTAAAACACTATGCCCCCAACTGCCTGACTCTAACACTGTTTGACTCCAACACTGCTTAGCCATGATGGTAACAACAGTACAAATATATGATTTCAATGTTATTTTATCAAAGGGAAATAACTCTAAAATAGGAGATGATTGGGATAAGAAAAAAATACGGATCGCCTATTTTTTCATGAGGAATCAAAACATGAAATTTCAAAACATTAGCATACATGGTTCTAAACTTATGCTATACACAATAAAGCAACGACATTAAATGGCCCGAAATTGCGAAGGGCCATAACTCCAACATTTCATTTAATTGGTTCAAAATTTATTCAGGTGATCTCCTCCTCAATCCCAATCAGTATACCAAATATCATGGCTCTAGCTTAAATACTTTTTGAGATATCTTGCTGAAAAAGTCAAAATGCCTAGAACTACAAAGGGCCATAACTACATCAATTTTTCATGGAATTCCCTAAACAACAAACCAGGTAATCTCCACATCATCCCCAATCAGCATATAATATTTCAAGACCCTAGCTTAAGTGCTTTTCGAGAAATCTTGCTGACATGGTCAAAATGAGCAGAACTGCAAAGGGCCGTAACTTTATCAATATTTTCATGGAATTCTCTCAAAATATAATCGGGTAATGTACACATCATTCCCACTCACTGTATCGAATTTCAAGAACCCAGCTTAAATACTTTTCAAGATATCTTGCTCACAAGATTTAATTTTGATTTTTTTCAAAGGGGCATAACTTTAAATAAACATGCTAGACAAGAAACAAAATACGGGTCAGCTATTTTTTTCATTGGGAACCCAAATATAAAATTTCAAAACCCTAGCGTGCAGGGTTCTTAAGATATGGCATGCACAAAAAAAGCTTGATGAACGGACAAACAGTCGGATGGACAAATGAAGGCAAAATAATATGCCCCATCAATTTCATTTGAAACTGGGGGCATAATCAGGTCATCTACTCATCGCTACCAATCTATTCATCAAGTTTCAAGGCTCCAGCTTCAATAGTTTTTGAGATATTTTGTTCACAAGGGAAACATGCCCAAATTTACAAAGGGCCATTACTTATGAAATATTTTTCAGAATTTACAAAAAAATTAAACAGGTCATCTACTCATCATTACCAATCAATTCACCAAGTTTCAAGTCTCCAGCTCTAATAGTTTTTGAGATATTTTGTTGAAAGATAAAAATGCCCAAAATAACAAAGGGGCATAACTCAAGAAGTATATTTCGAAATTTCTTCAAAAGTTAATCAGGTTGTCTACTCATCACTACCAGTCTATTCCTCAAGTGTCAAGGCTCTAGTTCATACAGTTTTTGAGATATTTTGCTGACAAGGTAAAATTGCCCAAAATTACAAATGGCCATAACTCATGAAGTATTTTTCAGAATTTCTTCAAAAATTAATCAGGTCATCTACTCATCACTACAAATCCATTTACTAAGTTTCAAGGCTCTAACTCTAACAGTTTTTGAGATATTTTGCTGACAAGATAAAAATGCCTAAAATTACAAAGGGGCATAACTCAAGAAGTATATTTCAAAATTTCTTCAAAAGTTTATCAGGTTGTCTACTCATCACTACCAGTCTATTCATCAAGTTTCAAGGCTCTAGCTTCAATAGTTTTTGAGATATTTTGCTGACAAGTTAAAAATGCCCTAAATTACAAAGGGCCATAACTCATGAAGTGTTTTTCAGAATTTCTTCAAAAGTTAATCAGGTCATCTACACATCACTACAAATCCATTTACTAAGTTTCAAGGCTCAAGCTCTAACACTTTTTGAGATATTTTGCTGACAAGGTAAAAATGCCCAAAATTACAAAGGGCCGTAAGTCAAAAGGCATTTTTCAAAATTTCTTCAAAAGTTAATCAGGTTGTCTACTCATCACTACCAGTCTATTCATTAAGTTTCAAGGCTCTAGCTCCAACGGTTTTTGAGATATTTTGCTGACAAGATAAAAATGCCCAAAATTACAAAGGGCCATAACTCATGAAGTATTTTTCAGAATTTCTTCAAAAGTTAATCAGGTCATCTACTCATCACTACAAATCCATTTACTAAGTTTCAAGGCTCTAGCTCTAACAGTTTTTGAGATATTTTGCTGACAAGGTAAAATTGCCCAAAATTACAAAGGGCCATAACTCAAGAAGTATTTTTCAAAATTTCTTCAAAAGTTAATCAGGTTGTCTACTCATCACTACCAGTCTATTCATCAAGTTTCAAGGCTCTAGCTTTAATAGTTTTTGAGATATTTTGCTGACAAAATTGCATCCATATTTTTCAAAGGGCCATAACTCAGAAAAGGGGCATAATCCTGTCAAGAAAAAAAATACGTGTCAGCTATTTTTTCATGAGGAATCCATATATGAAATTTCAAAACAGTAGCATTCACGGTTTTAAAGTTATGCTATGCATCAAAAAGCGTGACGAACGGACGGACGGACGAACAACCCAGAAGCAATATGCCCCTCCAACTTCTTTGAAGTTGGGGGCATAAAAATGGCAATACATTTTAGTTAGAACAAAACGAGCAATATCGTATAGGAAGCAATTCACGTTTAGTCAAAATTGGGACTCATATCTAGTCCACGTTTAGTCAAAAATTGGGACTCATATCTAGTCCACGTTTAGTCAAAAATTGGGACTCATATCTAGTCCACGTTTAGTCAAAATTGGGACTCATATCTAGTCCACGTTTAGTCAAAAATTGGGACTCATATCTAGTCAAACCTGCACTAAGACCACTTTTATTAAGAAAGTACACTTTGATAAGAGACCACTTTAAAGGTACCTTCATAACAAAGATAGTTATTCTGTATTGGAAGTGTCTGAGTGGCTATGTAGTTAGAGGTTCGGACTTCTGATCATGGGGTCCCAGGTTCAAATTCTGCTGGAGGCGAAATTCAGCTCATGACTGTATGGTACATCATTGCACAGAGCCTTTTGTTATCACACTCCCATCATCTTGAAATGACTTAAATAATGTTGAAAGGGATGTAAAACACTAAATCATCCACATACCTGGATTGGGAGACCACTTGCATTGAAAGCCCACATTTTGTAAATCAGTAAATAAAATCTGAAAAAGAAACAGACTTGTTTGTTTTTAAGAATAAATCTTCAAACCAGTGACTGATCTTCTCCAGCATCATGCTATCATGCCTATAGTTCTATTTTTAGAGTTGTTTACTGGTGTTTTTCTATGATGGTTCATCACAAGAGAGAGCATTATCATTTATTGAAGCAATGAGAAACATGCATGTAAGTATACCATATATACCCTAATATTCATAGCTCTAGGTTAAAGATACTTTTTTCAACTTAACCCTTATCCTGCTGAATAATTTAATTAGCCACACCCATTTCTGACTATCAGCCAATCAGATTACATCATAATTTTTTCGTTCAAATTCACAAACTGAATGCCAAACAGTGTAGATCCTGATCAGATGGCTTCTTCAGTAGCCATCTGGGCCCAGTTGTTCAAAGCGTCGTTAGCTTAACGAGCTCGTTAAGGGTCATTTCGTTAACTGTTTTAGCAGATTCAATATACAATATTCTGATATTTTTTGCTGAAAAAATGTGAGTAGCTTTTGCACTGCAAAAGCTACTCACATTTTTTCAGCAAAAAATTTCAGCATATTTGCGTATCACTCCATGTAAATTTTAACGAATCATTAACTAACGACGTCGTTAGCTTTGAACAACTGGGCCCTGATTTGGATCTACACTGTTTGCAAAGGTAGGGGTTGTCATGAACAGCAGGATAAGGGTTAAAGGAACTGATATTTGTCTTATTTCTACACAAAGGCACATGTTGTAGATACTCCTTAGAAGTGCCTGGGCAAGGCTTTTCTAAGTGGTACCTACAACATGTTTTCATGGAGAAATAAGAAAAATAATCTGCAGACCCCTGACTATCTGGAGCTATGATATTTGAACACACAGCTTGATAGAGATGACCCTCATGATTTGACAAGTTGTTAAACCTGAATTCTTCATTATATGGACATACAGGTTGAACAAATAGTGTAGCCGCAGATAAAATGTTTCTAAAAGAGCAGTCTGATCAGGGTCTGCACTGTGCCATTCAGTTATCATTTTTAGAGACTTTACCATGAATTCACTAGAAGTTGTTCAAGTTCTAGTATGAGTATGGTTAACCTGTACCACTCTCTGGTCATATTCAGCTGACAACATCATAGGTCTAGATAAGAGTGGGTATCAGGTAAATATTTTACTTATTTCACCATGAAAACATATGTTGTGGGTACTCATTAGAAGTACCCTAGATGAGTAACACAAGATTGTTCGAGTTGTCATGATTCATCAAAAAACATGGCCAATAGGCGTGGGGCTTATTTTCCCTAAAAATCTATATAGCAAACTTTAAAAAACTTCTTGTCAGAAACCACTGGACCGATTTCAGTATAATTTGGCAGAAATGTTCCTTTGGGGACCCTCTACCAAAGTTGTTCAAGCCATCATGATTCGTTAAAAAACATGGATGCCAGGGGTGGGGTTTATTTTTCCTGTATATCTATATAGAAAAATTTTAAAATCTTCTTGTCAGAAACCACTGGACCACTTTCAATATTTCTAGACAAAAAAAATGTTCCTTTGGTGATCCTCTACCAAGATTGTTCAAGCCATCATGATACGTCAAAAAACATAATTTGTTAAAAAACATGCCCACCAGGCGGTGGGGCTTGTTTTCTCTATATATTTATATATAGAAAGTTAAATATCTTCTTGTCAGAAGCAACTGAATCAATTTCTATATAATTTTGCAGAAATTTTTCTTTGGTGAACCTCTACCAAGGTTATCCAAGCAATCATGGTTAGTCAAAAATGCTTGGCCACTAGGGACATAGCTTATTTTCCCAATATATCTATACAGAAAAACTCTGCTTCTTGAAGAAACCACCAGACCAGTTTCAATATAATTTATTAGAAATGTTTCTATGGTGACCCTGTACCAAAATTGTTCAAGCCATGATAATTCCTTAAGAACCATGGTTTTCTGGGGACATGGCTTATTTTCTATATATCTATATAGAAAACTTTAAAAATATTTTCTTGCCAGAAACTACTGGACCGATTTCAATGTAATATGGTAGAAATGTTCCTTTGTTGACCCTCTACTAAGATTGTTCTGGCCATTGTGACTTGTCAAAAAACATGGCCACCAGGGGCAGGGTTTATTTTCCTTATATATCTTTACAGAAAACTTTAAAAATCTTCTTGTCAGAAACCACCAGACCGATTTCAATATAATTTTAACAACTGTTTCTTTGATGACCCTCTACTTAGATTGTTCAAGCCATCATGATGTGTCAAAAACACATAGCCTCCATGGGGTGGGGCTTATTTTCCCTATATTTATAGAAATTTTGAAGATCAGAATAAAAAAACAATGAGGCAATGCTTACCATATATGGTATTGCTGCTCCATTTTATAGGACCATGTCACTCTTGAACATAACATTTATACAAAAAACTTTAAAGCAGTGAACTTGGCTGAAACTTCAATAGTAGGTATGCAAATCTGTTTGCTCAGATGAACAATATAGGACCATTATGATCCTCTTGTTAAACCAAAGAGTACAAATATACAGTGGAGTCTCCATGAACAATTGCCTCTGAACAGCACCCCTCACTATAACAGCCACTTTTATGATTTACTATGTATTTAACCCATTGTATACTGAATAGACTCTCCCACACTATATATTACAGAGTCCAACTTCAATTTTAGGTACGTCTGGCTATGAGATTTACATAGTCCTAGAGAAAAATGGCTAAACTATTTGCAAACAGTGGAGACACTGATCAGATGCCACGTTCTGCAGCGTCTGATCTGGGTTTGCACTTTTTGTCAGTTATTCTTTTACTGGTCTCCCGACTACAATGGGTTAAACCTCTTCACAACAGCCACTTCTCTACAGCAGCTAGTTTTAGTCTTCCCAAGGGTGGCTGTTGCAGAGAAGTTGCACTATACACGTTCATAAATATTTTTTTGTGGTAGAAATATAAGACTATATATGTTGTTGTTTTTTTCAGTCGGAATGTGTTCTTATTCAAACTAAGGAATTAAAGATGGAGGCATCAGATGCACAGAGAGTATTTGGGTCAGATGCATATGTTGAAGTAGTTTCTAGAGGTATAACTTTATCATTTGAATCAGATCCTAAGGCAAACAGATTTATAGCCGGCCTCGGTGGCTCAATTGGATGCACATTTGACTGGTGATCAGGAGGTTGTGGGTTCGACCCCTGCTGGGTCAGCAACATTCTTTCATGGAGATTTGATCGTGAAATATTTTCTATGTTCATTCTATCCCTTCCGCTTATTCAAGATGGGCAGTTGTCAGTTTCTGGCGAAAGAATGTGTACAATACTGGTTACCTGCTCAGAGGACTAAGACTGCCCAGTAAAAGTGTTGTTAGGTAAACTGACCTCACTCGACATAACCCCATTGGGTTGACTAGGCTGTAAAACCTCAACACAAACAAACAATACTGATTTATGCCATATGTAAAGGCGGAGTACCATCTTTACATTAATTATTTGGATGCCGGACACGTCTGTCAGAGTAAATAGTGTAGACCCAGATCAGTTGTGACAGACACAATGTTTGATCAGGGTCTACATTGTTTGGCACTCATCCACTTGTTTTAGCTCGCCTGAAAAACGTTCAGGAAGAACTGTTGTTCTACCGTCGGCGTTGGCGTCAGTGTCCACATCCACAAATGTTACAGTTTTGCATTTAAGTTTTTAGGACCTCATTATTTTCAAACCCTTTGAGGGATTTTGTTCATGATTGTATAATGATAGATATTGATCCAAACTTTAATGCAGTACCATGCGCACTCCACTACCTGGCATCAAGGTCAAGATCATGGACTTAGAATTGTTCTGTTAAAGTTTTCTAAGTTCAAGTTTTTAGGACCTCATTATTTCAAAACCCTTTGATGGATTTTGTTGTTCATGTTTTTTTATGATGATAGATATTGATCAAAACATACCCGCCCCCTTTCCCCCCCCCCCCCCCCTCCCCCCCCTCACCCCAAGCCCCATACTTGACCTTAAGGTCAAGGTCACAGTCTTAGAATTTTCTTGTTTATGGCATTTCTGAGAAGAATAAACAGGTTTTATTGCAGAAATTAACCCTTGTCCTGCTGAATAAATTAAAATGCCAAGCCCACTTCTAATTTTCAGCAAATCAGATTATTTGATCCAGGTTGTTGATGCATATTCACATACTTAACAACAAACAGTGCACTTCTTTAGAAGTCAACTGATCTGGATCTACACTGCTTGCAAAGACAGGGTATATCTGGGTTCAGCAGGACTAGGGTTAAGTAATATTAGCCCTAGTCCTGCTGAACCCGGATATACCCTGCCTTTCCAAATAGTGTAGATCCAGATCATTTGGCTTCTTCAGAAGCCAACTGATCTGAATCTGCACTGTTTGTTAGTTAATGTGAATTTGTATGGACAACTTGGATCAAGTAATCTGATTGGCTGAATAAGAGAAGTGGGCCTAGCATCTTAATTTGTTCAGCATGGCAAGGGTTAATCTGGATACCCCCTGATCTAGAGCTACGGGAAGAATGAAACTATTTTAACATTGCAGGTCCAGTGATAGGCTTAGAATACAATGGCGATGAATGCATACGACATTGTCAGGATGTGGCATCCACGATAACAAAAGGCAGCACTGGTCTAGTCTTTGTCAGTCAGACACCACAGTTAGCAGAACAACAGATAGAAAACTACTACAATTTCGCTGACATGCAGATGGCAGTATGATAGCAGACAACATTATATATGTAGTTTAAAAAAATTCATTTTTCTTACTTTTCTTGAAAATACATCCTGGTGTTGTATTTGTACCATTTTTTTTGCTAAATGCTAATATACAATGTAGGTCTTGATAAGAGGGATATCCCAATAAGTATGTTTTCTTATTACTCCTCAAAAATGTATCTTGTGGATGCTGATTAGAGCAACTCATTTAGGCACTTCTAATGAGTACCCACAAGATGTGTTTTTGAGAAGTAAAAAAAAAAATACCAGGGCCCAGTTGTTCAAAGCATCATTAGCTTAACAAGCTCATTAAGGGTCATTTCATTAACTGTTTTAGCAGATTCAATATACAATATTCTGATATTTTTTGCTAAAAAAATGCGAGTTGCACTGCAAAAGCTACTCACAGTTTTTCAGCAAAAAATTTCAGCATATTTAAGTATCACTCTATGTAAATTTTAACGAATCATTAACTAACAACGTCGTTAGCTTTGAACAACTGGGCCCTGCAGTACTTTTTTTTATAAAGTGCCTTATCTAGACTTACGATGTCAAACTGTGTTTTCAGGGAAAAGTAAGAAACTGTCACTCAGTTCTCATTTGAGTATGCTATTAGAAATAGACTGCTTGGGACATATGAGACAGTACAAGCCCAAACCAATCTGAATCTCGATGTGGTCTGATCTGAACTTGGTTGCCTACATGTAGAATTGTTGAATTAATTTTTTTTTTACGAAGTCCAGTTCTCATTGTGTTAACCAAAGGACCAGTAACGGCATTTAATCGGAAGACCAATATAAGCTTTTCTAAGCTTGCTTTGTTTGTATATACCACAAATTCCCCTTCGCTCATGTTATGGCACATTAGTCATGATAGCAGGGCAATTGTACAACTTTCGAGAATTTGAATGAACATGTTCTGCTGTACTTGAAGCATCAGAGTAAAGAAAATACCAATTAACCCTTAAAGTGCCAATCACAACAATTGTCGTCTGCTTTGTCATCTGCTTGTGATTTTAAAAGTCATTTTTTGCAAACAGTGTGGACCCAGATCAGACTGCTCCTCTAGGAGCAGTCTGATCTGGGTCCACACTGTTTGCCGGTATGCAAAAATAGGTTTGAAAAGTTTGCAGGAATATTCAGCAGACGACATAAACAGACATTTTCAGATGCAGTTTTTCTTGGCGCTTTAAGGGTTAGTAGTCTGCTGAATTTTCCTAAAGCATACAGAGAGGAGAGAGCCCCTGTCACCTTATATGCTGCTTTAAGACATTACTGAATCTCAGACAAGGATGAGGACAACCATATTTACCCTAAATATTTAGACACACATACCAAAGCTCACAGGAACAGTTTGATCAAAGTCTAGACTGTTTGCTATTCAGTCAGTACTGTTAAGGCAGATACACTATTTTTGACAAAGGAGACAACTTCTATAACTCTGTTTGTCTTCCTGTACAAAAATCTCCTTCTTAAAAGAGGTCTAGGAGGAATGAATTTGGTCCAAATTAAAACACATATCAGGTAGTCAAAAGCACATGCAAATTTAATGATAAATATAGTAAGGGTGTCCAAATAGTATGGTAATGACAATATGTGGTGACCACTCTCATTTGGAATGCTGTTTTATGTTGTCACTGAATCTCAAATGGAGATGAGAACTTTTTTTTTTTTCACAGATAAGTTGATAATTACGGTGATATGGTGATTTTTGTTAGTTTTGCACCAAAATATACCTTGCAAGGTTCTGGTCTGGTTCAAAAAGAACAAAAATTATGATTTTTTTTATCTGGAGCCTTGATTTCAGAAAAGGAGAAAAACATGATGGCGGGTTGGAAAGGAATGCAGCCATTTTCAGGGATATGACCATCAGAACTTTTTTGTGTGTTGTTGTTTCTTGTCATTTTATGATTTATTTCTACTGTCTTACTGTTTAACCCTTAAAGCGCCAAGAAAAATTTGTAGCAGACGACATTCTAATTTTTTTTTTTTTTTTTCCCTGGAAAAGTTCTAAACTAATAGAAGCATAAAATGTGGCATGTTAATATGAGAAAAAGACCTTCATAAGGTTCTAAACTAATAGAAGCATACAATGCAGAATGTGAATATGAGAAAAAGGCCTTATTTCATAAGAGGCAGCAAAGCCCCTGATCAACCTCTCCATTGGCGCACAGTCTGATCAGATGGATTTTTGCCAGTCAACAGAATCATTGTATTCACAAAAGTGATCAGATAGCAGGGTATGTGCAGTTTGATCTTAACCTTTGTTTGTGGCACATTCCATAAGGTACAAATTGTACCTTATATGTTAACCTTAGCATATTCTAGGTTAAGTTGGTAGAAGTTTTGTATTTCCCTTGAAATAGGCTGGAGTGATTTTTGTGGTAATCAGAATGAACTGCTTGCATTGTGCTCTTTCAGGGAAAAGTAAGAGAAAAAGGTGAATGGTGTCTGCTGATATTTAAATTTACCTGCTAGTGGTTAATGCATTAATATGTGTGTTGTGTCTGTGGTAATACTTGCTGGACACACATATAGAAAATGGCTCTGAATTTTGTAATTCCATGCCTTTTTTGCACAATGCAATTTCATAATACATGTACCATTTCTTCAGAGTTGTGTTTTACAGCTTTAACCCATTTATTATAAATGTCCCACGAAATGGACCATTACAGACAGTGTTGACCAAGATCGCCACATCATGTGGCATCTGATCAATTGTACACTGTCTTAAAACAGCTTTTTTTTTATGTTTTTGCAAAACAGCCTTCAAAATGTAAATTATTCAGCTTTTACAAGCTGGAAGAATCACCGAGCAATTGTTAAGGAGGAGTATTTGGTGATCATTCTGAGATAATTTTCTCCATTTTTCCATAAAAACATATGTTTTGGGTACTCATTAGAAGTGCCTTAATGAGGCAGCACTTCTAATGAGTACCCACTTCATATGTTTTAAGGAGAAATAAGAAAAAAATATCCTAGAATTGTCAAATAGTTCTCCTTATCATGTCTTCAGGAATCCACTGTAAATTGTAGGTTAACAAACCATTTTTAAGCTTATGTAATTTTTGTAAATCAATGCAATGCAAAAACTGTACTTTAGCGAGATTTATTTAAATGGTAATTATTGTAATTATAGTTTGCTATAATTGAGTTTTAACACTTACAATGCTATGGGCAGGTTCAGCAGACTAAGGAGACAGTTTGCATGATATATCAAGTAATATTTTCTTAGAAACATAAGAAAATATTTCAAAATGTCGTCTGCTGAATTTTTTACCCAGCATGCTAAGTGTTAATATTGTAATTCAACCCTTGTCATGCTGAATGGGGATATGCCCTACCTTTGCAAACAGTGTTGATCCAGATCAGTTGGTTTCTTAAGAAACCAACTGATCTGGATCTGCACTGTTTGTCATTCAGTGTGTATGTGAATTTGTCAAAAACCTAGGTCTAAGTAATCTGATTGGCTGAAAATTAGAAGTGAGCGTGGCATCTTAATTTATTCAGCATGGCTATGATGGTGTACCTGCATAGCTCCAGATAGGAGGGGTATCCAGAGAAGTATTTTATCTTTTTTCTACAAGAAAGCATAATTTTGTTTAGGGCACTGATTAGCCGGTCTCGGTGGCTCAGTTGGATGCACTTCTGACTGGTGATAAGGAGGTTGTGAGTTTGACACCCGCCAGGTCCGTAACATTCTTTCTTAGAGATTGATCTTGAAATATTTTCTATGGTCATTCTCTCCCTTCTGCTGATTCAAGAAGGGCAGTTGTCAGTTACTGGCAAAAGAATGTGCACAATACTGGTTAACCGCATAGAGACTAAGCCTGCCCAGTAAAAGTGTGGTTAGGTAAACTGACCATGCTCAACATGACCCCATTGGGTTGACTGGGCTGTAAAACCTCAACACAATGACACTGATCCAGTCAGTGCTGTTGAGCGGGTCAGTAAACCTGCGCACATTTTTTCCTGGGCATGCTTAGTCTTCTAAGTGGTTAACCAATACTTTGTGCACATACTTTCACCAGTAACAGACAAATGTCCTTCTTGAATCAGTGGAATGGGAAGAATGACTAGAAATTATTTCATGATCAGTCTGAAGGAAAGTTATGTGGCCGAGCTGGGATTCAAACTTGCAACTCCTGGGTCTGCAGTCAGACATATTACCACTGCCCTATGGAGCCTGACATGTTGTGGATACTTGATAGAAACATCTCAATGATGCACTTCTGATGAGTAACCACATAACGTATTCATGGAGAAAAACAGAAAAGTATCAGTACATTTTGGTTGAAAAAGGGGATTATCTGGAGCTATGGTACCTCATATTAGCATAAATTGTGTCAGTGTGTGTGTATGTTATTTTTCTGAAAATAATGCTGGACACTGTTTTTGAATTATCTCCAAAGAAGTGACCAAATTTCTTCATTTCAGATATATTCTTAACACTGCAATCAAAGTATTAAACTTATAGTTCTTATGAAAGAACAATATCATTTTGTGATATATGTTCTGTGTGTGACCGACATGTGCAATTTTCAAATATATTCCATTTATTTAGGCTTCATTTTTAACCTTTAACACACCCTGGGCAAATTCAGCAGATGGCAGCTGATGATATTTTTCTTATCCTTCCAAGAAAATAGTTTGACATGTCATGCAAACTGACTCCTCCGTCAAGTCACTTGACCATTTAACTGACAACCGCAACTGACCATTCAAAATAGCTAATAAGGTAATTGTCAGTGTTTTTAGTTAGACAAACAAATCAACACATGCTTTTTACAGGTAAGCACAGGTATATCAATACAAAGTTTGTCTGAGGAAATTCACTTGGGTGTTGTTATAACTGCCTGGCTGAGGAGTCAATGGTCTCCATAGGAGACAGATTGCATGAAATGACAAACTGTTTTCTGGGAAAAATTTAGGAAAATATTTCAAAATTGTCTGCAATTTTTACCCAGGGTGCTAAATGTTAAAATAGTTTCACCCTGCTTCAGGTGACATTTAGCAGACACACTGAACTCACTCATTTTTGTTCCCAAAAATGTGAATTAGCATTTGGTTTAACAATAATATGAATGAAATGCTAAACCCTATTTTTGGAAATGTAAAAATATATGTGTAAAATGTCTGCTACTATTTCATATGACAGGATAAACACAATTGTTTTGTAAGTGGATAAAAGGGTCCGAAAAGTTGCAGTTTTCTGCATTTTCATCATAATTGTTATGAATGTTTTTATGCTTTGCTTAACCAGGGCGTTTCAAAGCTTCAGATAAGATGAACCAAATGCTATTTTGTTATTATACATACCCCAAATAATTGCACAACTTAACTTATAAGTATTTATTATGTCAAAAAAATTGCACATCCATTTTACTACCTGCTAATGTGTCTAAGGGCTGCCAGATGAGTGGCAAATAGACAATGATCAGAGGCCATGTCTGATCTGGGTGTTCACTTTTTGCTCAGGCCTGTCCAAATACTAGAGTAAATAAAATACTGTGTAAAGTGATGCCCACAGCAGTGGAATTTTCACTAATAATCACCTCTCAACAACCACCACCTCTCATTAACAGAATTTTTTTCTGATTCCCCAAGATTTGGTTTTACACTGTGTATCTAACTTCTCTGTCTCTGTACCTATGCAACAGCTAACCCGAAGCAGTCTCAAAGATAGCTGACACATTGAGAATGCTCTGTACATAAGTTTCCAGAGAGGAATAAGAAAATATTTATCAATGCACTCTTCTTATATTTAGGTATGGTTTGGCTCAGCCATCCTTATGCTTGTACTTTGTAGTTATCTTTGTGTAGTGTTTAACACTTGGCATGCTAGGTAAAAATTTCAGCAGATGACAGTTTGAAATAGTACTAGTTTTCTTAGTTTCCCCTAAGAAAAAAATGACATTTCATGTAAATTGTCTCTTCTGGGGAAATAAAAAAATTCACAAGGGCCCAGTTGTTCAAAGCTAACGATGTCGTTAGTTAACGATTCGTTAAAATTTAAATCGAGTGATACGCAAATATGCTGAAATTTTTTGCTGAAAAAATGTGAGTAGCTTTTGCAGTGCAAAAGCTACTCACATTTTTTCAGCAAAAAATATCAGAATATTGTATATTGAATCCACTAAAACAGTTAACGAAATGACCCTTAACGAGCTCGTTAAGCTAACGACGCTTTGAACAACTGGGCCCAGTTTGTTATCTACTAAACTTGCCCAGCATACTTATGGTTAGTTTAGTTTTTCAAGTCAGTGGTATGAAATCCATCAGGTTTGACCATATTTATTTTGTTAGTTGCCACTGAAAGAGTTTATCTGTATATGTTTTGTTTTTGTTTTTTTTTTTTCTCAAATTGATTGAAACATTATACCCAGTGATAGTGGTGGGGTATTATGGTTTGACTTTGGACGTCTGTGTGTCCCTCTATCTGACTGTCCATCTGTTTGTCATATGTACGTCTGTCTGTCAGTATTTTCATTTCTGGATGAGAACTTGTCAATGGATTTTCCCCAAACTTGGTTTATGCATCAATATTGTGGAAATCTGATTTGGGATTGCTAATGGACAAATTTTGTCAATTTTTGACAGAGTTATCTGCCTGCTGCACCACACCGCACAATAGTGGCTGGGTATTGTCATTTCACATTTTTATTTTATTTACATTTATGAAAGCTGTGTCTAAGTTTTGTTAATTTGTTGTTGTTTTGTAAAAAGTAACATTCCAACAGTTCTGATCTAAAATGTACATGATTCGCCAATCACTCCATAGCTCCAGGTAAGGTACAGTTGAACCTTAATAGCTTGAACACCAGTGGCTTGTTTACCATGGCTTATTCGAACTAGTTTTTGAGCCCCTATGAAATCTTCCAATAGCTCAAGAAACTGAATATTTAGGGACATTTTCTTATTTTATCATGAAATTATATATTGTTTGTACACATTAGAATCACCTCATTTAGGTGATTCTAATGAGTATACAAAATACCATTATTGTGCAGAACATCACGAAAACATGCCTATATAATTTTGACCCCCTTAAACCTCACTTTTATATACATGTAGTAAAACTGGGGTTTACAGGGGTATACATTATTTTTCAAATTTTGCTCAAAAATGTAGATTGTAGGTACTCATTAGAACCGCCTCGCCGAGGCGGTTCTAACGAGTACCCACAATCTATGTTTTGAGCATGAACATAAAAAAAAATATCAGATTTTTTTTATTTGAAAATTTTCCTTTTTTGGTCGATAAATTTTCAATATATTTGAATAGGCGTGTTTTTGTAATGAGATAAAAAGATTTCCCTAAAGTATCATCATTTGCTTCCTGATCTTGATTTCGGTTTTACAGCCGTTTCAAGAATATATCACTTATATCGAGCCAATTGTTCATTAAAGGTGGGCGAAAATGATTCACCGTCTGTGGCTCGAACTACCCATATATCAAACAAATTTCCATGATCCCAAAGATGTTGAATTGAAGTATGACCGAAGTTCGATCAAAAAAAAAAAAAAAAAAAAAAAATGGTATTTTTTTTATTTCTGCACAAAAACTTGTGGGCACTCATTAGAACTGCCTTGATGAGGGGATTTAAGGAGTAACCACAGCATACATGTATTTTTTCACAGAAATAAGAATACTCTTCTTACTCGGAGCTATGTTTGACATTCTCAGTTCTACAAATATTTTCTGTATCTACAGCTGTATTTCCATGTACTGGGGTCCTTATCATTGTTGGCATACCCTGGTGCATAATTGTATTGAGTCATGAAAATATTTGTGGTTGTTTTTTTAATCTTAAACCTGTTGAATTTAAATTTTAGAACTCGGCTTTTTAGTCCACCCTAGCATATCTTGTACAAGTGAAAAGTTTCTGGGTGGCTGAGTGGTTACTGCTCCCGACTTTGGATCACAAGGTCACAGGTTCAAATCCTGCTGGAGGCAGAATTCAGCCCATGATTGTGTGGCATTTCATTACGAAAACTCGTCTATTCCAATATATAGAATATTTTACAACCTAAAAAAAGGAAAATTTTCAGATAATTCCTATATTTTTCATACTTCTGCTAAAAAAACATAGATTGTGGGTACTCGTTAGAACCGCCTCAATCTATGTATTTTTAGCAAAATAAGAAAAATAATGTATACCCCTGTAAACCTCAGTTTTACTATATAAAAGTGGGGTTTAAGGGGGTCACAATTATATAGGCATGTTTTCGTGATGCATTGCACAGAGCCTTTCATTATCACCCTTCTGTCATCTCGATATGACTTAAATAATTTTGAAAGGGATGTAAAACACTATGTCATCATGCTCAAGGCAGTTGTTCTGAACAGCCATTTGCCTGTTGTACATCGTCCCTCTTCTAACATCCATTGTCTAAATCCTTGGGTGGTAGGGACTGAATTGTTCAAAGCTTTGGAAAAGAAACTGAATTTGGTTACCAGGGCACCCAAATGAGCAGTCTTGTTAAAAAACCCTGGCTAGATTTGATATAATTTGGCAGAAATATTTCTAGGGTTAGCTCTACAAAAATTGTTCCAAGCCATGTTGATTCATTAGAAACATGGCTACCTGGGACAGGGCCTGATCTTACCTTGTATGCCTGTAATGAAAACTTTAAAAATCTTTCTAGATTCCAGCAGCTTACTCATCAGTAATTTTTTTTTTTTTTTTTTTTTTTTTTTTCAGGAAATAGGGCTTAGTTAATCATGCAAATCTTTACCAAAATGATTTGGTTCATACGAAATGTCAACCGGTTCTTATCTGATAATAAAAATATTCTAAACATCTCATCACATATTTGAATTCAGAAGATTAAGGATAAAGTGTATATTGTATACTTTATTGTGCCCTCCAACTTATTTACTTCACAGAAGTATATAGCTTTTAGATTGTTTATCCATTTGTCACACTTTTCAAGATATTTCAATAACTATATGAGCTTGGGCCTTGAAACTTGATGAGCTTGAGGGGCCAAGGAATAGATCAAAAAAAAAAAAAAAAAAAAGATCAGATTAATTTTGTGATAATTCCTTTTTCAACTTTGGCATTTTGTAGGGACAGGCTATGGTGATAAGTTCAGGTTTTGTTCTTATGGGTTTTTTTTTTTCTTCATCATCCCATGAGGGAGGGACAAACATATAGTTTGGGGCATAGTGTTTTACAAACGCACACTTCTAGTTCTGTTATGTTTTTTTGCTGTTTGTGTTGTGACTTGTAAACGTGAAGATTCCGTCCTGTTTATTATATTTAAATATTTTTTATTTGTGTAACTACATGTGTTAGATATTGTATTGAATAGTCTGACCATTTTTTATAGTGACTTTTTGTTATAAATAATTTAACCTTAGAATACTTTATCATGAAATTAGCAGATGGTAGATGAGTGACATTTTTGTATCATTCCTAGATAATCGGGTTTGACATTTCAAGTGAAAATTAGTTCACAAGAAGTGGTAAGGCCTCTTTTCTAGGGAAAAAGGAAAAAATGTTTTAAATTCAGAATTTAAATGATTAACACTTCAAGCATACTCGGTACAGATAAGATTTCAGCAGGTGACAGTTTTTTTTTCTTACTATTCTGGAAAATATAGATTAACATTCATGTGAAAAAGAGTGTTTTCACAATGAGTGTTAAGGTCTCTTTATAGGGGAAATAAAAAATAATATTTCAAATAGTTGTCTTCTGAAATTTAAATTCAGAATTTAAATGATTAAAACTTTTAAATAGCTTACTGGGTAAAAATTTCAGGGGACATTTTGATTTTTTTCTTTTTTTTCTCCAGAAAATAAGTTTAGCCTATGAACCATACTCTTGCAATTTACCATTAATCCTTACACAGTTTGAAATACTTTTTTCTTACTTTTCTTAGAAAATAGGGATTGAAATTCTGTGCAGATTGTTTCCCAAAAGACAGTTTGCATGAAATGTCAGTCTGTTTTTTTAGTAAAATTCTACAAAGACAATTTGCATGAAATGTCAATATTTACTGGAAAAAATGCTAAGAAGCAGTTAGCAAGAAACGTCAACCCTATTTCCTGAAGAAAAAAACACCAACACAAAATCACCAATTTACCATGTTCTGAAGTTATCCAGCAAGTGCTGATTTTTTTTTTTAAGTTTCTGCTGATAGAACCTCATTTATAAGATACAGAAAGATCATGAATAAAACCAAAGAAACCTTACTTGTTTATTACTTCATTATTCCCTACTTAAGGTGAATGGACATGTTTTCAAGGGAGACAACTTTCAAAATTGTTTTGCCTCCCTTCTGAAAAGTGATATGCTCTAAAAGGAAAGAATTTGTTCCCTCTGGGAGAATTAAAGTAGACCTCTTTTCAGAAGGGACTTCTTGTGGAGGCAATTAAAGAAGTCACAAAGCTTGCCTCCCTTGTAAAAATAGCAGGAAATCTACCAAGTGGATCCATTCTTCTAAAGCAAAAAGGCCACCATTATAAAAAACACACCTATTCAAATATATTGAGAATTTTACCATCAAAAAATGAAAACTTCCAGATGAAAAATTCTGGTAGTTGTCATATTTCTGCTCAAAATATAGATTGTGGGTACTTGTTAGAACAGCCTCAGCAAGGTGGTTCTAATGAGTACCCACAATCTGTTTTTGAGCAGAAATAAAATTAATGTATACCCATGTAAACCCCAGTTTTACTGTACAAAAGTGGGGTTTAAGGTGGTCAAAACTATACAGGTGTGTTTTCGTGATGTTTTTAGCCCAAAATTTGTTTCGGAGATGTTATACCCTTAAGGGTTTATTGGTTGTGAAAATAGGTGGGGAAGGGTAACAATTTGTCCGGCGTAATAATATTCATAAATACATGGCTTCAGACAAGCATGGTATCCTTATAAATATTTCTCATTTATCCATATAGAAACATATTCAGATCATGAAATCATTTCTAATGCTAACCATAATCTCCCCCTTCTTCTGATTCTAAGAGAGTAGTTATCGGTTACTGGTGAAAGTATGTGCACAAGTAGTTAACTACTTAGACAACAAATCCTGGCCAGAGGGGATGAAAACATTTTTTTTAAGAGTTGCCTCCCCTGAAAGTATATTGATTTGAGTTGAGGTTTTATGGTCCAGTCAACCCATTCAGGTCATGTAGAGCCGGTCAGTTTATCTAACCACACTTTTCCTGTGCAGGGACCCCTTGAAGTATATCCACTCCGTGAAATTCACAACACAAATTTAGAAACAAAACTAAAAAAGTTCTGTAGTACATTTTATTGTTACCCAACATAGGAGAGAGGTTATAGAAATGACCCTCATCCATTTGTGTGTGTGCATCCGTCCCAAATTTTGTGTCCAAAACTCTTCCTACACCTTTTGTTAGATTCTTATGAAATTTTGCGGGTTTCCTTTCTATGATATGAAGATGTGCATGTGGTTTTAGATTTTTAATGTGATCATTTTTGAGAGTTTCATCCCCTTTTTGACTTAGAATTTCCATTTTGAAAGCTTGTGTCTGCAACTCCTACATCTTTTGTCAGATTATTTTGAAAATATGCAGGTTATTTTGCTATGATATGAAAATGTGCATGTAGTTTTGGATTTTTGATCTGGTCATTTTTGACAGTTACGGTCCTTTTTGACTCAGAATTTCCATTTTCAAAGCTTGTCACTTGTTCTGCAACTCCTACTACATCTTTTGTAAGATTCTTTTGAAAATGTCCAAGTTCTCTTGCTATGATATGAAAATGTACAAGTGGTTTGGGATTTTTGATCTGGTCAGTTTTGACACTTATGGCCCTTTCTGACTTAGAATATCCATTTGCAGAGCTTGTCTCAGCGACTCGGGATACATTTTTTGTCAGATTTTTTTTTATTAAATTTTGCAGGTTTTCTTGCTACAAATGGTGATGTACTTCTGGATTTTTGATCAGACCATTTTTAAATGACTTGCAGCCTTTTTTGACTTGGAATATTCATTTTCAAAGCTTATGTCAACAGCTCCTATTACATTTGTCAGGATTGTTTTAAAACCTTGCATGTTTTCTTGCTATGATATGAAGATAAGCATGTGCTTCTGGATTTTTTATCCACTGTTTTCGATGAGTAGCAGACATTTTCGACTTTGACTTTCAATTTTTCAAAGCGTATATCCATAACTCCTCCAACATCTTTCATCAGATTATTTAAAAAAACTTGCAGGTTTTCTTGCTATGGTATGAAGATGTGCAAATCAATTCGGATTCTTGTTTCCACATTTTTGTCACCCGACTTAGAACAAGTGGGCTTTCGAAATGACACTCAAGGGTCCATGCACATCAAGGTATGGGTATATAGGTGGCTTGTTCAAATATTTTTGACAGCATTGTATCCCTTTGAAAATCTCATTGCCATAGTACATAATTTTTAAATTGTAAATGAAGAATTATCTTATTTCTGACATGCTTATATGTCAGGTGCCATTTGACCGTCTGCTTTTTATTTCTCATCAAACATATGAACTGGTTGATATATGACATATACTGTACATTTAATAAAATTCCTTGATTTTTAGAATTTCACCATATTTGACCTAAACACTTGGACAACCAGGCATATGTTTTAGCCGAAAAGTGCAAATATTTTTCTTATTTCTTCACAAAAAATATATGTTGTGGGTATTAGCCTCAGAAATAGCAGTGAGAGATGGTATGTGCCAGTGCTTAATATGATGTAATGTGCAAGATAAAGGTTAATGCTGAACCTACTGGGAAAATATAGATAGAACTTTGGTGAAGTTGATGTCACACCTGCACCCCACAAAAAGTAATGTTTATTAATATAGGAATTTCATCGAAAGCACATGCATTTTCTCATATGATGCCTAAAAAATTCTGCAAACCACATGCATACCTTCAGATCTTGAAGAAAAAAGATATTGAAAAGTTCCAAAAGTGGATATTAAATTGTATGAGAAGTTGTGTTCAAAAGGTACCCCCTGTCTATACACTGTCATAAAATCTGAGGTAAGAAAATGACAAAAATAAACCGGAAAAAGTGACAAAAGTAAATTTAAAAATTACATCCAAACCACATGCACATCTGCAGACCCTGCAGAAAATGTGTGCATAGTTTAAAAAAGATGGTATAAAACTACATGTATATGAGGAGTTCGATCACAAGGTACTCACTGTATACACTTTCATAGAATCAGAAAATGACACACAAAGTAGAAAAAAGTGACAAAAATTAATGCAAGGATTATATCAAAAGCACATGCACATCGTCAGACAATGAAAAGTTTCAAAAAGATAGGTATAAAATTGTATGAGGAGTTGTGCACACGAGGTACCCACTGTCTATATATTGAGGGTAAAAAATGACTAAGTTGCCATTGTAAAAAAAGTAACAAAAAATGATCTATTATATCTAAATCACATACACATCCTCATACCATGAAGAAATCACATGCAAAATTTCAAAACGATCAGTATAAAACTGTAAGAGGAGTTACGGTCACAAGACACAAGACATCCAAGGTAAATGTTGAAGGATGGGCAGACAAAAGGGCTGACGGAAACTTGCATGCTTAAGTAGCCCATGCTTAAGCATGTGCGACAAAAATATAGTGTCAGCAAACAATAGAATTTTTATTTATTTATTTATTTTTTTTCATATTTCCCAGAAATTAGGGTTTGATATTTAATGCAAATTGTCAATGGAGACAATTTTCTCCATGGTGGTGGTGGTAGTGGTGTGTGTGTGTGCGGGGGGGAGGGGGGGGGGTGCAGGGAATTTAAAGGTTTAAAAATACAGATACTGCTTGAACAAGTGCAATATATAGAGTTCATTCATTCTCCTATTTTAAATATGGGATTTATAAACCGAGGGAGGTAAAAAAAATCCGATAAAGAAAAGAGTGCGAAGTACGAGTTTCTTTATCGGATTTTTTTTTACCTCCCGAGGTTTATAAATCCCATATTTAAAATAGGAGAAATGAATAAACTGTATATTACATGCATTTTGCCGCAATAGAGTACATTTGTGGCAAGTCTAGTCTGCCAGTTTGTTTACGCTGTCATTTCTATTTTGGGTCGGCATAGTAATACACTGACAGTTCGAAGCAGTGAACACTCGGGCGCCATTTTGAAAAAACTAAACAGATCGAGAGATTGAAAAGTGATAAAATATTCCCATTTAAATGGGTATTTATGTGTTTCTGTGCTCAGATAGGATTAATTTCTATGCTTGTGACCTGATTCAACGAAAAAAGCATACGGATTTAAACATTTTCAGCTGGAAAGTAAGGATTTGAGATCATCCCACGGGTCAAAATCTAGGCCATTCATATGTTACAAAAAAAAAGTAGTTCTGGTTAAAGAGATTTATTTCCCCGGCTAAGAGGAAATATTTCTTCTTAGAAAACAAGGAAAATACCAGTTTTATGTCTGGTAGAAATCATGGTATTTCTTGGTTATGCATGTAATATAAACAGTTATAATAATGGCTAAAAGTGTGCTGTAACAATGGCTAAAAGTGTGCTGTAACAACAGCTAAAATTGCTAAAAATGTGCTCTGTAAGTAGCTATAACAAGTGCAGTACAAATCATTAATTCAACATCAACAATTTAACAAATTACTTATTTGACAATTCAAAAAAGCCATTTTTGAAATTTGCTGTTAACAATTTATCCAGTAATTATTATGTCGTGTATTTTTTCTTTCATGAAACAGTTTTGAAAAGTTCATTGATATACTGTGGTACAACATATTAATATATACAAAATCAAGCTATTCAACAAGTCAAAGAAAGGTAAATATGAGATCAAATCTATTAGATGATATGCACAAACTTAGAGCAATTTGTAAAATCTCTCTCTCTCTCTCTCTCTCTCTCTCTCTCTATCTCTCTCTCTCCTCTCTCTATATATGTACTCTCTCTCTCTCTCTCATATATATATGAGACATGTGAAAAGGTGTCTTTAGGGGTATATGGAGATAGTGAAGGCCCAGAGATCAGCCTTCACATCCACACAGGCCGATCAGGGCCTTCACTGTCCACACAGAAATATTGGGTACTGTAGAATATAATGACATATAGCCAACTTTGGATCAGACTATATGGCTTCAGTGGCTGCTCAGGATCTTTACTTTTCAAATGTGCCCCGAAGACACCTTTTCTTGTGGTCTGGCTGATATCATTAATCACAGAAAGGTACATGATATGTATTGATAATTTGTGTCTAATGTACAGGTAAGAATAAATTATACTGTGTTTACCTTAAATATTCAGAAATCTTAACCCCTTATCATACGTCTCTGAAAATTTGAACAAATCCATTTGACAATCTGCTGATGTGTCTAAAAACTGTATGAGCGGTAATCCTTGTAGTCTCTTTTCTCTGGTGGCTACTCTTAAAGGAAAGAATCTGCTCCCAGTTTTTGAAAGGTTTCAAATCTTGGGAGGCTACCTCCTGTCTGCAAAAGTTGTCTCCTCTTTTGCAAAATGGCAGCAAAAACTTTCAGGCATATCCATTTACCATAAATTCCCCAACCAGCCTGCACAGTTTTGACTGTTTTCTGTAAAAAAAATATTAGCAAAGGTCCTTATACTGTGCATGTGAGCATAACTGACACTGACCAAACAAGGCAGGAAATGCAGGTTGGTCTATGTCTTTGCTACTGATTTACTGTATTTATCCGTATTCGGAAAGATAAGCCCAAGCAAACTGTAGACCCAGATCAGATGCCATAGAAAGCATCTGAGCAGGTCTGCACTGTATACCACTCATCCTGCAGTTTTAGACAGTTAAACCTGACTTGCAGGCCACCTGTATTAAGCAATCACCTCTATAAAGAGGCCATGTTTTTAAATCCTTTGAAAGTCAAAAATTATTTGTAAATCTACCTGTAAACCTACTATGCAAGCACCTGTCTTACTAAACCATCTTTTGGCATTCTCTTAGGTGCTTACTAAACATAGGTTAACATGTATTAACAGGTAGTGAAATTATGTGTAAGTCTACCTGCATTAAGCAAGCACCTGTCTTATAAAACCACCTTTAGGCCATCTCTTAAATGCTTGCTCAAGACTACGGAATTGCTTGACTGTGCGCTTAAAGGGGTATGTGCGGCAATTAGATCGAATATGTTAAGTAAATATGGTACCTGAGCAAACACTCTAGATTCAGATCAGATGCCATATTTTATGGCATCTGATCTGGGTCGAGAATGTTTGCTACTCAGACATCAACAGATGGCAACATTTTAGATTTTTATTTTCCTTCACTGCAGCTATTGATTAGTGCCATGTGGCCACCATAAAATGTTTCCCTGTACTTCACCACAGTGCAGATTATATTTTTATTTTCTCTGGGATCATTGAGCCCTTTCTGGTTACTTTGAACACAGGTGCTTGAAGTTTAGTCCTTAACCTATAAAAAGGCCAAATCTAGGGTCTAATCCGCTTCATAAATAAATGAAGCCTATACAGGCTAGAGAGTGACGTTTTTCACTTATGGACTAAACTTCAAGCACCTGTGCTTTGAAAATCGGATACCACTTTAACTAGTGCTAGGGAGCATATGCAGCTTTGCAAACTTCATTGCTGTATCGAGGGTTGAGCGCAAGACTGGCGTAAGTCAGATGGTTGTTTTCCCCCAAACCTAATCTCCTCACCATGAAGGCGTTATGAAGATTACAACATTTCTTTCTGTAAACAATGAAAATTTAGGTGCCACTGCTCGTATGAGCAATGGCACCTAAATTTGCATTGTTTACAAAGGGGTCCAAGTTGCCCCTAAACAAGGGTTTCAAAAATATGTTTGAGTTACTTTAGTCTTGCACTCAACCCTTGGTATATGAAGAAACTTAATAAAAATGAGTCTCTGATTTTCATTCTTTACTGTGTTCTTTGCTTCCAAAGGAAATCCTTTAGACTTTTATTGTTCAAATCTTAGAACAAGTATGATAAGGAGGTATGGTGTGGGAATATTTAAGGTAAATACTGTAATAATTCATTAGTGTATTTACCAGTCAATCTACTTCAAGAAGTAACTGTCCAGCAGTCTATTCTATTCAAAATAATTCAGAAATAATGGATACAACTAAAATATACCTCAACAGCTTTATAACACTACTGCTGGTATTCCAAGCAAAATGCATGTTAGCTAAACAACCCTGTTGTATCGAAGCAAAATTGTACAGATTATATCAGAAAAATGACAATACATTTTTGTTCGGATTCAACACCTTTGGGATCCACCTTTAAACCATCTTATATCTGAAACCATCTAAAAATTAACCATTTTGTAATTAGGTTCCAGTGTACTGACATTCTCTTATTTCTTCAATAAAACAATGCATACATGTTGTGGGTACACATTGCCTTGGCAAGTCAATTCTTAGAAATGTGTGTTTCTAAAACACTATGCCCAAATTATAGACTTGTCTCTACAAAAATGCCAAACTTGTAAAGGGATATAACTCTCATAAAATTAATCTGATTTTGTTTTTGTTTTTTTTTTCCAGAAATTATACATGTGATCTTATCAGCCCCAATAAGTCTGCCAAACAGCAAGTCCTAGCTCAAATACTTTCTGAAATAGTTGTGAAATGAGATGAACAGAATGAATGAATGAATGAATGAATGAATGAATGAATGAATGAACAAAGCAAAAACAATATGCCTCTTCAACGTTTTCAAAGTTGGGGAATAGTGAATGCAAATAACAATTTTATAGAAAGATGAAAACAAAAAAATATACATATATATTTATCTGGTTATCCTCTCGTATTAAACATAGAAGGCAAGTTTGTTCAAATTATGGCAATTTTTAAAGCTAGCACTATTCAAATTATACATAAATGTATTTACAATTCATACCAATTATAGTACATAAAAAATTATATTGTTTAATGATATTTTGAAACTTTTTTTCTCTAGAAAATAGACTTTGACATTTCATGCAAATTGTCTCTTAGACAATTTGCATGAAATGCCAAAACCTATTTTCTACGACTTATATAAAAAAAAATATCAATTTGTCATCTACTGAATTATCCCAGAGAGCAGTATAGATTAATTTTGTTGTTATGTCTATATGTACATGTATATATATTCATCTTAGTGATATTCATATATAGGCTCCAACATGAAAAAAGGACCCTTCTGGCTTATATAACCTGTGCAGCCTGATCAGAGCCTTCATTGTTGGATAATGTAGAAAATATCAATGAACAGAAAATTTCCTGGTCATATGGCATAAATGCACAAGTCATCTGGACTGTCACTGTGCACATTTGACTTAACCCTTAAAATGCTAATCACTACTGCAGCAGACAACATTCTAATTTTGTTTTGTATTTTTCAGAGAAAATAAAGCATGACATTTCATGTGGATAGTCTGCCTAGCAAATAGTTCATATGAAATGCCAAGTTATACTTTCTCTGAAAAATAATATGAAAAATAAGAATGTCATCTGCTGAAATTTTGCTAATAGCACTGTAAGGGTTAAGCATCCTTTTCTCATACTGAAGTTCATATTGTATATCTGTGAGCAGTAAAAACCTTGATCAGTATGCATATTTATGCAGTATAATGAGGCTGTACACTTATACAATCTAGTCAGGGTCTTCAGAGTTTGCCTACATAGTAGGACTTTCTACCATTAGCATGCTGGGTACAAAGCTCAGCAGACATTTTCAAATATCTTTCTTATCTTGCCCAGAAAATACGGTTTGATGGTTTCATGCAAATTGTCTCCTCAGGGGACAATTTGTATGAAATGTCAAACCATATTTTCTAATGGAAAAAAGAATCACTTATCACAAGTTTCTCATCAGTTAAATTTCCCCATGAAGTGCTATTTTTTTTTTTTTTAAATTCATGTACAGAGTGACCAAGGTCTTTGCTTCATATGCAATCACTGATTCTAGGTGAGTCATCACAATAAATTACAATATTTTATAAAGATAAAAAAACATAAAAGTAGAACTGTTTGAAAACAAAACGAACTATGGCAGCAATGAAACAACTTAACTGATCAATATAGACCGATCAAATTGACCTGTCGGCCTGACGTTTTAATCATTAAAACGCTAGGGTGGGCGGGTGGGTGGGGAGGGGGGATGTGGGGCAGCTGGGGTGCACATAATATAAAATTTAGAATGTTTTCTGCTATGGTCTCTTTAAACATCAATTAACACTGATGCTAATGGGATCTGCACCAAAATAAATACATCCCCTCCTTGTCGATTGGTGGGTTGGGGTGTGTGTGTGTGTGTGTGTGTGTGGGGGGGGGGGGGGGGGTGGAGGGGGGTAAGGACATAATTTTAATTTAGAATGTCTTCTGCTATGGTCTTTTTAAACATCAAGTTACACTGCTGCTAGGAGGCATAGACAAACTTGGAAACTACAGTACTGTTTACAAAGCATCCCAATATAACTGGGACTCTTATGTTGGCTCTGTCATGAGTTCTTTGTTTCAAAGGTTACCTTTATAGCTTTATTATCTGTAAAGATGTATCACTGGCTTCACATTAAATGCAGGACTTTTTAACTGTCATGCTTTAACTCTATTGTGTATGTGTCACAATGAATATTAAATGTCAGGGATGGATGCAGGATTTCTGTAAGGACAGTTTTAGCAAAACTTTACACAACTGTCTCAAATTTTTATAAATCTGCCCATGAAAACAAAATATTTCTGGCTTGGAAAGGGGGCTTCAACTCCCCCCCCTCCTGCTCCCCCCATCCCCTTTGAACCCCATCTGGATCCGTCCCTGAATGTAAAGGTCAAAGGGAGAGATCAATTAGTTCAATCTATAGGTTTTACTTGTTTTCATTCCAAACAGAGTGATGTCACTCAAATGATTTTTTAAAGCCACATATGTTTAGCACCATATATTATACATACAAAATATTCTATAATCAAAAACATAACAGTTTAAAGGTTGATACCTGAGCTACTTTGGTTGCTACCTGAGCTACTTTAAAAAAAAACTACAGTCCTACTACAACTACCCTTTTTGAATCAGCTGAAGGGTGAGAATGACCATATAAAATATTTAATGATCAAATCTCCACAAAAGAATGTTGCCGACCCAGCTGGGGTTGAACCTGCAACCTCCTGATCACCAGTTGGACGCCCATCCAACTGAGCCACTGAGGCAATAGTGTTACAAAAAAGTTCTGGTGTATATTCTACATAAATTTAATTAGAATAAGTGTTCTGATACTCAAAAGTTTCACAAAATAATTTATGAGCTCAATGAGCTTCTCAAATATCTACCATCATTGTGATAGAAATATAAAAGCTTATTATAAAGTATATAAAAATAAAAATATATCACGGCTCTTAAAGCCTCTAGATTGTAATCGTTATTCCTAATTGTCCCCCTTGACCTAACCTGGCTACTTAGCTTAGTTAGCAAATTACCTATTTAGATAGTATGTTCTCCTATAACACTTTATTATCCAGCCCTCAGTACCATTTTATCACAAACTTGGGGCAGTTGAATTTCATTTGAATAATAATTTCAGAGATAACAAAAAGTAAGGTTTATCACAAAAACATGCCTATGTAATTTTGACCCCCTTAAACCACATTTTTATATGGTAAAAATTGGGGTTTACAGAGGTATATATTATTTTTCTTATTTCTGCTCAAAAACATAGATTGTGGGTACTTGTTAGACTGCCTCACTGAGGTGGCTCTAACAAGTACCCACAATCCATGTTTTGAGCAAAAATATGAAAAATATAGGCATTTTGTATCTGAAAATTTTCCTTTTTTGGTTGTGAAATTTTCACTATTTGAATAGGCATGCTTTTGTAATGTTTATCACAAATAGCTCAGGTATCAGCCTTTAAAGTAATCCATTTAAATGGTGGGAAAAGAAGTAGTGGTGGGTCTGTCTAAATATCGTCAATCACAAACTACAGTATATCTGGTACTTTCTGCATATGTTTATCACAAATAGCTCAGGTATCAACCTTTAAAGGAATCCATTTAAATGGTGGGGAAAGAAGTAGTGGTGGGTCTGCCTAAATATCTTCAATCACAAACTACAGTATATCTGGTACTTTCTGCATATGTTCAAATTCTGCTATATTCCTGAAGCATCAAATACACACAAAAGATAGATCAATGAAACCTACTCCTTTTGCAAAATTTTCAGAGCTCTAGTAGAGGGGAACTGATACTCTTTCAGGGAGGCAACTGTCAAAATAGTTTTGCCTCCCTTCTGAAAAGGAGTCTACTCTAAAAAGAAGGAATTTGCTCCCCTTGGAAGTCACAAAAGTTACCACCCTTACTTAATGGCAGAAAAGCTACCAAATGTATCTAATACCATTAAGCCAGTATTCAGTATTTTCTTTTTACTCCAACAAAACACACCTTGTTTATTTATTATATTTGCCTCCCTCCCTCTTTCTTTCTTTCTACTATTACTATAGTCCCTTCCTTTCTTTCTACTATTACTGCAGTCAGTCATATTCGACGTACCTACAGGAAGCCAGTTTTGCAGGGTGGACCACTAAGGAGCAATTTTAGCAATGGTAGTGGGCTCTGCAACCTGCGCAGGGGTTCACAGTTAACATCTCTATCCAAAGGACTGTGCGCTGTATTAGTTAACATCTCCATTCAAAGGACTGTGTATTGTATTAACATCATCCCTGCCAAAGATGCTTATGGAGCATATTTGGACCCAGAAAATTTCTCACTCAAAGTGGGGATTGAACCAAGGACCTCTTGCACCAGAGGCAATTGCATTAACCACTGCGCTACCATGCTCTCTCGTTATTCTAATGATTATCCACAAGGTATGTTTTGGTAGATAAACTAGAAAAAGTTATTCTCATTGAAACTTCAGCACTTTTTATTCTATCCCAATACTTTTGCAGTGTTGACTATTCAACATAAAAACAAGTAACCCCTCACTATCATGAGATAGGGTATAACAATTGCTTAATATAATTTTTTCCAAGTAGTTTTCAAAACATGAAACCATAAAATTCCATATATAAAACCCTGTTTTGTAATGGGTAAAGTCTTCTTCCACTTATCCTGCAAGTGCTAGAGCACTGTATATCACAGACTTATAAGCTACATCATGTATAAAAGGGGCTTAACCCTTAAAACTGCAAAACAAAATTGTAGTGGATAACAGTCTATTTTTTTTCATTCTTCAGAAAATAATAAGGCTTAACATTGACTGCCCAGCAGACAATTTACATGAAATGCCAAGCCTTATTTTCTCTGAAAAATAATGTTAACACAAGCCCAGATCAACGGGCACAATAGCACGCATTGACCTTAACCCTTGTCCTGCTGAACCCAGATATGCCCTGCCTTTGCAAACAGTGTAGATCCAGGTCAGTTAGCTTCTGAATTTGTATCCATAACTTGGATCAAGCAATCTGATTGGCGGAAAATTAGAAGTGGGTGTGGCATCTTAATTTATTTGGCATACAGAATCTGCTGGGAAAAAGCAAAGTCACTACTCACACCACTTAGATATGAGCATTTCCTGTTTGCATAGTGTTACATTATTTACCCCAAACATTTGGCAAACAAGAAAAACGACTAAAGGCATTATGGACGGGATTTTTAAATAACAAAGAGAGTAAGAGTTGTCTCTCTTGCATGTGAAACATCTACTGGTCCTCCTCTTCATCCCTACCAAATATGAAAGCAATCCATTAATGAATAAAAGTAATAAATAACTTTGAAAAAAGGTTAACCAAAAGGTAAACCTTGGATGACGCCTGATGCCTGAAGCCCGCCCAATGCCCGCCCGCCTGTACATCGCTATTTTAAAGGACGAATTTTTTAAAAACCCGTCCAAAACTGCCTGAGCAAATAGTGAAGTCACAGATCAAACCACTCCTCAAGGAGCAGTTTGATCAGGATTCTACAGTTTGTCATTGAACCAGAGGAGGAGCAGTTTCATCAGGATCTTCACTGTTTGCCACACAACTGGGATTTTTTTAAATGCCCTACCAACTAGTAAAATGAACTTCTCCAAACTTTAGGATAAGTATGGTAAAAAGGTATGGTGTCCACATATTAAAAGTACAGCCGACTCTCATTATCTCGACCTCGCTTATCTCGAATAACCGCTTATCTCAAAGTGAAAATCTGGTCCCTGCTTAAACATGAGAATCTAACAACAGGTAACAAAATATTGTGGAAAAGAGGAGAAATTGTTCCTTAGGAGCAATTTCTCCTCTTTTCCACAATATTTTCAATATATCTCTAACTTAGGAGTCAAAAACATATTCATTCTGTTAAAGGTGGTTGTTCGATTAACTGTTTTCCTCAGTTCCGAAAATCTGATATGTCAAGGTACAGATATCTCGAAGTGTTTCATACAGTCCCTTGGACTTCCAGATAACGAGTCAACTGTATTTATAGTAAGTCCCCATTTTCATTTGATGTAGCTCATATTATATTCCAATCTCTTTGCTGTTCCTTTGACGATCATCTTAATTATATTGCTGGTATTGACTTTTCTGTATCTTTTTCCTCTGCCTCTCCAGTAAATTACGCAATGTTTTCCCAGCATTACCATAACTGTCTGATGATGCTGAAAGTATAAAAAAAATTTAGGATATCTATTACTGTTACCCTAATAACCCTAAGTATTGGGGCATATATGCCTGGGCAAACAGTGCAGACCCAGAGCAGACGCTGCAAAATGCAGCGTCTACTCAGGGGCTACACTATTTGCCACTCATCCAGCAATATTTTAAACACATCAGCAGGTAATGGAACAAGCCATTTTCAAATTTTAGGAAAAGTATGGTAAGGAGTTAAGGTGTCTACGGTAAAAACGGTATTATTATTACTATTATTATTATCTATTACTTCAATGTTCTTTACCTTTAAAGCAAGGGCAGCATTCAATTTTTTTTTTTTTTCTGAGAAAATAAGACTTGACATTTCATGTAGATGATTCATATGAAATGTCAAGCCAGCCTTCTTTTCTCTGATACGTAAAAAAAAAATCAAAGTGCCATCTGCTGCAGTTCTGACTGGCACAACATTTATGCCCTGAATATTCAATGAATTCTGTGAGTCAAAAAGGTCTGTTTAACTCTTAAAGCCCTTTGCAAGTTTTTAGCAGACAACACTTTGAAATATGTTTTTTTTTTTGTTTTTTTTTTGCTTTTTCAGAGAAAATAAGGCTTGACACTTCATGTGACTCTTCTACTGGAGAGATGATTCACATGAAATGTCAAGCTTTATTTTCTCTATTTTTTTTATTTATTTATTTCATTATTATTATTATTTTTTTTTTCAAAGTGTTATTTGCTGCAGTACAGATTAGTGCAGAGCTATATAGAAGCTGCCTTGATGGTTTCTTAGATTGCAAACTGTTAATGTCATTGCAACATTGCAGTCCATAATCAGATGCCACATTTTGCAGCCTCTGATCTTGGTCCACACTGATCTACACTGTTTGCCAAGAGATTTTGTCACCTCTTCTCAAAGGAAGAAAACTTTTGCAGACACCTCTTATCTGGGGCTATGAACATAATAGTGAGTGTTTAGAGTCAGATCAACATGGCAATTTTATCTAGTGCTGTCTAATCGAAGTCTACATATTTATCTTACACAGTACCTGGGTCTTTTTCCCTGCCCTAGACAGAAAGCTTCTTGTTTCTTGTTTTGTTTTGTTTCAACCAAATGTATTGCTTCTTCCCTAGTATTTCCTTTCAAAAATAGAGGCTATTCTTAAAGTGAAGAATTTGCTCCCAGAGGAAGCAAATTCTTTCCTTTAGGAGTAGTACCAAACAAGAAGAGAGATAAATATACATGTCAGAATTACTTCCCTTGCAAGTATAAACAAGATGGACTGCAAAGTTTAAAAGCTCCATATTTCTTAAAAAATAGACATTATTTTTTTATCAAAGAAAGGTTCAATAAATTGATATATAGTATTAATATGATCATAAAATGTGGTATCTGACAGCCTGTACAATTTCAGTTAGTCTCTCACTTTTGAACTGGATCAAATATGAAATAATTTTTTATCGTATCTCTGAATTAATGTTGGCAACATTAATTCAGAAATATGATAAAAAATCATTTCATTTCAAGAATGAGAGACTAACTGAAATTTTACAGGCTGTCAGGTGCCACATTTTATGATTGTATTAATACCATATATCAATTTATAAAACCTTTCATGGATAATAAAATGTCTATTTTTGAGGAATATGGAGCCTTTAAGACCAGTGTCTTCAAACAAATGTTTTCTTACTGCTCAAAAACTATGGCAATTCAAATTAGTTCCAACAATATATTTTTGTGTAAAAATTAGAAAAATATCAATATTTTCAGTGAAATAATGATGGTCTGGTGTTTTATTCCCTTTCAACATTATTTAAGACATATCAAGATGATGGAAGGGTGATAATGAAAGGGTCTAGGCAACAGACAGTTGCTCCACACAGTCATGAGCAGAATTCTGCCTCCAGTTGGATTCGAACCTAGGAACTGAAGATCCAAAGTCACAAGCACTAACCACTCTGCTACCAGGACACTTCTATATTTTCAGTCAAAAATCCAAAAGTGTCCAATCTGGAACAACAGTCAAACTTCGATGGCTCGAACCCCTTTGGGAACATGAAAATTTGTTCGAGACAGCGGTAGTTCGAGCCATGGAGGGTTATTATTAGTAGCATACCAGGAGGCATAATGGAGATAATATTATGTGGGATATCTTTTCGGTGTTCTATATTATAAATGTATGTTGTGTGTACTCATTAGAATTGCCTCATTGAGGCAATTCTAATGAGTACACACAACATACATTTGCAAGATAAATATCCCTAAATTATCCGTATATAGTATTTGGAGGAAATCCCTGCGGACTCAAGAACGTGTGTGACTCATCCATGGTAAACGAGCCATCGGGGTTCGAGCCATTGAAGTTCTACTGTATATGTTCTCTCTCACCATCAGAATCGGTGGAGTAATCTGGTGGGTTATCTGGAGTGAAACTTGGTGGTTTTCCTGCATAATCTTCAGGAAATCTAGTATTATCTGCTCGCTCTTTACGACGCTGCAGAATGTATCTCAATTCAGCAGTACTTCTTGTCCTGTACTGTAAATATCAAAATACATAACAGACTAAAACACAGTATACTGACAAAGCTACATCTTTATACAGATGTTAACCCTTGACATTCTAATCACAACTACAGCAGATGAAACTTTGAAATATGAGTCAGCGCATGACAAAACCTACAATAAGACCTTTGTGACCAGCAAAGGCTCAAATAAGCCTATAAATCCAACCAGTATGGCAAGGGTTCTCATTTAATCCTCTATGGATAGCCTGGAGGCTGTAAAAGGCACATGCTATCAGCGAAGACTCTGATCAGACTGCGTGGATGCACAGCATGCTGGGTCTTCACTGGATGCTTAAGTCATTATAGGTTTTGTCATGCGCTGGCTCATTTGTTTTGTTGTTTTTTTTATTTCTCACAGAAAATAAGGCTGGATATTTCATCTGAATTGTCTGCTAGGCAGACAATTCACACAAAATGTCAAGTCTCATTTTCTCTAAAAAGTAACAAAATCAATTTTAAAATGTCATCTGCTACACATATGCTTAGCTCTTTAAGGGTTAAATGGATTAGCTTTTAAATTATAACGCTAGATTCTCAGGATAAAAAAAAAATGACCTGATGACATATGCAACCAGTGCAGGTGATCAGTCTACACTGACTGATCATATAATTTACAGCCTTTAAACATTCTATTAGTGAACAACATAGCACCTGATCAGACTTCACAACTATGAAGGCTAATCTGGATCTACAGTTTGCCTTTCTCATAAAGTTAATCTCTATATGCAGAGACTCACATATTATGAAGCATATTTTACATAAATAATAAATACAAATCAATAATAAATACTATACTTTGAGTAGACAAAATGATTTGAACACATCTGAACTTCACGTCATATGTGTGTTCACATCAGACGGACTGAACCCAGATTATATCGGATTTAACTGAACACAAAAAGCAATACGTCCACTCAGAAGGCTGACATATTTCATAAGACAAGGTTATTTATTATGCACATGTGTCATAAAAGTAAAGAATGAAACATGAATGAGGGACATTCAATAATTTCTGCTTACGTTGTATCAACATGCATTATCATGCTAGTAACATATACTAGAAATGTAGCAAACAATATTTACACAAAAAAAGTATGGAATAAACTGTTGAAATTTCATGACATCTATCATAGCCCTTTTCATACTTAAGTTTCTGAACTGGACTTTTCCATCTTTGAATCTGAACATACCATCATTGTGAATATGGATGTCAGTCATAAATTACAAATAGAAAGGCAAACAGTATAAATAATACCTTACACCACAGTTACTCTTCTGAACTGTGAGCAGGCAAACAGTATAAATAATATCTTACACCACAGTTACTCTTCTGAACTGTGAGCAGACTATCAAGATGTTTTCCTTCATCCCTTCCCAGAAGTCTCTCGAGTTCTTTTTTCTCAAGGTCAAAGAGGTCAACACCACCATAACCATTGAGCAGGTCTATACATCTGCAATAAACAACAAAACTACTAACAAATATAAACTAACACTAATATATATATACTAACAAGTATAACCTCAATGGCTCGAACACGGATAGCTCGTTTACCGTGGATGTTTCGAACTCTTTTTTCAGTCCCTACAAAATTCTTCCAATAGCTCAAGAAACAAATATTTAGGGATTTTTTTCTTATTTTATCATGGAATTGTATGTTGTGTGTACTCATTAGAATTGCCTCATCGAGGTAATTCTAATGAGTACACTCAACATACAATCATTGTGTAGAAAATCAACAAGATTTCCCTAAATTATCACTATTTGCTTCCTAAACTGGTGCCATGATTAACCCTAAGTGGCTCAAACTACCCATGTCTCGAACAAATTTCCATGGTCCCAAAGATGTTCGAGCCATTGAGGTTCGACTGTATATCTACCAGTACATGTATATGTAAAAAAATTGAAAAAGGAAATCTCTATTACAATAACTAAATAGTTGCAAGGTGAAACAAGATGCTCAAGTCCAGTGGATACCAGAAAACAGGATGTGACATTTCATGCAAATTGCAGACAACTTGCATAAAATGTCGCTTCCTGTTTTCTGGGAAAAATAATTTTACCCAGCATGCTAAGCATTAAGCAATAATGTCTCCTGCTGATATGTTGCCATAACAAACCTAAATGTTTGTTTGTCCTAAAAACATGTATAATCATCTTACTGCTCTCTATTGTCATGTCAAATCAAGTTTCATAAGGCGAGCTTACACCTTAAAGCATCAGTCACCAATGACAAAGTCCTCACAGAATTATTTTTACCCTCTCCCAGGAAAAATCTTGAAAACTATGTCTAGAATCGCTTCCAAAACAGGGGTTATTCTTAAAGGACAGAATTTGCTCCCAAAAGGAGCAAATTCTGGGAGCAAATTCTCTCCTTTAAGAGTACCCCTGTGGTAAAGAATCAAAATATTTTATGTTCATGCCACTTTGTTATGAATATTTTTCTTCAGGATTTACCCACAAGCATATTGTGCGTAATGAACACTATGCCTATGATCACAGCCACAGATTTGTGATATTTTTTGCAGAGGCACTTCTAATGAATTGTTTGTTTGTGTTGAGGTTTTACGGCCCAATCAACCCAATGAGGTCACGTCGAGCGCGGTCAGTTTACCTAACCACACTTTTACTGGGCAGGCTTAGTCCTCTATGTGGTTAACCAGTATTGTGCACATTTTTTCACCAGAGCCTGAGAACTGCCCTTCTTGAATCAGCGGAAGGGAGAGAATGACCGTAGAAAATATTTCATGATCAATCTCCACGAAAGAATGTTGCCGAGCCCAGCAGGAGTTGAGCCCACAACCTCCTGGTCTCCAGTTGGACGCGCATCAAACTGAGCCACCGAGGCCAGTACTTCTAATGAATACCCACAATGTACATTTTCATGAAAGAATAAGAAAAGTATTTACCACATACCCCTCTTATCTAGAGCTATTTAGCAGACACTTAAATAATATCTATCTCCTCTACTGCCATTAAATATTCTTGGGTAACTCACCTTCTAGAAAATCCTTTGACTTGAAGCCAGCCTTTGACCTCTTCAGGCAAGGAGTGTTCTGTGATATTCTGCTGTATCGGTGGTGCTCTTGGACTGTGTGGGGCTGCAGATGGAGGTTTCTCATCTTTTACATTGATACGCTGTCGAAGCTCATTGTGCAAGTCTTCACTAAATTGCTCTGTGAAAAAAACAGGACTTGGTGTGATTAGAAACTGAAATGGTTTTGATGGACAAACTTTCAAAGCTGTTTACATTACTAACACTTAGCATGCTGGATAAAAAAAATTCAGCAGACAACATTTTGAAATATTTTCCTTATTTTTTTCCCAGAAAACAGAGTTGGACCTTTCATGCAAAAAGTCTCTTTAGGCTACAATTAGCATGAAATGTTAAATCCTGTTTTCTGGGCAAAATAAGAAAAATATCAATTTGTCATCTGCTGAATTTGCTCAAGGAGAGGTAAAGATTGAATGCCAATTTTGACCACCCACAGTTAACCCTTCACCTGCTGAATTGTTTTGCATAATGTAGTCTCACTGCTGAATTAATATACAATAGAAGAGTTTCGTAAGCTCCAATCCAATCTCTGACTCCCTGTTGGAATCTGAAGTTGCATGCAGGTTATTAAATTACAGCAAATAAACAATAAGACTATGAGGAGATGTGGATCAGATGATGATGATGATTTTTACATCCCTTTCAACATTATTTAAGTCATAGAGAGGCAACGGAATCTATAGATCTGCTTATGCCAAACCAGTTGCCTAAAAACAGGCTAAGTGTTCCTTTGGAGATGATGGTGCCTGTTTCCTGGGAAGCCAGGATATGGGCCTCCAGAGCTTGTGAAACAGTTCCCAGATCAAGGGCAGCTGGTTCCAGAAGCTGGTTTAGAATACTATTAACAAGTGTAGGATACTGTTTTACAAACATTATTGCCCTGTCCCCTGAAGAGTCCACATAGGATGAAACCCAACCCAGGAAAATGCTTCAACATTAGGAATACAACAAAGCAATTTCGGGATGATGAGAGTCCAAGTCCAACTACAAGCACTTATTTCTCAGTGTACAAAAATGTGCCTGAAAATAAAATGCATTTTCTTAAACCTGAAAGCAGCATAAAATATGCAGTCATTTAAAAAAAAATATGAGAATATAGGGTATTATATATTATATATCATCTAAAAAACTGATTTACATCACATCAAAGCCATATTGTTTTGAAAAAATACAAAATTGTGATCTGTTAATTTTGTGTTAAGATAAAAACAATAAAAACAAGAACACTGCAACAGCACTTACTTTCTGATCCTGAGGATGATTTTGATCTTGGTGAAATATTTGGTGAAAGTTCTGGATTCTCTGAGAAAAAAAAGAAGAGAAAATGCTAGTTAAATACAGGGATACCTCATTATAACATGATTTTCTGTTAACATGATTTTTCATATCATAACATAGTTTCTGTCATAACATAGTTTAAAGATGGGCTCCAAACTGTTGTATACCAACAAAAATGTATAGATTATATAGAAAAATGACCACTGATGGTCATTTTTTCTATAAAATCTACACATTTTTGTTTGGATATAACATGGCTGTTTAGCTCACGTGGACTTTGGTTTGATTCATTTTTCTATACAATCTATACATTTTTGTTTGGTTACAACATGGTTATTTAGCTACCAAAGTTTCTGCTTTTGATCCTAGTAATAGTGTCATAAAGAGGTGGTGGCATAACATCAGATTGTTCAAATTTAATCAAAGAGACTCATTTGTGTGAAATTATATCATATAATCTATTAAGAGCATCTAAAGTTATAAAAGAGTAAAAGATTTTTTGCAAGACAATATTCTAAAAATATCTACAGTAAATGTCCTAATATTTCAAGGACTTTATTCCATACTTTTTCTTCCTAAATTTTACATTTTATGTGGCTGTTAAAAAAATATGGCAACTAGTGTAGATGCTGATAAGAGTCTGATCTGGGTTTGCAGTATTTGCATATACCATTTGGTGTATGAAATTTTAGGACATTTACTGCATGTAATTAAAGGTATTATTGGGTAAGTATGGATTTTACAGTTCAGTATTCTAATACTTTTATGGTTCATAAAAATCAGAAAAAGAAAAAAGTAAAAAAAAAAAAAGTACAAAAGATGGTAAATTGAAAGACCACTTTTTTTCCCTCATATCGTGCAATTTGTGTATTTTCATGTGAAGATGTCAACATTTTCTTTTCATACTGTGTATATCAATTAATTCTTAAAGTGCCATTCAAAATTTTAAGAAACAACATTCCATTTTTTTCTGTGAAAATAAAGCCTGAGATGATTCACATCAAATGACAAGCCTAATTTTCTCAAAAAAAAAAAAAACACACTAAAAATTCAAAATGTCATCTGCTTCTGCTGAGAATGGCGCTTCAACACTTAGCATGCTTTGAGCAGTCACTAGATATTTTGACTTAGTTTTGCGTATTTTTCCAAGAAAATAGGATTTGACATTTCATGAAAATTGTCAACTTGCAAAAATAAGATGACATTTCATGCAAATTGTCTCCAAATTTGCCTGAAATGTCAAACTGCCTATTTTCTGGGGAAAAATAAGAAAAAATACTTCAAAATGTTGTCTGCTGTAATTTTTACCCATAATGCTAAGTGTAAGGGTTAACTATATCTATATCTATAAAAATCTAACAAATTACTAAAGGCTGCATCTACTTATAAAAAGCATAAAACACGGAAAAGCAGGGCCCAGTTGTTCAAAGCTAACGATGTCGTTAGTTAACGATTCGTTAAAATTTACATCGAGTGATACGCAAATATGCTGAAATTTTTTGCTGAAAAAATGTGAGTAGCTTTTGCAGTGCAAAAGCTTCTCACATTTTTTCAGCAAAAAATATCAGAATATTGTATATTGAATCCGCTAAAACAGTTAACAAAATGACCCTTAACGAGCTCGTTAAGCTAACGACGCTTTGAACAATTGGGCCCTGGTTTTATACCATGTGATGCCCAGCAGGAATACAGAGGATTAGTATAAAATTAGTAAAATAAACATCTAAAATTATGCAAATGCTTAAACACAAGAGGACTAGCTATAAAGAAATTACAGTGCTGATCCATAGCCTTGAAGCCAGGAATTATTTTTTCATAGCCTGGAATTAATTAATTAATGCATTAAAATGGGTTATTCTTTTAACACTTAAAGCACCAAGCAAGATTTAACACCAACTGCGGTGAAGTCAAATAAAATCTAAAAAGGTTGTCCTTGGAAACAAAGAACACATAAGAGAATGAAAACCAGTCTCAGTTTAATTCAGACTTTTCATATGACAGCATTGTAGTTTGCAGGGATGCATAGCATGCCGCCTAGCACAGGCTTAAGCAGAACTCAATTTTCCAAGACATCACAAAAACATGCCTATATAATTTCGACTCCCATAAACCCAACTTTTATATAGTAAAACTGGGGTTTACAGGGGTATACATTATTTTTCTTACTTTTGCTCAAAAACATAGATTGTGGGTACTCGTTAGAACTGCCTCACCTCGGTGAGGCAGTTCTAACGAGTACCCACAATCTATGTTTTCAGTAGAAATATGAAAAGTATAAGAGATTTTTATCTGAATTTTTTTCAGTTTTTGGAGTTGAAATTTTCTATATTTTTGAATAGGCATGTTTTCATAATGATGTCAGTATGGGTTCTATGATCCCCAGGAAAATAACAAGACAAAGTGACCTGTGGGTTACGTATAACCCTGTCAGTACAGGGAGAAGTTTTTTATGGCTGCGATACGACACTAAACACCTGCTACAGTGAAGTCAAATAAAATTTATCAAGGCTATTCTTGGAAACAAAGAACACATAAGAGAATGAAAATCGGGAGTCTCAGTCAAATTGAGATTCTTCATATGAAAGCATTTTACTACTGTGACCACATCAAAAAGTTTTGTTAGTATATTAAATTGTGACGGTGCAAAATGTGACACAAAATTTTACTACTATATATGTCATAAGACCCTAGTCCTGACATAAAACTGTTAGTAAATTATATTACAGTAAATGTCCTAAAATTTGAACACCCATAGTTTCTGACAAAAGGGCATATGCAAACAGTGCAGACCCAGATAAGACTGCCCCTGAAGGAGCAGTCTGATCAGGGTCTACACTGTATGCCACTCCACTAAGTATTTTAAGAAACGACTGCATAAAAAGCAAAATTTAGGCAAAAATAGTATGGAATAAAGTGTTCGAAATTTTAGAACATTTACCATATAATGGTGCAAAACTCAACATAAATACAAATGTACTGAATAATAATGTAGTCCTAAGTATTCAGACAAACATGCCTGAGCAACGAATGCACAGTCGACTCTCGTTATCTCGATTTGGCTTATCTCGAATAACCACTTATCTCAAATTGAAAATCTGATCCCTGTTTTTAACATGGAAATCTAACAATACCGGTAGGTAACAAAATATTGTTGAAAGGAAAAGAAATTGCTCCTAGGGAGCAATTTTCCTCTTTTTCACAATAATTTTAAAATATCTCGCTCTTTAGGAGTCAAATTACATATAGTCATTTGTGAAATGTGGTTGTTCGATTTAATTTTTTTCTGAATTCTGCAAACATGATTGGTCAAAGTATAGATATCTCAAAGTATTTCAGAGAGTCCCTTGGACCGAGATAATGAGTCATCATTAGGACAAGATCAGATGCCACAAGATGTGAGTATCTGATCTGGGACTTCATTCTTTACCACTCAACTAGGAGCTGTTAGACACATCCACAGGTAGTAAAATGCCATTGTTCTAATTTTAGAACAAATCTAGAAAATATATACAGTCGAACCTCGTTATCTCGAACTCTCTTATTTCCAATTACTGCTCATCTCAAAGTGAAAATCTGGTCCCTGTTTTAACAGGAAACTATGACAACAGGTAACAAAATAATGTGGAAAAGAGGAGAAATTGCTCCTAAGGAGCAATTTCTCCTCTTCTCCACATTATTTTATATATATATTTCTAACTTCAGGAGTCAAATTACATATTCATTTCTTAAATGTGGTTGTTCAATTTATTGTTTTCTTCACTCTCTCAACTCTGATATGTCGAAGTACGGATATCTCGAAGTGTTTCAGTGAGTCCCTTGGAATTCGAGATAACGGGAGTCGACTATAGTTAATTAACCCTTGCCATGCTGAATAAATTACGATGCCATGCCCACTTCTAATTTTCAGCCAATTAGATTACTTGATCCAGGTTGTTGCTATAAAATTTCCACACTTAATGAAAAACAGTGCAGATCCAGATCATCTGGCTTCTTACTGGATCTTCACTGTTTGCAAAGGCAGGGCATATCTGGGTTCAGCAGATAAGGGTTAAAGAGTCCAAATTCTTAGGGCAAACACAGTGTAAATGTGGACCAAACTGACCTCGCTTTGACCTTTTTATTATAATATTAGGGGCCCCTGCTGACAAAATGGACTTAACAACATTCTCCAGTGTTTTGAACAAATATGTTTTTAAACTATTAACCCTTAAGATGCTAAGCCGTTTTGGAGGGGTATACAATCTCTAAAACCTGTCCTACTTACGAGACATGAGATGCAACCATTCAGACCAAGTGCTTCTATACAGAAAGGAACCTACTTTCATACAAACATGAGAAAGTCAGGTGCTGGATTTTACCCATGCTATTAAAGACCGAGTATACCGAATTTCAAGCTGTCAGCAGTTTCAGCACACACTTCGTCAGTTTTATCACAATTTTCTGGAAAAAACACCCATGACACCTAAATCATTTCTAGTGAGGAAGAAGTAGGAACAACAATCGAACCTACATATGTCACCTGTTTCTATCTTCGTTGCACACAAAAAGTCATGAGGTCATGTGATCGTCACTTCTCAGTAAAATGTTCACATATGATTGGCAAAATATGTGTGAAAATGCCATCAAAATCGAGGAAAAATCAAGGGAGCAATGGCTTCTCAAGTAGGGGTATCCCCTCTTACAGGCCTGAATTACTGTTTATTCTGAAGCCTAAGGGTTAAAAATCATATTTCTCTCATGGTCTTCAAATACTTGTACTTCTTATTTATAAGCAATGTATAGTAGCACATCTCATCTTCTAATTTGGAGACACTTTGTTCAAAAGTCATGTGATTGTTGTCATGGCAACCATATCACTGATATACCCATATTCATCAAATTCTTGTGTTGTCCTAGAAACAAACCTCCAAAGCAACAACTTTCATTCAAACTGCAGAAATAATTAGCTATACTTATAAAGGAAACATATGTAAATCCATATCTTAATGCTATATGGCTTAATGTACAGTCACATCTTTCATCTTGAAACCAAAGTTAGGAATATTTTATGATGTCACAATGTTTGGTGACTTTTTAAAATGAGGTTCTCAGACTTGATATTCTATAAAAACTTAAAAGCCCATATCTCTGTAAGGTTTTATGATAGCTCATTGAACTTTTCAGAATGATTCTATATGGATGGATTTGTCAAAAAATAGGAGTTGCAAATTATCAAAATTTGCTGTAAAGTCCCTTTTGTCAGATCCTGGACCATTTACAAGCAATTTTACTGCATAAACAGGTATTAATCTGTACAGGTGAGCAACATGTTGATTCACATGGAATGCAGGGTATTTTGACTGTCAAAAATTGTCTAAAGTGTACAGTGGACGTATCCTTATGAATATTTATATATAATAAATGTAAAGGTCAAAGCAACAGGTCAGTTTGGGAGCTCTTTCATAACACCCCAGCCACAACAGAAAATGTTAGTAAATCACATTATGAAGCAGAACTCAACCATAAATACTATATTCATTTATAATTGCCCAGATCGGACAAAAAAAATTGTTAATATTTGTTAATATATAAAGACTAATTCTATCAATCCATGTGCAATACAGGTCAAGGCGAAAGAACATGTCACCTAAAAAAGAAAGTACCCTATGCTGAAAATTTGTTTCTCTTTTCAAGGGGAGACCACTCTAGCAAATGATTTGCATAGTTGGTATATGGATTTCATTCTTAAAAGTGGCTACTTTTAAAACATGAGCTCCCTCTGGGCACATTCTTTTAAAGTAGCCTATTTTGAGAAGGGAAGTAAACATTTCCAGGTCCATTATTCTGTTTTTAAAGAGTAGCCCATCTTAGATGGAGGGTAAATATTTTTGGGTAACAATGATCTCCCTTGTAGGTGTATTCCTTTTTTATCAAAGCAGTACAGAACCAATAAAACAAAATTATTAGTATATTAAATATTATAAATCTGCAAACAATACTTACAATATGAAACCAAGCCAGGTAACCATCAGTCCCTGAAACTTAGCTTCAGCTCAATATTTGAGAGCTATATAATAGTTCTATTCATGTGCTTCCACATTACTATTATCTGTGAATGAGCAATATTACCTTTTCACCATCTTTATAAAGGCATGGCACAATGTTTTATAAAACAGATTTAGTTTTTCCCATCTTTTATAATCCCAAAGAATGATGTCCCCAGCTTTCCCCATCTTTATAAAGGTATAGGACAATACTTAAAAATGCCAATGAGAACTATATAGCTTTCCTCATCTTTATAGAGACAATTTAACTGTATTGTTATATCACCAAAACTGAAATAATTGTTCTTTTATGGAAACAAAAAGGATTTTTTTAAAGTTTTAATTACATCTGAAAAACACAGAAAACCATTTCCTGAACAAGGTTAAACTTTGGCTTCTGTACTCTAATTGTACATATATCATCAATTGAGGTGCATCTCTTTAAGCCTGCATTCTTTTTGAGTGGGCAAAATTCCACATTTAACCCTTGTCCTGCTGAATAAATTAAGATGCCACACCCATTTCTAATTTTCAGCTAATCAGATTACTTGATCCAAGACGTTGATATAAATTCACATACTTAATGGCAAACAGTGCAGATCCAGATCGATTGGCTTCTTCCAAAGCCAAATGATCTGGATCTAAACTGTTTGCAAAGGCAGGATATATCTGGCTTCAGCAGGACAAGGGTTAACATATTCAAAATTATCTTTCAATATAAACAAGAAATTTGCCGAATGGCTATATTTCGATTGCTGGTGGTGTTCAATAAATGGAGCTAATTGCACAAACTTAACATTGTTCAGCCAAATGTGAAAAGTAGATGAAGTTTAGTAATGGTTGATGGCAATGGGCAGGTTGCATCATGCTGGATGTGTGTATGAAGTTTCATTAGCCTAGAAGCCTTGGTGTATGAGAAACAGAGCTAAATGCACTGACTTAACATTGTTGATGCTGATGACAACGCCAATACCTATGCCAGAAAGTCATCCCTGTGTTGCTCCTGCTTGCTAAAGCAGTTGCAACAATAAATTGGTATCAATTATGATAAACAGTTATGACTATCTTCCACAAATTATCTTGTTTGTTCTGAATAGGTAATTTATTCAAATTTCAGTCAAATCACAGAAAGTTACACTAGATATATAATTATTATACAATACTATAATGTAGTGAAGCAAATCTCTCTTTTGTGTTTGCTGCATTTTTTTTTTTTTTTTTTTTTTTTTGCAGAAGACAACTGCCAGAGAGCTTTTGTAACATGAAATCTGAATGGCTTTTGAAATCATGTTTTGTGACTGGCATAGTGCACTTAGGTTTTTCAAAATTACTGGGAAAACCTTTTAGATAAAACATGCACCTTATAAGGGCACACGTTAAAGAAAGATTAGCAGTGGACTTCATGAGAGGATTATCAATGATGCTATTATTTTCTGATTGTCTTCATGAAAGCATATGCTGTGGGTACTCATTTTAATTGCCTTGATTGGTCGAGGCAATTCAAATGAGTACCCACAACATATGCTTTTATAAAGAAGAAAATAGAAATAGATGGGCTGTATCCTGAAGACTATGAAATTACTTGACTGTGAGCTTATAGGGGTAATTGCAGTAAATAGGTCGAATACGGTAGTTGTAGGTTAACAGAGATTTGTCTAAACTGTCTTGGACAATCAGAGGAAAGCTTCCTTTCTGGTCATATAACAAAATATCAATGACGTGCAGATAGCTTTCCCCATTTTTTAAAGGAGAGGGGAATGCTTTATAATACTGAAAGTGAAATACATGTAATAATTTCCAAATATTTGTAAAGGAGAGAGACAATGCTTCATAATACCAAAGAAACTTGTCTTTATACACAGTTAATTGATAAACTGCACCTTATTAATGTATTAAACAAGTTAATTAAACAGTTTTCAGAATAATTCTGACTAACATCATGGATACTAGGCCAACCATCAAGCCATTGGGTATCTTCATTTAGAACTGTTCTTCATCTTACATCTTTGGTCAGCAACCCCTACCATAAGTAATGAAGGCACTCACATAACCTGGTTTTCATGGATACCAGAGAATCTGAACTCATTGTGCAGTCAATTTTACAACCTTTATGAGAATCCTAAATTTTTTTTCCTTATGTCCAGGTCATGTCAAGTACTTGCTAGTTTTTCTGTCATTTTTACAATGCTTTCTTCCACATACTCTTTTAGATCTGGTATAGACCCCTTTTCCGAAGTGATGCAAAAAACTGACAGACTTATTTACCCTCCCCTAAAAGTATTTACATTCCCTTTAAAGAGTTTTTAAGACTGTGTACCAGTAATATGCTTATTTAGGTCACCATGTAAAAACTGGCATTACATAATAATTTCAATTTTACAATGTATAACTGTTGTCTGTGCATTACCTTCCACAAAACATAATTTGTTTATGTGGTAACTTTGGAGACATCAGATTATAAATTTTATCACCACATAAAAATCACAATCACTTAAAAATTGCTTTGACAATATGAAAATACTTGTTCGTTATTTCAAGAGTCCAACTTATGTATTATTTCAATACCTAAATTTTGTTTGACTTGTTATAGTTAGGTATAAATCTACCTGTAATCTAAATCTTCTTCTTCAAGTAAGTGAAAAATGAATAACGAGTTCACATAATAATCAGTGTGGTAAACTTACAGTATTAAATACAGTATGTTCAAAGCCGCTTTATTCAAATGCTGCTGCTATTAATGTTCCTATTTTCTAAATTCTGATAGCAATACAAAAAAGTTGTCACACTGTTTTTCTTCTTTGCAGTATAGCATTATTGCTACTTTTTTTTTTAATCTAACACTTTGACAGGTAAGCCTGAGCAAACAGTGTAGAGCCAGGTCACACCATTGATCTGAGGTTGCAATGTGTGCCATTCAACCAGCACTTTTAAGCCTTGTCATGCTGAATAAATTAAGATGCCACACCCACTTGTAACTGTCAGCCAATCAGATTGCATGACCCAAGTTGTTGATATTATTTCATATACTGAATGACAAACAGTGCAGATCCAGATCAGTTGGCTTCTTCAGAAGCCAAGTGATCTGGATCTACATTATTTGTAAAGGCAGGACATATCCGTTCAGCAGGACTAGGGTTAAGAGAGGCTGCTAGGAAGTCAAACGGAGGTGATCATATTTTAGGATAAGAAGGATAACAAGTATATGTCCAAATAGTTCCAAATATTTCAGGTAATAATAACAAATTCAACATGCAATTCCCATGATTTGTTTTTCATTGTTTTTCTACATTTAAAATTGGACCAACATTTGCTAAAAACAAAAACAAATGAAAAGACTTTCAGGAATTTAAGAGACCACAAAAAGCTCTTAATTTTAATGTAGAATTTTATTCATGATAAATGTATTACAAAATTTTTTATTGTCTGTAAATAAATATATATAACTTTGGAATATTTCATTGTTATATGTGAAAATTAATTATTTATAAGCACAACCATTTACAGCTAAGGCTTATGGGTAAGCAGGAATATGGAAGTCTGGGTAATATTTCTAAACAATATCTAGTGTCGCAACAACAAGAAACATGGCAAAACGTAAATATAACATGATAAAAGACAGCAATATTAACACTTACCATGCTATAGGCAGATTCAGCAGTCAACAGATTGGTGATATTTTTCTTACTTTTCCTAGAAAATAGGATCTGACACTTCATGCAAATTGTCTCCTACTAAGGAGACAATTTGCATGAGGTATCAGATCTTATTTTCTAGGAAAAATAAGAAAAATATTTCAAAATGTCATGTGCTGAAATTTTTACCCAGCATGCAAAGTGTCAACACAGCCAAGATAAAGCTGAGTACACTGAAACCTCTTTATATGATGATACATGTATAAGACAGTTTAATTATTTATAAGCACAAACAGTGTTGAAGCCAAACATAAATGTATATGTTGTGTAGATAAATGACTATTTATGGTCATTTTTTATATAACAATTTGTACATTTTTATTTGGCTACAACACTGCTGTTCAACTAACTATGCTATGGATCCCAGTAAAAGTGTTATAAAGAGGTTGCGATGTATCTAGAAAATACTGTTTTTTGTTACTTTTTTGCAAAAACAGATATTTTGGGTACTCATCTGAATAAACATTTTTTCCATCAAATTTTGAGTAGCCACAAGATATTCTGATGAAAAAGTTACAAAAATTATCCAAAATTATCTCTTCAATTATCAGCATATCTCGAGCTAAGACTAAAGCTAGAAAATATCTGGGACACACTTGGGGCAAGAAACATTATCCAACAGTGAACAATGAAAATGGGACAATGTTAACTTTCCCTCAATATTGTCATTTAAAGCTTTTTCTTTTTTTTTTCAACTGTCATAAAGCTTCAAGGAAACTAGAGATCTTGTGACTGTTCTTGCCTTTTAACTTAAACTTTCAACAATTTAACCTTTACCACTCTCTGGGCAATTTCAGCAGATGGCAAATTCATGATATTTTTTTTATATTTCCCAGAAAATAGGCTTTCACATTTCATGCAAATTGTCTCCTAAGGAGGCATGAAATGCCAAAGCCTATTTTTTTCTGAAAAAAAAAAAAAAAAAAAAAAAAAACTCTACTGAAATTACTACCATGCATGTAGAGTGTTAAATACTTTTCTATTTTGCAAGAACTTGTTCAAAAACAAATAAACAAGAAAAAAAAAAAAAAAAGGAGATCTGCAGTGAGAGATAGAAAAGGGAAAAGAGCAAAACATTAAGCAACAACAAAAGGTATTGCACCATATTAAGAGAAAATATACCAAAGTTTTCGTCACACAAAAAGAGGTCTTAGCAAACGATTTTACTAAAAAGATGTCTTTTTGCATTATGCATTGCATTAAGGTGAACAGATACAGCTTTAGAGAAATAGAAAGATCTGCCTCCATGCCTCCATTCTTACTGGTTCCCATTCTTAAAGGAAAGAGAGTGTTCCGTTTGTGAGCAAATTCTTTCCTTTAACAACAACCCCCATTTCAAATGATTTCAAATACTACGGAGACTGTCCACAGATGCTGTCTACCTTTCTAAAATGGTGGCAAGTTCTCAGCTGCATCCATTCATTGAAAAACAGTGAAGCTCCTGATCAGCCCGTGCATCATGATCAGCAGTCTGATCAATGTTTTCGTTTTTCACTCATACAGTCTACAAAATGTCAATATAGACAAATCAAGGAAGCCTCAGATAAGACAGCAATGATGTGTTAGCTGACCTTAACCCTTGTCCTGCTGAATAAATTAAGATGCCATGCCCATTTCTAGTTTTCAGCCAATCAAATTGCTTAATCCTGATTGTTGATATAAATTCACATAATTAATGGCAAACAGTGCAGATCCAGATCAGTTGGCTTCTTCAGAAGCCAACTGATCTGGAACTACACTGTTTGCAAAGGCAGGATATATCCGAGTTCAGCAGGACAAGGGTTAAGGTACACCATCTGTATATGGAATACACAAGGTATATTTTCTCTAACACTGAACAGGATACAACAATACAGGAAGTGACTATCTTTTCCTATCACTGTCACTTGCAGTTTGAGTTGTTTCTCATTACATGTATTTTTTTTTTTTTTACAACCAAATTTTTAGACAGCTTTGGGATACCTAAATCTGAAGCACATTCAAGCACGCTGAAGGATATTCAAGCAACGAACACTGTAGCATATTGTAGTAGCATCTGAGCTGGACTGCATTAAGAAAAAGTAACTGTGTGCATAGCAAAAGCAAAAATTCTTGGCTTGGCATGTGCACCTGGAAGGTTTGGTCATGGTCTTTATTGTCTGCTTGCTGAATATACCCTAAATATTTGGGCAGACATAACTGAGCAAATAGTGTAGACCCACATAAAACTGATCTAGGTCCACACTAGTACTGTTTGCCATTCTGCTACACATTACTAGACAGTCAAATGGACTTGTTCAAATTTAGGATACGTACAGAAAGAGCTTTTGTGTATGGCTGCTTAGGATAGATAACCTATATGGACTTTGCAGAATCAACATATGTCCTAACTAGCATGCATTTATACTGTTCACATTTGGACATACCACTAGTTATCTCCAGTCTCTTTTGAGTTTACTATCCTATTTACTCAAAATATTCTGATGCTATTTCTCCTTGTCCTAGAATTAGAACCAGTCCATCAGACTACTTGTTGATGTCTAAAAACTGCTGTATATGTGACAAACAGTGTAGACCCAGATCAGGCACCATATTCTGCAGTATGACTTGGTCTACACTGCCTGTCCAAATATTTACTGTAAATATGGTATTTCCAGTCAAATATTCGAGCAACTACAATAACTAGCTAGCAAAGGATTTATGCTGTAAATGGAATTGCAAGATGCTTTCTCATTTTTATTTATTTACTTGTTTTACTTTATTTGTTTTGATTCATTTAAACTATTATTTGTTTATTTATTTATTTCATTTATTTATTTATTTATTGCTCTTCTGAAAGACTGCTTTACAAACCTGTGCATCTAATAAGTATTAAGTCAATGAAAATAAAAAAGACTGAACATATATCAACTTCAATTTGCATAGTTTGATAAGTTAAAGATGTAGACAGAATTTTGGGAATTGCCTACACATAACTGCAGCTGAATAATTTTTAAAGCTCTAAGTATTGCCCACTGGTATTTATTCTAATAAAAACAGAAATATTCACAACTTAACTGCAGTATGATATGTTTATAAACTGTTTAAAAAAAAACATATGTACACATGGGAAGAAATACGGTGAGTATATCTGGGTTTTTACTAAATCAACATCAAAATCATGGAAGAATATAACAGCTTCATTTCCGGAAAACCAACATTTCACAACATTCAGCAGTGCTGAACAAGACCAGTTCACCTTCTAAGCCATCTAGACAGAGCCATTGCTGTTCATAGTAACATAGCTCTAGATACTTTTTTCTTATTTCTCCATGAAATATGGATTATGGTTATTCATTAGAAGTGACTTAGTGAAATGTTTCAAACGAATTCCCAAAACATGTTTTGATGAGAAATAAGAAAAATATCACTACATTCTGGTTGAAAAAGTATTTTAAGTCATTTGTACCTTCATCAATACATAGCTACAGATAAGAGGGGGTATCCACATAATATTATTCTTATTTCTCGATAAAAATATACATTGTGGGTATTCAGTAGAAGCGCCTCAGGGAGGCACTTCTAATGAGTACCCACAACATATGTTTCGGTCGAGAAATAAGAAAGATATCAGCATTTTTCAGATGAAAAAAGTGCCTTATCTGTTGCTATGTCAATAGTCTTAAAATTAAATGAGCAGGACGGTCCCTTATTGACCTACAATGGTTTTTGACTTTGTTGTTCACAACAACATTTAGAAGGCATTTTTCTAATGAGAAGGCTTAAATTATGAACAGATAAGTTCTGAAAAGATCATATCTGTGCTGAAAGGAGTACGAACGGTTTTGCTGTGAAGTGGCCTGTTTCTGAAAATAGCTAAGTATTAACAATAATGTAAGCCAGACTTCCATTGCTCTGACATACCCGTACAGTATGACTACATGATAACTGATTTATGAGCAGCATTGTGAGATGAGCTCTTATGCCATAGTCAGATCAGCCCTGTATATCCATGTAGTCTTATCAGCCTGCATGAATGAGCAGGCAGGTCTAGGCCTCCACTACCCAGGTATGTGACAAAAGCTCTTTTCTCACCATTCCCATCAATATATTATGGGTCATACCAAGCAAAAAGATGTGTCCACCTATGTGCAAAAAAATGAAGATCCTACTAAAAAAATGAAGGTCCTGCATATTTTCCAAGTCCATCCTATTTACCCTAAGTATTGGGACACCAATACTTCTTACCATTCTTGTCTTAAAATTTAAAATATTCCATTATACTACCTCTTGATGTGTCTAAAATATTGCTGTATGTATGGCAAACAGTACAGACCCTGATCAGACACCGCATTCTGTGGCATCTGATCTAGGTCTACACTGTTTCCAAAGGCCTATCTGTCCCAATACTTAGGATTATTAGGGTAATCAGGGACTTTGCCCATATGAATTTGCCATTTAATAGCATACTAATAGATTAATAAATCTACAGGATCTATAATTTCAGTTTCTGCATGTGCTCTAGGACACATTCTGGCTTGGCGTTTTACCCAAATGATAAAGTGTACTATGATAAACTCTGTTAAACGTGAAGAACATTTTCCTTTAAGTTCATTTAGAACATGTTGTAACTATATATCAATCAGTCACAGCACTTTACTTAAAGCTATATCTTAAAATAAAAAACTAAACTATTACATAACATGCAGTCATTAATTTTGTAAAGAATCTGAAATATGGCATCTAATCTGCTTGGGCCTGTCTGCCCCAATACTAAGGGTATAGACAGAATGTTTCTTATTTCTCTTAAGAAACTTTAGCGGCAGTTTGAAAAAACAAGTCTTTGGACAGGGGTGTCAAGCAAAGACAGACCAGTCTGCACATCTGCACAATCTGATCAACAGCCAACAATTCTTCAGGAGAGAAGGGATGCTTGACACTGGCTGCATCAGGCATCTATTGCTTGCATGTGATAAAAGGCAAATTTCAGTGTTCCATTGATTTTGTGGAAGAGGCATCTTATCAGCAGTAAACAAGCTAGGAATGGTATTTAACCCTTCAAGTGCCAATCACAACTGCAGCAGAAAACAATTTAACTTTTATTTTTTTCAGAGAATAAAGTCTTGACATTTCATGGGAATCATCTGCCAAGCAGATGATTCACATGAAATGTCAAGACTTATTTTCTCTGAAAAATAAAAAATAATAAGTAAAAAAAAATTCAAAATGTTGTCTGCTACAAATTTTGCTTGGAGCTTTAAGGGTTAAGCCATGCCATGTGAAATGGTAGTTCATTACCTGTATATACAAAAGACAGCACAGACATCTCTGCCTCCACTGCCACTGATCATGGCTCTGTATAATGTGCACATTTTTCAATGAAAAATAACTAAGTTTTTTCTTGTTTCTCCACAAATATATGTTATGGGTACTCATTAGAAACTCCTTGCAAAGGTGCTTTGAATGAGTACCTACAATGTACCTTTTCATGGAGAAATTATTAATCCAGATACTTGTCTTACCTAGACCTATGTATTAACCCTTGTCATGCTGAATAAATTAAGATGCCACACCCACTTCTAACTGCCAGCCACACCCACTTCTAATTGATCCAGATTACTGATTTAACTTCACATACTGAATGACAAACAGTGCAGATCCAGATCAGCTGGCTTCTTCAGAAGCCAGCTGATCCAGATCTACATTTGTTTGCAAAGGCAGGGTATATCCGGGCTCAGCAGAACAAGGGTTAATGCATCCAACATGGATCAATAATGTCACAGAGTATGTTAATTATGACAACTCCAAATTGGCAGCAAATCTGAACATGGATCTAGGTCACTGCCGATCAAATACTATCATACTATCAAGCTTTAAATTGATGCAAATCATTCATTTTTGTATTATTTTTTTTTCCTATTTCAATACTGGCCTTCATTATCACATAATTATCACCTGCATAAATATGTAAACTTCCTAAAAATTTGGACAATACAAAATAATGGATGATGATATAATGGATGATTATTATAATTTGGTGTTTTACGTCTCATTTAATAGGAAATTAACCCCTAATGCGCTAAGCAAAATTGTAGCAAGCAACATTCTATTTTTATTACTATTATTTTTTTTTTTTTTTTTTTTCAGAAAAATAAAACTTGGCATTTGATGTGAATCATTTGCATCAATGGTCTGCCTAACAGAAAATTCATATGAAATGTTATGCCTTTTTTAAAATATATACGAGGGGAGTTCAATAAATTCGTAGAACTCGGGGTTTAACTCGCAAATTGGAAGGTTTTGACATTATTTTTCAATATAATCCCCCTTTACTTCAATGCATTTGGCCCACTTTTCTTTTAAGCAGTCTATGCCTTTGAAATAAAAGTCGTGTATTTGGTCCTCAAACCAAGCCTCTGTAGCAGCCTTGAGCTCATCATCGTCCCGAAGTCTCGTTCCACGCAAGTGGGACTTCAAATTTCGAAACAGATAATAATCACTTGGGGCCAGGTCTGGACTGTATGGTGGGTGATTTAATATATAATAAAAAGCAAACATTGTCCTTTAAGGATAAAAGGAACACAGGCAAGACATTTTCAGAAGAAAAGGGGAGGGTGAGGTGTTGGGGATATGTGTGTGTTGAGGGGGGGGGAGAGAATTAAGTCCCTATCAATGCTACCCTAGAAAATTCATATCAAGGTCATAAAAACCTAACTATGTATAACCAGTGTTTTTAAGGCTGTCCTATTTCTTACTGTCCAAATTTTTAGGCTATTTACTGTACCTAGCAAATTTTCCTTTGCAACACTGTCCATGAAGCCTCTCCTGGCATTAAGAGGAATGGCTACTCATTCAGGGGAGTCAACTATTAAATTTATTTTTGCCTCCCTTCTGAAAAGAAGTCTACTCTAAAAGGAAAGAATTTGCTCCCTGAGGGAGCAAATTCTTTCCTTTTAAAGTAGACCACTTTATAAAAGGGGCTTGGTGTTCAGGAAATCAAACAGCAAGATACAAAAGTTGTCTCCCTGGTAAAAATGGCAGAAATTCTTCCAAGCGTATCTAGTCCCCTTAACCTTTACCACTCTCCTGTCTAATTCAGCAGATGACAAACTGGTGATATTTTCTAATTTTCCCCAGAAAACAGATTCTGACATTCAATGCAAATTGCCTCCAGAGGACGCAATTTGCATGAAATGTCAAAACCTGTTTTCTGGGAAAAATAAGGAAAAATATTTCAAAATGTCGTCTGCTGAAAAATTTTACCCATGGTGCTAAGCGTTAAAGCAAACACAGAGCTCCAGACAAAAAGAGTATTCAGATGAACCTGCCGAAATGATATGAGTGCGAATCAAAACCTTGTAAGCCACAATGTGAGAAAAAATACAGCATTTACCATAATACTGAGATACTTTAAAACTCAGCATGCTGGGCAAATTTCAGCAGATAACATTTTGAAATATTTTTCTTATTTTTCTTAGAAAAAAGGATGTGACACTTCATGCAACTTGTCTACCTAGGAGACAATTTGCATGAAGTGTCAGATCCTATTTTCTAGGAAAAGTAAGAAAGATTATCATCAGTTTGTCGTTTGCTGAATCTGCCCATTGCGTGGCAAAAGTTAAATTCTGACCAAACGTCCTAAAATTTGAACAAGTTCATTCAACTACCTGTGAATGTATCTAAAATTGCTGGACAAGTGGCAAACAGTGCAGACCCTGATCCAATGCACATTACCAATAATGGTATCTTTGTAAATGCACACCTAGCATGGCCTGGCCAGTGCTCCTGTCTGCCTACAGAAGCTTGGGATCTAGGCTATCCCCAGATCACCTTGTTAAGACTCTGATCAGATCTAGACTGCATGGATTCCAAGAGTGATCAGTCTGGCGAGAGATATGTCTGTTCTCCAAATGTACGTTTTCTCTTATTGCAGCTCACATTGTGAAGAAATGAAAAAAAAATATTTTCTCCAGCATAACAACTAGTCTGAGGCATGTAATAACACCTTTATAATAAACTCTGCACCCAGCTGTTCAAAGCATCGTTATCTTAACCAGCTCGTTAATGACAAACTCATTACCAGTTGTAGCTAATGTCATTTACATCTGGAAAAATATGCGTAGCTTTTCAATGCAAAAGCTACTCACATTTTTTCAGCAAAAAATATCAATGTATTTGCCGTATTTCAAGATAAAATTTTTAACGCCACAGCCAAGAACTTAGTTCAGTTTTGAGCAACTGGGTCCTGGTAATCAACAACAAAGCGTTTGTTCTTATAATTCCATAACTCCAGATAAGAGGGATTATCCTGGTAATATTTTTTCATTTTTCTCTTCAAGAAAACCTATGCGCCAAAACAAACCCTTCAATAAGATCTGTGTGACCAACAAAAGCTCAGACAAGTCTGTACATCAACCCAGTATGGCAAGACTTCTCGTTCATCCCTATTTGGACAGGCTGGAGGGTGTAGAAGGCATATATGATCAGTAAAGACCATGATCAGACTGAGTGGCTGCGCAAGCTGATCTTAGTCTTCCCTGATCGCACAAGTCTTATTGCAGGTTTTGTCATGCGCTGGCTCATAGGTTGAGTGTACTCATTATAAGCGCCTTGGTGAAGTGCTTCTAATGAGAATCTGCAACACTTTTTATGGAGAAAAAAGAAAAATATCAGTAAAGTTTGGTTGAAAAAAGTGCTCAATCTGGAGTTATTTTATAACAATATCAGTCTCTAGCAAAAACCCACATTATGTACATAAAATCATGATCAACTCAATAACAAAACAGGCTTTTAACAGTCAACTTCTTAGCTTTGAATGCATGCTGTAACATGCAAATAATTATATATGCTGTAATATGAGAAAAAATATCTTCTAACGTATACCCAACAAATACTCAAATCTGTCTGTGCATACACGCAGTCTGATCAACCTTCATTGTCTGCATGAAGAAACTTTCCATTCTTGGCTATCTAAAATGTGTCCAGTGAAGATTCAGATCAGACTGCGTGAATGTGCAGTCTGATCTGAATCATCCCTGAGCACACGTCCGAAGGTATATTTTCTGACTTTCTGGCTCATACTTACTTTACTTATGTTTTTGAGAAATCTATTCTCTCCAGAGTTCTATCCCATAATACTGTAAGGAATCAAAGAACTTGCCTACGATACCACATTTTACCATAATTCGAGGGTTGAGCGCAAGACTATCGTAAGTCAGATGATTGTTTTTCCCCAAACCTAATCTCCTCACCATGAAGGCGTTATGAAGATTACAACATTTCTTTCTGTAAACAATGAAAATTTAGGTGCCATTGCTCGTATGAGCAATGGCACCTAAATTTGCATTGTTTACAAAGGGGTCCAAGTTGCCCCTAAACAAGGGTTTCAAAAATACGTTTGAGTTACCATAGTCTTGCGCTCAACCCTCGATATGTATTCAGACAGACAGGCCTGAGCAAATGGTGTAAACCCAGATGAACATGGCATTTCATCAGGTCTACATTGTTTGGCCATTCATCCAGCAATTTTTAGACACAACATCAGGTGGTAAATTGTACTTGTTCAAATTTTTAGAACAAGTATGGTAGCAATTTTTAGACACAACATCGGGTGGTAAACTGTATTTGTTCAAAATTTTAGACCAAGTATGGTAAGGAGTTGAGGTGTCCAAATAATTATGGTAAATATGGTAATCGATTGCTTACCTTATGTACCCTAAATATTCTGACACCTTAATTCTTAACCATACTTACCAAATTTATCCTTTTTAAATAGGACACTTTAACTCCTTAACCATACACTTGTCTTAAAATTTGAACATGTTCATTTCACTACCTGATGAAAAACTGCTGAGTGAGTGGCAAACAGTGTAGATCCTGATCATGCTGAATTAGTTGTCTCTGAACTGTGTCTACAGTTTGCTCAGGCCTGTCTATCCAAATATTTAGGGTTACTAACAGTATACAAATATCTGAACTGGTCAATCTGACTATATGATGATGTGTCTAAAGTCTAAAATGTTGTGATGAAATGGCAGAGTAAACCAATATCAGACTGCAAGTAGTTTGAGCTGACTTGTTTCCTCAGGTCACTTCCAAATACTTTGGGCATATATGGTATCTCGGTGCTCCAAAATTTATCACAGACACCCTCCCCCGCCTTGTCTAAAAAAAAAAACCCCAAAAATGCAACAATGCTTAGACAATCAGAGGACTGGCTAAGGAGGAATAGGAATGTTTGATGATAATTAATGAAAAATATGTTGTGGGTACTAATTAGAAGCATCTTGCCAAGGACTTTCTACTCAGTAACCAAAACAAATGTTTGTATGGAGAAACAAGAAAAAATACCCTAGTACTGTCATCAAACGCTCCTTCTGAACAAAGTCCTCTGAAAATGAAAAGTCAGCAGTATCAGCAGTATAAATATCAGCCATATCAAGCAGAAAGGGGCAAAACCTGGGAGGACTACAAAGTAAATGAATACTGACATTATTCACTTATGATATTATCAGCATTAGGCTTAGGCGATGTCATTCAAAAATAACAAAAAAGCATCCAACAATTATAGTACAACATTGAAATGCCATCAACAAAAATAGCCTGGAGATTTTCTGACTTGCTAGAAATAGAGGTTAATTCAAAATGTTATTATTTTTTGTTTGTTTGAATGTGCTTAATTTGTTATTGTAAACCGCATACTTTTCCCAAAAGAAGCTGAAACGCTTGTCCACAAGAATGGTAAATTACCGTAATAACCATATGAACAGGACAGACAGGCCTTAGCAAACAGTGTAGACCCAGATCAGATGCATCTGATCAGGGTCTACTCTGACTGCCACTCACCTAGTACTATTTTAGACATATCAACTGGTAGTAAAATAGACTTTTACAAATTTTAGGACAAGCATGGTAAGGAGTAAGCTGTCCCAATACTAAGGGTAAATATGGTACTTTTCCCAAAGGAAGCTGAAACGCATGTCCACAGAAATGGTAATTAGACTATACAGTATACAGCAAACAAAGAATACCCTTAACCCTTGTCATGCTGAATAAATTAAGATGCCATGTCCACTTCTAATTTTCAGCCAATCAGATTATTTGATCCAGATTGTTGCTATAAATTCCCATACTTAATGGAAAACAGTGCAGATCCATCCAGATCAGTTGGCTTCTTCAGAAGCCAACTGACCTGGATCTACACTGTTTGCAAAGGCAGGGTATATCCGGGTTCAGCAAGGCAAGGGTATACTGCACTGCACAGTTGTGTTTTAAGGGTGGATTCAGAGGGGGTTTGGGGGTTCTCTTCAACCCTCCTTTGACCCAAAATTTTTTCATGGGAAATTTTTGGATAAATTTGATAAATTTGAGACACTTTTCCATATACCTCTTCAACAAGTCCACTTTACTCCCTGTGAGTGTGTGTAAAATTGCCATGTGAGTGGCAAACAGTGTGGACCCTGATTAGATGCCGTGTTCAGCGGCATCTGATCTCGATCTACACTGTTTTCTCAGGCCTGTCTGTCCAAATACATAAGTACTGTAATATAACAAAATCAAACCCCCTCGGAAATCCTCCTGTCCAAATATGAAGAGTAAGTGCTGTAATATGACTAAATCAACCCCCCTCGGAAATCCTCCTGGATCGCCCTTGTGGCTGGTGATCAGGGTCTTTAATTACTGTTTTCATAATGTAACCTTTTATCTTTTTTCCCTGTCTTGGTCTTGTATAACATTCTGCCATGAATTACTATGTTATAAGCCACAATATGAGATAAAGGATCTTTTGGGATTTGTAGGTCTGGATCAGGGCCTTCGCTGTCCAGAATATGTAGCAAAGACCCTGATCAGTCTCCAATGACAGACATAGCTCTATTTAACTGGAATATCCATGGAAATATATTTTCTGATTTTTGGGGGTTGAAAAATAAAATAGAAAAAAAAAATTGGTCAAAGTATATATATATATATATATATTTTTTTTTTGGTTGAAAAATATCAATAATTTTGGTCAAAACTATCAATACTTTTTTGGTGGCAAAAGGTCTTTTATAGAGCTATGGAGCTGTCTGCACTATTCACACAAAAAGACCCTTTCCTCATAAAAAAGCTCATACTTATCTATTCCTTATTGCTATATGTACTTTGTTCAACACTCTTGTGATGTTCGTATTTACATAAAATATACATGTCTATATACAAAATCTGTTACAATGATATTAAGTATGAAAAAAATGACAGACGATATGTATGTTGAAATGTAAATATCAAAATAACCACACATCCCATAATGATTTCACCTATACAAATATAAAAATACAAAACAAAAAAAGGCTGAAATGAACAAAATTCCTACTTCTGATAGAAGAACGTTTTAAGTAATGACATCATGAAACTTACTGTTTAAATTTGATTTTCTTGTTACTTGGTGACACTTATTATGTACCTCAAAGGGAATGTGTGTGTGTGTGTGTGTGTGTGTGTGCGTGTGTGTGAGTGTGTGTGTGTGTGTGTGTGTGTTGTGTGTTGTTTATGTGCATGTACATATACACATATACATACACACATATGCCTCAATTTTACAATTTTAACACAAGAAACTCTACCACATGCAAAGAGCAGAGACCCAACTGTTTTATCCAAGACTTTTAGTGTTTGCTATTCATAATCAGCAGCTAGGGATACAAAATATAGGAATTATAATGTCCAAATGTTTAGTGGAAATAGAGGATCTTACGCTTATGGTCATTTTATATGAAATTTATGAAAGGAGCCTCTGGCGAGTTTCATAAATTTCATATGAAATGACCACGAGTGTAAGATTCTGTTTTTATCAATATGTTTTCCTGGGCAACTAGGAAAAGTATTAATAATTTGGGCTGAAAAAATAGCCTTATCTAGAACTCCGTTTCACCGTCTGCATATGGCAGTATCCATTCTCTTTTCTATGATGTGGCCCAAAAATACTACCAAATTAAATTATCAAACCTTTAAACTGTGCCAGTCAGATTCTCTTTTCTGACTTTAAACAAAGAATACTTTTTGCAAAGAAACATTACATCAATGACTTTCAAACTTATGAACACACTAACTAGCATATACATAAACATTTAACTTTGATGACAACATCATGAACTGTATTTACCCTAAATATTGGGACTCCTTAACCCTTTCACCTGTGTTTATGAAATGGACCCTTCCACCTCTGAATTTGGACACATCCATTGTTGCAAATAGGGGTTTCAGTCAAAAATCAATATCAGAGTGGCAAACAGTGTAGATTGTGGCGAGACAGCTCATTATGAGCCCTCTCATCTGGCTCTGTACTGTTTGCAAAGGTATGTGTATTGGTTTGCAGGGATGAAAGGGTTCAAGAGATATGCAATGTTGGTGAAGAATTCATCCAAGATGGAAGATCTTGACAAACAATACATTTTTATGCAAATTTGATCAAACTCACAAAAAGCTAAGAAAACTAAAGACATTTGAAGTTTTCAAATTATTGTAAAGGGCATACCATTTTGAATATATAATGAGAATCTAAACCTTTCAAAAACTTCTGGATGAGAGGCAAACAATGTAAACGATGATCAGAGGCCACTTTCTGAAGCATCAGGCCCTGAGGTTATAAAACTTTTCTTTTTACTAACACTTGCAAATTCTTTCTTGCTGAACATAGCTAAGCATGAAATTTTCTCTGCTAATAAATATGAAAATGCCAACTTTTGTTGGCATTTTCATATTTATTAGCAGAGATAATTTCATGCTCAGCTGAGTTAAGCATGAAAAAAGTTTTATAACCTTGGGGTCTGATCTGGGTCTGCACTATTTACTCTTTTCTGTCCGAATAATTAGGGGTAAATACTATACACGTATATTTGCAATTATCCCTCATTACCAACACATGCACCATCACAAAATTATACAAATAAAAAACATTTGATTATAATCTCTTAATACATATATCACATAAATATTTGAAAACAAAAACAATTTAACCTTTAGCACTCTCTCCTGACAAAGTGAGCAGATGGCAAATGAGTGACATTTATCTTGTTTTCCCAACAAAATAAGGCTTCAAATCATCTCGGGATATGGCCTGTATGAAATTCCAAGTCTTATTTCTCGGGAAAACCAGGAAAATATTTTAAACTATCACCTGCTGATATGTAATTCAGTAGGTTAAAAGTTAACCCTTGCCATGCAGAATAATCAAGATATCACGCCCACTTCTAATTTCAGCCAATCAGGTAACTTGATCCAGGCTGTTGGTAAAAATTCACATGATGACAAATAGTGCAGATCCAGATCAGTTGGCTTCTTCAGAAGCCCAGGGGTCATCCTAGAGGGCAATTTGGGAGAAAAAGTCTCCTTAAGCTGGCCAACTTCTCCCTATCTTGAGCTCAGGGAGAAGTGAAAATGTATAGAATGTATAAGGAAATCTAAAATTTAGACCAAAACTTCTCCCTGAAATCCTGAAATTGTCGGAAAACTTCCTTGCTGAGAGCTCTAGGATGACCCCTGGAAGCCAAATGACCTGGATCTACTCTGTTTGCAAACGCAGGGCATATCCACGTTCAGCAGGACAAGGATTAAAGAATGACAACTGTAACAACTGCATAAAAGAATCTAATTTGCATAATGTGAATACTAATAATGACCCCGCAAGTCTGGGCATATGCACAGCTCCCTATACGAGGGGCCTTTTATAATTACTATTTTTTCTTGTTTCACTATCATGAAAACATGCCTATATAATTTTGATTCCCTTAAACCCCACTTTTATATAATAAAACTGGGGTTTACAGGGGTATATATTATTTTTCTTATTTCTGCTCAAAAACACAGACTGTGGGGTACTTGTTAGAACTGCCTCATTGAGGCAGTTCTAACAAGTACCCACTATGTTTTGAGCAGAAATATGAAACCAAATAAGAATGATATTGGTGAGATTATTCTAATCTTGTCCCATAAAGCATCTGCCAAGAAAGAAGCCAAAATCAGAATATTCCGCATAAAAGTACATAGCTCAAGTGGACTAACCATAAGATATTTTTTGTGGTTTTCTGCACTCAAACTATCCTGTATGTGCTCACTGGAATTGCTTCAATGAGGGACTTCCAATGAGTATCAACAAATTAGCCTTTAGTGCAAAAATAACAATAAAATTCTAAACTCTACTGCCACAATTATTGCCTTACCTGGCACTATAATGGAGTCCTGAATTTCATGAGCAGATTCACCACTTCCCTGATAATTTCTCTTTCCTAATACCCTCTCCCATAATACCCTCACCCCATGAGAACACATCAAGTTCCCAAACTCATAGCTCCAGACAAGAAGAACAGCCTGGTAAATATTTTCCTTATTTCTCCATGTAAACATGTTGTAGGTACTCATCAGAAGTGCCTCTGCGAGGCACTTCTGGTGAGTACCCAAAACATATGTTTATATGGAGAAAATAACCAAAAATATAATTACTTTTTATTTAAAAAATGCTCCTTACCGGGAGCTATTTTAACTGGAAACATTTTATTAAACTTCACAAAATGTAACAAATTTACAACTCAACAAATTTACATATTTTATTACATATTCATCCTCGACAAACATACATGTACTTGATCAAGTCTAATTGTTATTCATTATATGCATTCTCATAAAATTATACAAATAAGGGAAATAACAAATTGATGCAATTATACAATACACAGGATACTGTGCCCTTATTTAAATTCTTTGGATGGAAACTGAACAAAAAGATCTCTAACTTCTTAAAAAAGTGAGTATTTCTACAATTTACCTTATAAGTACATCAAGAAAATCAATAATTCTACCCTGAAATGATAGTCATTTTCAGCCATAGGTCCAGATAACAGGCACATTATTTTTGCACTTTAACCTATCTTGTGGGTACTTGCTGAATTGCCTTGCTGAAAAAATGATCCCAATGGGCAACCTCAAGATATACTTTGGAGCAAAAATACAAACAAGAGGCCCACGGGCCACAACTCGCTCACCAGAGTGAAACCGCCACTGCAGATATGCAGATGGCATGCAACATTTTTCCAATACTGTTATGACAAGGCAATGGCTTAAACAGTTTTTGAAATATCTTGCTTACAAGGTTAAAATGCTGAAATTTTCAAAACGTTACAAGTAAAATAAGTCACCCCCAATGCCTCCTACCAACTTTTGAGTCAACTGGCATTTCGGTGCAGTAGAAGAAGCAAAAAATAGATTTTCAAGATGGCTGCCATCTTGGATTTCCGATCGGAATGATTATAGCTATTTTCTGATCTACAAGTCACCCTGATGCTTCCTACTAAGTTTCAAGTCAATTGACTTTTAGTTTTAAGAGAAGAAGCGAAAAATAGATTTTCAAGATGGCTGTCATGGAGGCCATCTTGGATTTCCAACTGGCACGATTTGAGCTATTTTTTATGTACAAGTCATCCCGATGCTTCCTAGCAAGTTTGGAGTCAATTGGCCTTTCGGTTCAGGAGAAGAAGCGAAAAATAGCTTTTCAAGATGACTGCCATGGTGGCCATCTTGGCTTTCTAATCAGCTCAATTTTAGCTATTTTTGATTTATAAGTCACCCCAATGCTTCCTAACCAGTTTGGAGTCAACTGGCTTTTGGGTTTCGGAGTAGAAGCGAAAAATAGATTTTCAAGATGGCTGCCATGGTGGCCATCTTGGAATTTGGACCGACACGATTTTAGCTATATTTGATCTACAAGTCACCCTGATGCTTCCTAGCAAGTTTGGAATCAATTGGCCTTTCGGTTCAGGAGAAGCGAAAAAGATTTTCAAGATGGCGGCCATCTTGGATTTCCGATCGGAACGATTTTAGCTATTTTTTTATCTACATTTCACCCTGATGCTTCCTACCAAGTATCGAGTCAATTGACCCTGGGGTGTAGGAAGAGTAGGCCTTTAAAGCAATTGTTCACGCCGCATGACCCATGATGGACGACGGACATTGACTGACCACAAAAGCTCACCATGCGCACTTCATGCTCAGGTGAGCTAAAAATCTGAGCAAATTTGGCTCAGTGGCTTCAGAGGTCGTCAAATTCTCAACAATTTTCCTATATAAATGTTATGGGGCTCATACAAATGCATAGGGAAGCAAACTTGACCTTGCCGTAAAAAGGTCAAATGTCAACGTACGATAACCTTTTCAGCAATTTTGGTAGATCTCCTGTCCCTGATGATTTGTGCACAGATTTAGCCCCAAGGCATCCTCAGTTCTGAAGAAGAAGATTTTTAAAGGGTCTTACCATATATGGGCATGGTGGCCATCTTGGTCGACCTACCGCGACCATTTTAGCAATCTTTCGTTCCCCTGACTTAAGAAGGCACAATATGAAATTTGAGCAAATTTGGCTTAGTGGCTTCAGAGAAGAAGAAATTTAAAATTCTCAACAATTTTCCTATTCAAATGTATGGGGCTCATACAAATGCATAGGGAAGCAAACTTGATCCTGCCGTAAAAAGGTGAAATGTCAACGTACGACAATTCTTTTGGCAACTTTGGTAGACCTCTCCTTCCCGATGATTTGTGCAAAGATTCAGCCCCAAGGCAATCTCGGTTCTGGAGAAAAAGATTTTTAAAGGTTTTTACCATATATGGGCATGGCGGCCATCTTGGTCAACGGACCGCGACAATTTTAGCAATCTTTTGTTTCCCCACACTAAGGTGGCTCCATATGAAATTTGAACAAAATTAGCTCAGAGGCTTCAGAGGATAAGTCGTTTGAAACTCTTAACAATTTTCCCATTCAAATGTATAGAGCTCATACAAATGCATAGGGAAGCGAACTTGACCTTGCCGTAAAAAGGTCAAACGTCAACGTACGACAATTCTTTTAGCACCTTTGGTTGACCTCTCGTCCCCGATGATTCATGCAAAGATTCAGCCCCAAGGCATCCTCGGTTATGGAGAAGAAGATTTTTAAAGGTTTTTACCATATATGGACATGGCGGCCATCTTGGTCAACGGACCATGACAATTTTAGCAATCTTTTGTTTCCCCACCCTAAGGTGGCTCCATATGAAATTTGAACAAAATTAGCTCAGAGGCTTCAGAGGAGAAGTCGTTTGAAACTCTTAACAATTTTCCCATTCAAATGTATAGAGCTCATACAAATGCATAGGGAAGCGAACTTGACATTGCCGTAAAAAGGTCAAACGTCAATGTACGATAATTCTTTTAGCAACTTTGGTTGACCTCTTGTCCCCGATGATTCGTGCAAAGATTCAGCCCCAAGGCATCCTCGGTTATGGAGAAGAAGATTTTTAAAGGTTTTTACCATATATGGGCATGGCGGCCATCTTGGTCAACGGACCGCGACAATTTTAGCAATCTTTTGTTTCCCCACCCTAAGGTGGCTCCATATGAAATTTGAACAAAATTAGCTCAGAGGCTTCTGAGGAGAAGTCGTTTGAAACTCTTAACAATTTTCCCATTCAAATGTATAGAGTTCATATAAATGCATAGGGAAGCGAACTTGACCTTGCCGTAAAAAGGTCAAACGTCAACGTACGACAATTCTTTTAGCAACTTTGGTTGACCTCCCGTCCCCGATGATTCATGCAAAGATTCAGCCCCAAGGCATCCTCGGTTATGGAGAAGAAGATTTTTAAAGGTTTTTACCATATATGGGCATGGCGGCCATCTTAGTCGACGGACCGCGACCATTTTAGCAATCTTTCGTTCCCCCACCCTAAGGAGGCTCCATATGAAATTTGAGCAAAATTGGCTCAGCGGCTTCAGAGGAGAAGTCGTTTGAAAATGTTAACGGACGGATGGACGGACGGACGGACGGACGGACGACGGACGAAATGTGATCACAATAGCTCATCCTGAGCAGAGCTCAGGTGAGCTAAAAACAATGTCTAGATTATTGCCAAAGTTATGACCCTATCTGGAGCTAGGGCTTTCAACCATTATGAAAACATGCCTATTCAAATATGTAGAAAATTTCACCTCCAAAAACTGAAAATTTTCAGATAAAAAATCTCTGATATTTTCATATTTCTGCTCAAAACATAGATTGTGGGTACTTGTTAGAACTGCCTCAGCAAGGCAGTTCTAATGAGTACCCACAATCTATGTTTTTGAGCAGAAATAAGAACAAGAGGCCCACGGGCCACGGTTCGCTCACCTGATTGACATAGCCACTGCAGACATGCAGATGTTATGCAACATTTTTCCAATCCTATCATCGCAACTAATGAAAATATCATCATTTGAGCAGTTCTTAGTTTTGAAGAAGAATATATGGGCCTGACAGTCAATGGAGCATGATCATTTGAATAAACTATCAATCACATTTCAACAGAAGGATCAATGTGAAATTTGGTGGAAATTGGCTAAGTGGTTTCTGAAGAAGCATGATATTTTTATACATGTAAACAGCACAGTGGCAGGGAAATATTATCAATATAAACCAGATGATGGCCATCTTAGATTTCCAATCAGAACAATTTTAACTACTGTTGATCTACAAGTCACTTCGATACTTTCAATATAAATGTATATGGCCCACACAAATAGGGAAGCAAATTTAACCTTGGAGGCAAAAAGGTCAAATGTCAACATAGAACCATCATTTGAGCAATTTTGGTAGATGTCCTGTCCCCCGTAATTTGTGCAAAGATTAGGACCCAGGGCTTATTTGGTTATGGAGAAGAAGATTTTTAAAGGTTTTTACCATATATGGGCATGGCAGCCATTATGATCAATGGACCATACCCATTTTAGCAATCTTTCATTCTCTTGCCCACGGAGGCTCCGCATGAAATTTGAGCAACACTGGCCCGGAGGCTTCAGAGGAAAAGCCATTTGAAATTATCAACATTTTTTCCATACAAGTGTATGGGGCCCATACAAATGCATACAGAAGCAAACTTGACCTCGCCGTAAAAAGGTTAAATGTCAATGAATGAGAATTATTTTAGCAACTTTGGTAGACCGCCAGTTCCAGATGATATATGCAAAGATTCAGCCACAAGCCATCCTCAGTTTTAGAGAATAAGATTTTTAAATGTTTTTTCCCATGCAGATGCATAAGGAAGCAAACTTGACCTTGCCGTAAAAAGGTCAAATGTCGATGTATGACCATTATTTTAGCAATTTTGGTAGACCCCCTGTCCCCGATGATTTATGCAAACATTCAGCCCCAAAGCATCCTCGGTTCTAGAGAAAAAGATTTATAAAGGTTTTTACCATATATGGGCATGGCGCCCATCTTGGTCAACAAACCGTGACCATTTTAGCAATCTTTTGTTCCCCCTACCTAAGGAGGCTCCATATCAAATTTGAGCAAAATTGGCCCAAAGGCTCCAGAGGAGAAGTTGTTTGAAATTCTGAACATTTTTCCTATACAAATGCATAAGGAAGCAAAATTGACCTTAACGTAAAAAGGTCAAATGTCAATGTACGACCATTATTTTAGCAATTTTGGTAGCCCTCCTGTTCATGAAGATATATGCAAAGATTCAGCCAAAAGGCATGCTCGGTTTTGGAGAAGAAGATTTTTAAAGGTTTTTCCCATACAAATGCATAGGGAAGCAAACTTGACCTTGCCGTAAAAAGGTCAAACGTCAACGTACGACAATTCTTTTAGCAATTTTGGTAGACCTCCCGTCCCCGATGATTCCTGCAAAGGTTCAGCCCCAAGGCATTCTCGGTTCTGGAGGAGAAGATTTTTAAAGGTTTTTACCATATATGGGCGTGGCGGCCATCTTGGTCAACGGACCGCGACCATTTTAGCAATTTTTCGATCCCCCACCCTAAGGAGGCTCCATATGAAATTTGAGCAAAATTGGCCCAGAGGCTCCAAAGGAGAAGTTGTCTGAAATTCTGAACATTTTTCCCATACAAATGCATAAGGAAGCAAAATTGACCTTAGCGTAAAAAGGTCAAATGTCAATGTACGACCATTATTTTAGCAATTCTGGTAGCTCTCCTGTTCCCGAAGATATATGCAAAGATTCAGCCATAAGGCATGCTCGGTTTTGGAGAAGAAGATTTTTAAAGGTTTTTCCCATACAAATGCATAGGGAAGCAAACTTGACCTTGCCGTAAAAAGGTCAAACGTCAACTTACGACAATTCTTTTAGCAATTTTGGTAGACCTCCCGTCCCCGATGATTCCTGCAAAGGTTCAGCCCCAAGGCATTCTCGGTTCTGGAGGAAAATATTTTTAAAGGTTTTTACCATATATGGGCGTGGCGGCCATCTTGGTCAACGGACCGCGACCATTTTAGCAATTTTTCGTTCCCCCACCCTAAGGAGGCTCCATATGAAATTTGAGCAAAATTGGCTCAGCGGTTTCAGAGGAGAAGTCGTTTGAAAATGTTAACGGACGGACGCACGGACGGACGGACGCACGGACGGACGGACGGACGGACGGACGGACGGACGAAAAGTGATCACAATAGCTCATCCTGAGCAGAGCTCAGGTGAGCTAAAAAGTACACCCCTGTAAACCCCAGTTTTACTATATAAGAGTGGGGTTTAAGGGGGTATTAATTATATAGGCTTGTTTTCGTGATGCTACTGCTTTTAGACTACAATGGAATCAACCATTTCAACCTACCTATTTACCATAAATATCTGGACAGACACTTGAGCAAAGAGTGTAGACCCAGATCAGATGTTGCAACATGCAGCATCTGATCTGGGTCTACATTGTTTGCCACTCATCCAGTAACCAACAGGCAGTAAAAAGTTTAGAACAAGTAGAGTGAGGAGCTATCTTATCTGAATATTTAAGGTAAATATGTTAAGCCTTTTACTGAGAGTGTCAGTCCAGTGGACTCAGCTTGAAACAGGCTTACTTATCAAAACCAATACAATTTGCCATCTTGCACTGTTTTATCTGACACTCCTTTCTGAAAAGAACAGATAGCTAAAGGATTCTATTTAAACAGTTTAGGGTGACTAAGGTATACTGTCACAGCAATGTATCACACTGACACTAGCAAAAATACTTAATCCTGGCAGCCAACATGAGTGAAACATTTTATATTTTAAATATTTTATATTTTTATATTTCGAAGAAAACAGGACTGAAATTTTGTGTATGCTTCTAAAGTTTGCATGCAATGTCTAATCCAGTTTTCTGGGAGAAATAAGAAAAATATTTCAATAGTGGCAACTGAAAATTTTACCCAGAATGCTAAGTGTAACATGGTCAAACACATGATATTTTTTCTTATTTTTCCCAGAAAATATGTTACGATATTTCATGCTAATTGTCTCCTCAAGCATCACAATTTGCATGAAATGCCAAAGCCTTTTTTCCTGGGAAAAGTAAAGAAAAATATTTCAAACTCTCGTCTGCTGAAAGTTTTACCCAGCATGCTTACTGTTATGGTGGAAGAATTCATTAAGCATAATGGTTTGAATGATACCAATCTAATCAAACTAATCTTCTTCGCTGTATAAACTTCAGAAGTTTTTCTGTCTTTTCTTGGCGCTTGGCTCAGGAAGGAGCTAAAAGTATGATAAATCAAGTGAAACATTATCAAAAGTAGCGAAAAGACTTATCACCTCTGGTTCCCTGACGACTGGACCCTGACATTGGGGGAGGAGCTGGGGGTGGGACTTGGTTGTTTCCATTTATATAACTACTGTAGTCTCCACTTCTTCTTTCTTGACCCTGGAGAAAAAATAAATGTAACTATTAATGTGAATGTGAAATAAATATGTAAATATAGTGATCTGAATTTGTTTGTGTTACAAAAGAGAAAAGAAAAAGAAACAGACTGTCATTACAAAATGCGCAAAAAGGTGGAGTTGAATATGGTAATATTCCATGCCAGAACTAAATGAGCCACATCAGAAAACAGACCTTCGGTAATGGGTGCACAGCGAAGACTCAGAAGGCCACATTTCGAGGGTTGAGCGCAGGACTGACGTAAGTCAGATGCTTGTTTTTCCCCAAACCTAATCTCCTCACCATGAAGGCGTTATGAAGATTACAACATTTCTTTCTGTAAACAATGAAAATTTAGGTGCCATTGCTCGTATGAGCAATGGCACCTAAATTTGCATTGTTTACAAAGGGGTCCAAGTTGCCCCTAAACAAGGGTTTCAAAAATATATTTGAGTTACCATAGTCTTGCGCTCAACCCTCGATTTGCAAATCTACAATCTTCACTGGGTGCATTTTGGATAGCCAATGATGCAAAAAAATTTTCACACAGACAACAAAGACTGATTTGAGTCTTCATGGCTCTGATTTGAGTCAAAGTTGAGCAACGTCACAAGGTAGATTTTGTCACGTAGCTCATACAGTGAACCCTGGTTATAACGACAGCATTTGTTCCGGAAGATGTTGCCATTAAAATGAATTTGCTGTTGTATAGAATACTTAATGAGCAGCTATGTAAGAAAGGTCTTGTTTTGTTCATATTTCCTCACAGAACATATATGTTTTGGATATTTGTTAGAATTGCCTCTTGGATATTTGTTGCCTCAATGAGGCAATTCTAACAAATATCCAAAACATATGTTTCTTTAAAGTATTAAATACAATATTGTTGCATAATTTGTGACTAATTGTAACCTCTTAAGCAAAGATTTCATGACAGTCAAATTGTCATTATAACTAATTTTGTCATTGTATCGAGAGTCAGTACAAAGAGGGTTGTCTGTATTATGGTAAATACCCTAAAATATCAAACATTTAATTCATATTTTTTTTCTTTGGTGGAATGGCATACAGTCTAAACCCTGAACAGACTGCTCCTATTTGCATATGGCACTATGTCAGAAAAGTTGGTGTTCAAAATTGTTTATAATTACTGCAACTTTTTTATATAATCTTATAACATGGCACATAAGGAATATCACCCAGTTGAATAAATAACCCAGTTGAATAAAATTTTAACACACTGATATTTGCTATTGTAAGAAGAAAACAAACATTTGAGTTGCAATGTCAGAAAACATATCTCCGGACGTGAGCATCCAGTGAAGAGTCAGATCAACCTGTGTATTCGTGCAGTCTGATCAGAATTTTCACTGGGCACATTTTGGATAGCCAAGGATGCAAAGTTTATTCATGCAGATAATGAAGACTGATTACACTACACAGATTGGCAGGCTCATCACGAAAACATACCTATATAATTTTTACCCCCTTAAACTCCACTTTTATATAGCATAACTGGGGTTTACAGGGACACACCTTATTTTTGCTCAAAAACATAGATTGTGAGTACTCGTTAGAACCGCTTCGACGAGGCAGTTTTAACGAGTACCCACAATCTATGTTTTGAGCAGAAATATGAAAAATATCAAGAGTTTTTTATCTGAAAATTTTCAGTTTTTGGAGGTGAAATTTTCTACATATTTGAATAGGCTTGTTTTCGTAATGTGATTTTAGTCTTCTTTGGGTGCATGTCAGAAGGTACGTCTTACAGATCTCTCCCAGGTACCCTGTATCAGACAACAATTATAAGGAAGTAAACTGACCAATGTTCTTATCTTTCGAAGAAAATGAGCCCCATCATTTCTATTAAAACCATCTCTTAAAATACTTGAATGAAACGTGTTCATTTGACTGTAAATAAAAATGGCCTGTCCCCATTTCAGGAATAAGTAGTAGTAAGAGAAAATAGTAACAGGGTTTTCAAAGAAAACAGATGTACACCCACCATGAATTTTCAGTTTTTCTACAGCTGTGACCTTGAAAATTAGGTCAAGGTCACTAAAATCTAATCAGTTCTTTGTTATGTCCCAATTCTATATCCATAAAAAATTTGATAAGAATCCAACCACTGGTCCACAAGATATTGTACAGATATTAACCCTTAATGCGCCAATCACAAATGCAGCAGATAACATTTTGAAATATCTCTTTTAATTTTTCAAAAAAAAAAACAAGTCTTGATATTTTATTCACATGAAGTATCAAGACCTCTTTTCTTTGAAAAATTAAAAAAAAATAAATGTTGTCTGCTAAAAATTTTGCTTGGCACTTTAAGGGTGAAGTCACACTAATGCCAAAGAAAGTGTCACATCAATGGGCAACATGTTCCCCTCCCAGTAACTGAGGTAGACATACCAGGATATACATCAATTCACAGTGGGGCTACTATTAAAGGAAAGAATTTGCTGGGAGAAAATTCTTTCCTTTAAGTGTAGCCCCAGTTTTTTTAAAAAGTTTTAAATACTGAGGAGGCTACATCCTGTCTGTATGAGTAGTTTCCTTTTGCAAAATGGCAGTAAATCCATTCATTTTAAGAAAAATACTTTAAGAAGTGAATCAAAAATATATATAGCAGGGTAAAGGGAAAAAGGTCAGACTTTGCAAAAGTTAATTTAATCCCTTGCATGTTAATGAAGACTGTCGCAGATGACAAATGAATGATTTTTCTCTTATTTTAAAAAAAAAATAGGGTTGAATTTTTCGTGCAAATAGTCTCCTCTGGACTTGATCCACATGAAATGTCAAGCCCAACAACAAAAAATTATTTCAAAACATCATCGACTAGTACACACAAGTGCTGCAAAAATGAGATACTTTCTAGTGTGCAAACAAAAATTACAACCTCAGAGCTCCAACAGAATCAAAATTTGCAACATCTGTACCATCTAATAACCAATCAAAACAATCAAAATTTTTATGTATCTTCTTTGTAGGGTTTAATTTTCAACAAGCAATGTTTAATTAGTTGCAGACAAAATCTTATGCATTTTCTTTAAAAACAGAACTTAACACATTCTAAAAGAAATATGGCTTAACAATTTACCTGAATTTTCTTCTCTTAAAAACAGACAACTGAAATTTCATGCCCTATTTTCTGATATTGCTCTTTGGGTCCATCAAATTACCCCAAACCATCCCAAACTACCCCAAACACCCCAAATTACTCCAAACCACCATGTATATATTAAAATATATACAATATAGGTCTATTTATACATATATCATATATCATATATATATATATATATATATATATATATATATATATATATATATATACATACAAAATACACATATGGACGTATTTTGGCGCATATATAGGTCTGTTTGCTCACTTATATTGCTGTAGTCTGTTTCTAAATTTATGACTTAATCTTCACTAACTGTATAATAATAATAGTATGTGTTCACCCTGTCATGTTAACAGTTAGCCCAAGGATAAAATTTTATCCTTAGTTTCCAGCTGGCACCGCACAGTTGAGAGAGTGCTGATGACATCACAGACCAAGAGTTATCTTGCTTTCTGGAGACATCCAGGAATATTTCCAACAGAATTTTAATGAACCCGGTACTTTGAGCATCATATCTTCCTTGGCAAATTCTGATCAAACTATAGTTATTTCATTCTTATATACCTCAAACAAATCACAGTGAAGTTTCCAGTCCCTTAGACTTTCATCATTGAGGAATAATGACAGTAAAATGGTTAAAAGTGTGTACAGAACCTTGTCAGGTGTCTCCAACTTGGCTGATAAAGGGAGAGTAAACTTTGGCCTATGCAACCTCTTAATTGTGGCTTATGGAGGTGTGACTAGGACTTGCTCCCATAAAATATTAGTTCTTTTTTTTAAGATGAGGGTCGCATTTGAGAATGTCCTCCACATGGATCAAGCATTCATACAGTCTGAGCAGAGTATGGTGGACAGATTTGCAAGTCATAAATTTAGAAACAAAACTACATCAATATAATTGAGCAAATAGACCTATAGATGCACCAAAATGCGTCAATTTATGTATTTTGTATGCATATACATATAAAATAGATGTATAAACAGACCTATTGTATATTTTAATATATTAATGGCAGTTTGGGGTGGTTTGGGGTAGTTTGGGGTGGTTTGGGGTAATACAATGGACGGTTGCTCATTTGCAGTCAGCTTATTTTGCTATAGCTGATTAGTTCAATAAAAAGCTTGATACAAGCATACAAAATGAAACTACAACTCAAATGCATGTTAAATGTATATATCTTCCCCAACCAAGTTTAACAGCTCTATAAATGCTATTGTATCTCCATCTGACACCAAATAAACTGACAATTTCTGATCTACCCATGAACTAGAAGCAGAAAGCACCAATGATTTAAATTTTACACCTAATGAATGGCATATAACATGGCTCCAGATAAGAGGGATCATGCATTTGTATAATATGTTTCTTAACCCTTGTCCTGCTGAATAAATTAAGATGCCACTCCCACTTCTAATTTTCAGCCAATCAGATTACTTTATCCAAGTTGTTCATACAAAATCAAATTTTTAATGACAAACAGTGTAGACCCAGATCCGTTGGCTTCAAGCCAACTGAACTGGATCTACACTGTTTGCAAAGGCAGGGTATATCCGGTATATCCGGATTCAGCAGGACAAGGGATAATTCTCCTCTATAATCTTATGTTGCATGAGGGAACAAGTAAGAAGCACCTCACCTAGGCACTTCTAATGAGTACCCACAACATAAGTTTCCATAGAGAATAACGAAGTGATTGACTAAGTTGGGGTTTAACAACACGTCAACCCTTGTGGGTCATTTTGTGTCATCTCCCGGAGAAAGGGAGGAAAGAGATAGAAGAGACAGTAGAGGAGATGAAAGAGAGGGACAGTGAAGAAAGAGGAACAGGAATGAAAGTGAAGAAACAAACAAAATAAAAACAATCCCCCTCTACCTTTACCTGCTATAAGGATAGCAGGCCTTGCCCAACTGTAAGCCAATATCAATTGGACGTCCCGGTGGTGCAAGATACACGACACTTTCGCCACACCCGACCACCCCCAAGAGAATAATGAAAAACATCAGTACTTTTCAACAGAAAAAAAGTGTCTTAACTGGAGCTACGTAAAATCTGAAAATTCCATATACTAGGGGAGTGGCATTGTTATCATTTACCCACTAAGGATTCGGACAGATAGGCCGGAGCAAACAATATAGACCCATATCTGATGTACAAAATGTGACCTCTGACCTCATCTAATGTCTATACTGTTTGCCACTTATACAGCAGTTTTTACACACATTGCAGGTAATAAAATGGTCTTGCTCAGATATTACGACAAGAATGATAAGGAGTTGAACATCAACAACCCTGATGTGTCTTAACCCTTCTCTTGCTGAACATGACATGCCCTGTCTTAGCAAACAGTGTAGCTCCAGATCAGTTGGCTTCTGAAGAAGCCAACTGATCTGGATCTGCACTATTTGTCATTAAATATGTGAATTTCTATCAAATACCTGGATCAAGTAATCTGACTGGCTGGAAATTAGAAGTGGGCGTGGCATCTTAATTTATTCAGCAGGACAAGGGTTAACATCTATATTCTGATCCAGGCCTTTGTTTTTTATCTATAGTCTAATTCACTATTTTTGTGGACATGAATTCCAGGTTCTTGCACAAAAATTGTGTGGTTCTCAATAAAAAATGTACCACTTATAAACGCAAGAAATAATTATACGGAATGTACTATTATTTCTTTGTAACTTCAAATTCACCAAACTATTTTTAAAGTTGCATTAAAACTTACTGTGGTTTCTTATTAGAAGTGCCTGAGGCACTTCTAATAAATACACACGTTTTTGTGAATAAATAAGAAAAATATCAGTAAATGTACTTTTCTGTTAGAAAAAGCACCTTACCTGGAGTTACAGTATTTAGGATAAATATACACTGCTCAAATTCTCAGCCATGCAATGTTAGTAATATATAGGGGTACATAACAATCATTTCCCACATGCATATTATGTTGTGTTAGTCTCCCTTCTGTGTAGATAGCTTCTCAGATAATAACCTTAGAGAGATGACCTTGTGTCCTCCATGGAAACCAAAGCCGACCTTGACTCTGGTGACCAGAAAAGACTGACATTTTCACAGATCATTTTAAACAACTCCAGGGTTGAGCGCAAGACTATAGCATAACTCAAACATATTTCTGAAACCCTTGTTTAGGGGTAACTTTGACCTTTGTAAACAATGCAACTTTAGGTGCCATTGCTCATACCTAAATTTTCACTGTTTACAGAAAGAAATGTTGTTATCTTCGTAACTCCTTCATGGTGAGGAGATTAAGTTTGGGGAAAAACAACCGACTTACAACAGTCTTGCACTCAACCCTCAAACTGTAGATGTGATCAAAATGTTATAAAGAAATAACAAACTGCGTGGGCCGTTATCTACCCATTTTTTAAGAAGCAGTTTGATCTAGGTCACAGTGTTTGCCCAGGCATGTCTGTCTAAATATATATACAGTATACTGACATCCCCACAGATCACCTGATACAGAGAAAGCTAGATTTCCCAAGATGCTGTTACAACAATACTGAAAGCTTTATTTCTGTAATTCATTAATGCTTAGTGTGCTGGGTGAAAATTTCAGCAGATATTTTGAAATATTTTTTCTTATTTTTTCCCCCCAGAAAACTGGATTTGACATTTCAGGCAAATTGATGTCATTGGAGAAAAAATTTACTTGCAATGTAAAAATCTTTTTTCTCGGAAAAATAAGATAAATATATATTCTGCTTAAAATTTTACCCAGCATGACAAGCATAAAAATGTGGATAATTTCTAGTATTAAAGCAGAGACAACATGAAAAATTAATATTCTCTCAACAACAGCAACACATTTCCAATTTTAGCTTTAATGTGGTGGTTATTTCCTTAAATATCCAAGAAAGATGTTAGTAAAATTCAGGTCACTGTCAAACATGTATTAGGTGGTCATTTTGTTTTGGCATTAATAGCCATGTACGCAAGAAAAAAATAAAAAAAATGACAAAATAAGATTCAACCACTATTCAATTTTCTGTGAATGAATGTATCATATTGTGGCATATATCTGAAATCAGCAAAATTAAACTTGTGCAAACAAGCTCTTCCAGTCAAACTGCCAAATTTTGATGCCACAGATATTAAGTGTTTTACAGTAAATGTCTGACAGATATCAAGGGCAAGCCTGTCTGAGCATTTATGATGTTAAATGCAAAAGATCCTTAAAGACAAGGCTTTTAAATTCATTCAAATCATCCCATCTAAAGACAATATGATATTAACAAAATGTCAAACCCTCTTACACTTATAAAGAAAAACTAAGAAATTTATTATTATTTATTTTTCTAAATTTAACACTTGCATGTTGGATAATAAGTTGTGGAGACGACATTTCAACACATTTTTCTTATTTTGCACGCCCATACCCCCTCGCCACTTCCCCCCCCCCCCCCCCCCCCCCCCCCTCAAAAAAAAAACAAAAAAAACAAAACAGGCATGACATTTCATGCAAATCGTGGAGATAGGAGATCTGTAGACCTGTTCCAACATATTTTAGTAAGTATTATCTGAGAGCTTTCACACATTATAAGATCCCAGCACCAGTGTGTGTATTATGGTAAACCTTACATGTGAAATAATTCCAAAGAGTGAAAGTATTAATAGCTTGGTATCATCTGTAACATGAAATCATAATTTGAGTTGTGCCAAGCAAAAAGGTATGTACAATAAACATCCTAAAATCTTGTACACCAAAGTATATGATAAAATGGCAAATGCAAACAGTGCAGACCCTGATCAGACTGCTTCCTTTCAGGAGCAGTCTGATCAGGATCTCCACTATTTGTAATTTCACTAAGAATTTTAAAGAAAATATTACTCCAGATATTTCTTTTAATTAGAACTGAAAAGTATTCATATTTATTTTTCTTATTTCTCAATGCAGACATATTTTGTGGGTATGCACAGGAATCACCTCACTTGAGGCAATTCCAGTGAGTACCACATGGATTTTCATGGAGGAATAAGAAAATATTTCCCTGGATACTCCTCTTATCTAGAACTAATGGGTATCTTTAAGAGACACAAACTGAACAGATTCACATCATTCTGCCTTTCTCCTTTTTAGATATATTTTACAGGACCCAGGATTTTGCAAATAAACAGCAATGGCTCTGATCAAACTGTGCAGTACTGTAAAGTTGCACAGATTGATCTGGACCTTTGCTGACCATATATGCCCAAATGTGTCCTTTTTGCTTGGAACAGCCCATTTCAAAAATGAGATAATTCACGTAAGACAATGGGATACAGAAGACTTGTTAAGAAGTATTAAGTGACAATTATGGGATAATTTTCTCCATAGAAACATATGCTGTGGGCACTCATTAGTGGAGGGCTTCTAATGAATACCCATAATATGTTTGTATGGAGAAATAAGAAAAATATCCTAGATTTATTATCAAATACACCCACCTCTTAAAAAGTCTGACAGGGATATCAAATGGTCCAAATAAGAGGACAACTGTGATGAGAAAAGACTGTCCTTATTTCTACATAAATAGATTCAGATCTTCAGATAAGACTTTTTATTTAATCAAAAAAAAATTGATTTTTATTTCTCCGGGAAAACAACCGCCTCACTGACCAATATTCTCATAATTACTACCACAGAGGACGTGTTGAGCAGGAGTATCAGATGATAATTTAAGAGGGAGCAATTTATTTCTTTTTAGAGTAGCCATATGAAGTTATTTCCCTTGGAAATGCTTCCAATCCATCTCTCCTACCACACAAACCACCACTTATCTCAAGCTGTACAGTATAGATCCAATATATCGTAGTCCTCAGGGTCCAAAGTCCGCTATCGTGATATAAAGGGAGCACTATATAAGTCCAGACATATACCATGCATGTATAACGGCATGCATAACACTCGCTTGGTTTGTCGCTGTGGTAGTTTGCTGAGCTATCAATGATAAATGGCATTCAGTGATGCTGTCAGCCATACTTCACAATTAAAATTGGAGTAGAATTGCTCAATGGCATAATTTACAATGGTGCGCTATGTCTAACAAGTAATTTCAATCGAAACCAGCTGATAAACTATGTTTAAAAACAAGAAATCATCCAGTTGACAATGTAGGATGCCATTTTGGACACTCTGGTTCCCTGGAACAGCAAAGGGAAGTTACTCAAGTTGCTTCAGTTGTACTAAGATAATTTGAGTTGCTTCCCTTTACTTATTATTGTGTTGCGGGCGCAAAAAAAAAACTGTCGTTCATCAAAGTTAATTTCTTTTTATTTTAGTTTTATTGTTATTTTTTTTTTTTTGATGCAGTTGTTTTCTTTTGAAATATTTATTGCTACAGAAGTGTAAAATAAGCGGACTAAGATCTGTGTATGTGGGACAGAAACATCATAAGACTACTGTCTTGTAAAATTTGCTGGTGTTGAAAAGGAGGTGGACCGTTTACACCTGTTGAGCAAAATTAGTTTGTGGGCATCACTGACTGATTGAACATTGAGTAGATCTTCGTAATCAATGATGATAATGATTATAACAATAATGGCGATATAATTTATTGTTTGCCAATTATAAATTTATAATTGAAGTGAAGGTTGGTGTTCACCAAGGATCAGTACTCAGCCCACTGCTCTTCATCATTGTGCTTGAAGCCTTATCACGAGAGTTCCGCTCTGGGGTCCCATGGGAGGACCTCTATGCCGATGACCTTGTTATCATCGCTAAATCGCTGGAGGAATGTGTCAGGAGGCTCTTGACTTGGAAAGAAGCAATGGAGAAGAAAGGACTGAGAGTAAATGCAGGAAAGACAAAGATCATGATCTGCGGTACCGGACTGGACCTCCTGCAGAGTTCAGGCGAGTTTCCATGCGCTGTCTGTCGCACTGGAGTGGGCAGCAACAGCATCTTCTGCAATGGCTGCAAGCACTGGGTGCACAAGAAATGCAGTGGGCTCAAGCGCTTGAAAACGGACCCTGACTATAGATGTACACGGTGCCAGGGAACTGCACGCCCCTTGGATGGCAGACCACAGAAGGAAGTCCAGGTCGGACCTGACAAGCTTGAGGTGGTAGCTTCCTTTTGCTACCTAGGAGACATGCTCTCAGCAGCAGGTGGCTGTGAACTTCCAACCACAACATATGTGAAAACCGCCTGGAAGAAGTTCAAGGATCTGCTACCAGTCCTCTCTTCACGCCAGCTCTCTTTCAATACACGTGGCCATGTGTACAGCTCTTGTGTGCGGAGCGCAATGCTCCATGCCAGTGAGACTTGGCCATTGACAAAGCCGAACCTCCAGCGTCTGCAGCGAAATGACAGGGCAATGATCAGACAGATCTGCAATGTCAGGCCGCAAGACATTGTCACCACCAGGTCCAATGAGCTACTTGTGCGGCTTGGCATTGAGGATCTGGACCTCATTCTGAAGGAGAGAAGATTTCGATGGTATGGACATGTGGAACGCTCCAGTGGTGCAATCAAGACAGCCTTTGACATACAGGTTGATGAAAAGTGTGGGCCTGGGAGGCCCAGAATGACATGGAAGCAGCTGACAGAGAGGGATTGCAGAGAGTGGAAGCTCTCGGCTATCAACCCTCATGACAGACGTACCTGGAGATCTGGTGTGAGATCTGCCATGCGTGCAGCAAGCCAGCTATCTGGAAGGGGGCCCACTGATGTGGATGTTGCCCCTGTACCTGCAGGTTAATCAAAAATCCGATTATATATATATATTATATATATACATATATATATGTAATTATAATCAATGTGTGAGCTGATTGACACTCAGTGGATTGTTTGTCAAAATACCTGACGCGACTTAGCATCGGGATAGGCGCGAAAAATCAATTACCGGAGGCAGAACGCGTTTTTTTTTTGTTTTTTTTTTTTCTGAAGTTAAACAAAACAACAAATTTTTTATGTTTTTAAACTTTTTTGCTTATGGAAAATTTGGGAGCCATGGTCGATTCGCGATATACTGGATTTCGCGAAATAACAGACCGCGATCTTTACTGTATTGTGTTGTGGCTACTCCTCAGAATTGCTTTGCCTTGGCAAGTAAAATGAAGACTTCTGTCCTTTCCTTATCATTTGGAAAGACACTTTTTGCTTGGCATTTTATTTTATATAAAAATATCTTAATTGTTCTTATCATATCTAATCAGAAACATGTCTTTTCTGTTTCTGTCTCTCCAATATTTACTCTAAAATCAAATCTATAGTAAGAAATAGGTCCGACCTATGCAATTTCTATAATAAAGTGATTTTTTGAAATTTTTATCTGAGAACATAATAATTTTTACTTTTCTGATTTTTATTAAATGATGTTTCATCACAATATTCTGAAAATTTCAGAAAATTTAAACAAAAGAAACTTGTTGAAAACCTGCCCAATTTACCTACCCTACCAATTTCTGCATAATTTGCAACCATTTTTTCTATGCAAAAAATGAAAATGTTCAATTTTTTAAAAACTAGTATCAAAAATTAAAATTTTTGTGCATATGTAGCTCCGACAAACGGGTTTGCATTAAATCATGGCAAAAATTTGCAAGTTTACTACTTCTGTGTAAGGGGTCTGGCAAAAAAAAAAACAACGACTTTCTGAAATATGTCAAAAGGAGAGTAAATATGATTTTGTGGCAAAATAGGAAAACAAACTGTTCTGATAACAAAAGTCTTATCCAGAGTACTGAAAATGCATCAAATAACAAAGATCTTATTACAATTCATAGCTCCAATTAAAGAGACAATTTGAATGAAATGTCAAATCCTGTTTTTTGAAATAAGACACACTGAAATGGTTTCCTTATTTTTTCCAGACAATAGGATTTGACATTTCATTCAAATTGTCTCCATTGTTTTCTTTGAAAAAAATTCACTATATGATCTGCTGAAAGTTTTACCCAGCATGCTAAGCATTAACCTATTGTAGTCTGGAGACCCGTAAAAGGGTAATTGGCAAACAGTGCAGACCCAGATCAGTCACCGCAGAATGCAAATTGTTTTTTGGGAAATGTGCATGATAATCCTGCCTGTGCTGACTGCATACCTGAAATCCATTTTAGCACTCTGCATACTGGGTCAAAATTCAGCAGAGTACATTCTAAAATATATTTTTCAAATAAAATAGGCTGTGACATTTCATGCAAATAGCCTCCTCAGGAGACTATTTGCATGAAAATTCAAAGCCTGTTTTCTGGAAAAAATAAGCAAAATATTGCCAGTTTGTCATCTGCTGAATTTGTCAAAAGACAAGAAAAGGTGATGATGTGATGAAGTTTTCAAGGGGTATAATTAAAGAGTGGAATGATCACACAGATGGTAGTCAAAACTCTAAGTCATTTTATATTATTAAATAAATACAGTATCTTCTTTCCCCAGAAAAAAAAAAAATTATAGAGAACATTTGATTTTTTCAGTGTAAGATCCAGTTTTATTTCACTGAATATACACAAAATTTAGCATTTTCACCAGTGGCAATAGACAGGAGTGAAAATACAAGTTTTGGTGTTCATTAGTGAAATAAAATTAAATCTTATGCTGAAAAAAAATGAATTTTCTGTTTCTTTTATGCTTTTATTCACAATTATTAAACTTCTACCAACTCTTTGACACTTATGTCGGGAAATTAACTTTTTTTCCTAGCCATTTTGCATCAATTTTGTCTTGTTCAGCATGTTGAGGGGCATAATATTGGGTGAAAACTGCAGTTTTGTACCTAGAAAAATGAGGCCAAATAAATGTTTAAGCAATACAATGCAAGAATTCGACAAAGAGAAAATGCCTCAGTAGGTGATAGACCACCTAATGTTGCATGCAGAAAAGAGTTACATCAGCACGACTGAGAGCAGAATGTTAACCAGTTCACATAATTTCAGCCAAGAATACTACGCCTTAAACTGTTGGCGTGGTTTTTGACCCAGAATTCATAAAAACTCAGTTTTTACAAACAGTGAAAGTAAAATTGATAATTTTACTTGTGACCATCAGTTGGATTATTGATTTAGAGTAATCTCCCTTGGCTGTGTGTCCATTCACCATATTTTTTTTTTCTAACACAATGTCAGCAAGATGTTTTGCTGCACCTTCATTCCCTATTTTCTATACAAAATAATAAGTTGTGGCAGAAAAATACAGCAAGCTTACATATCTACACATCAAAAGTTTCCTATCATTCTTAGCAAGAAATCATGCACATATTCATAAGCCATTTGAAATTGCAGGCACAGTTACATAATGAACATAGTCGAAGCAAATGTATGTGCATATTCAATGAATGATTTCTTTTTCTTGTATTTGTTACATTTGGAGTTTTATAGCACTGTCAACATTGTTAAGGTCCTGTCAAGCCAGTCATTTAACCTATTCACACTTTTTGTGGACAAGATTTTGCACAGGTTTTGTCAGTAATTGACAATTGCCCTTCTTGATCTGCAGAATGGGGAGAATGACCTCAGAAAGTATTTCATGGTCAATCTCCACAAAAGTTACACTGCTGAGCTGGTATTCAAACTTGCAACCTCTGGATCAGCCACCCTCTCTGTAACAGCCACTGTTATGATTTCCTAAAGTGTTGTTTAACTATACATTTATCTCTCTGAATAGCCACATCCCCACAACTGCCATTTTCTTTTGTTCTCAAGAATGGCTGTTCTAGAGAGGATGCACTGTAGGAGAATAGAAAAGAGTGGCATTTTGGAAATGACAAGGCCTTGAAGCTGACTAGAACTGGTTGCACACCAAAAAAGAAAGAATAAGATTTGGCAGAAGCCCAAAAATTCAAATCTAAAACACTGTTAGTACATAGCTCCAGATAAGAGTGGGCATAAGGTAAATATTTTACTTATTTCTCCACAAAAACATGTTTTGGGTACTCCTTAGAAGCCCCTCGCCAAGGTGCTTCTAATGAGTATCCATAGCATTATGTTTTTATACCCATAAAATGTGCTTTTGTGAAAAAACAAGAAAAATATCAACATTTTTTTATGAAAAAAGTTCCTTATCTTGAGCTATGGTTCGTAGCAGAAAAATATATCAAAGACAGTCCTAATTACTTTTATTTCTACTCTGATTTATTGATGACAAAGCATGATGACTATATAATTCAAGATTTTTCAAGCAAGCACTCTGATAAAAAAAGGCCATTCCTTGCAGAAATACATTTTTTGTGTTCAGGCCAGATAGGATACATATTCTAATGTGCATATAATTAGATATAAAATAGTATGGTTTTAATGCTGTTTTGTTTTTCTTACACAATACTATAATTCTTGAAAAGATTTCCCCAGACTAGTGTCCTTTTAATGGCCCCTAGAAGACAACATATTTCAAAGTGAATTACCATAATAACTCTAAGTATTGGGACAATTACCATAATCACCCTAAGCATTGCTACAGACACTGCTGAGCAAACAGTATAAACCCAGATCAGATGCCACAAAATGCAGAATATATTCAGGGTCTACACTGTCTGCCACTCAGCCAGCAGTTTTTACATATTTCAAGTGGTACTTAAATGAAGTTGCTCAAATTAAGGACAAGTATGGTAAGAATTTTAAAGTGTCCCAATATTTAGGGTAAGTATGTTATAGGAAAAAGATAATATGCCTGATATATACTAGAAGGGAGACTGGTAACTATATGTACTGAGACGCAGTGAATACTGACAAAATTTTATTTCCTTATGTATTACACTAATGATATACAGTAAAACCTCAATGACTCGAACACTGATGGCTCGTTTACCATGGCCAATTCAAACTCGAGTCCCTAGGAAATTCTTTATGGATATTTACTTATCATGAAATGTATGTTGTGATGGATCATCGAGGTGATTCTAATGAGTACACTCAACATACCACTATTTTATAGAAGACCGAAAAGACATCCATATATCATTCCCATTTTTCTCCTAACCTGGCACTAGGATTAACCCTCAGTGGCTTCAACTACCCACATCTCTAACAAATTTCCTTGGCCCCAAAGGTGTTTGAGCCAGTGAAGTTGGACTGTACATGTATAATAATTATAGTATCTTCAGTTAACCTAAATATTGGGACACCCTCCTTATCATATTTGTCTTGAAGTTTTAAACAAGTCAATTTTTTTTTTTTTTTTTTGTTTTTACATGTTAATCTGTCTAAAGACTGCTGGATGAGTGGCAAACAGTGTAGTTCTAGATCAGATGCCACAGAATGTGCCATCTGATCTGTATCTACTATGTTTTCTCAGGCTCATCTGGTCCCTATATTTAGGATTATTATGGTAAGTGCCTATAATCAAATTAGTGAAATATAGATCATTTTTTAGTAATTATCTTAACTGCAGGACTCCAGACAGTTTGATATATGCATAGATAAAAGGGGTATATTTTATTTTCTATAAAAACATGTGTTGTAGGTAGTCACTGGAATCACTGCTGAGACAATTCAAATGGTTATACAGAACAGAAGTTTTTTGTGGAATGTGGAATAAATATGAAAAAAAAAATATGAAAAATTTACATACTTAATGTCTGAAGAAAAATGTATCTTTAATACACCACAACCTCTTCATAACACTATTGCTTGGGTCCAAAGCAAAACTGTGTTAGCTATACAACCGTGTTGTATCCAAACAAAAATGTATAGATTACCGTACTCACCCTAAGTATTCGGACACCCCAACTCCTTACCATACTTGTTCTACAATTTGAATGAGTGCAATTTACTACCCGATGCTGTGTCTAAATATTGTTGGATGAGTGGCAAACAGTGTAGACCCTGATGAGACAAAGCATTCTGCAGTGTCTCATCTGGGTCTACACTGTTTGCACAGGCCTGTCTGTCCGAATACATACAGTAAATATGGTATATTGTTTGTTTGTTTGAGGTTTTACAGCCCAGTCAACCGAATGGGGTCATGCTGAGCATGGTCAGTTTACCTAACCACACGTTTACTGGGCAGGCTTAGTCTTCTCAGCAGTTAACCAGTATTGTGTACATTTTGTTGCTAGAAACTGACAAAAGCCCTTCTTGAATCAGCAGGCAGAAGGGAGAGAATTACCGTAGAAAAATTTCATGATCTATCTTGGCAAAAGAATGCTGCAGACCGGGTGGGGGTCAAAACCGCAACCTCCTGATCACCAGTTGGACACGCATCCAACTGAGCCACCTAGGCCGGCTTAGATTATATTGAAAAAAAATGACCATATAATCCATACAATTTTTATTTGTGTACAAACAAAAATGCATAGATTGTATAGATAAATTACCGTTATCTATGCATTTTTGTCTGGATACAACATTTTGGGGTCCATCTTTAAACTGCCTTAATTATATCCAAAACCATGCTATAATGAATTGTTATATAGAGGTTGCTGTGTCTCTTACAGTCACATTTTTGTTTGTCCTTTCGTACTTTTTTTTTTATTTTCAGGTAAAAAAATATTGGGAAAGTTTTATTTTTCTACAGAAGCATAAAATCTGTATTCCCATAAGAATCATCTCATTCTTATCTGGAGCCCTGAAAACATACTCTTCAACCTCTTTATAACACGGTTCATTATAACACGGTTTTGGATATAACATGGTTCAAAGATGGATCCCAAAAATGTATAGATTATATTGAAAAATGACCATAAATGGTCATTTTTCAATATAATCTATACATTTTTGTTTGGATATAACATGGTTGTTAACTAACACGGTTTATGCTATGGACCCCAACAATAGTGTTATAAAGAGGTTGTGGTGAATATAACTGAGCACTGACGTATCATACATTATTTTTAACCTGATTATGCAAATGAAAACAGATACTGTTAGTTATTTCTTACAATTAAATTTCATTCTATGATGCTCATCATTTACTGAAAATAATTATAAAATCATGTGTAAGTTGATCTTAGCACTCTGGGTAAAATTTTCAGCAGATGACATTTTGAAATATTTTTCTTATTTTTCTCCAATGGAGACAATTTGCATCAAATGTCAAATTCTTTTTCTGGGAAAAATAAGAAAAGATATCACAAATTTGTCATCTGTTGAATCAGCCCAGAGAGTATTAAAGGTTATCTTAAGATACCATGATTATGATACATGAACACAGAAATCCCGAAATGGTTCAGCAACTACGAAATGGTTCAGCAACTACTAAACAAACTGTACAGTGATTGGATACATGTTTAAACAAGAGGCCCATGGGCCACGACTCGCTCACCTGAGTGACATAACCACTGCAGATATGCAGATGTTATGCAACATTTTTCCAATCCTATCATCGCAACCAATGAAAAGATCATCATTTGAGCAGTTCTTAGTTTTGAAGAAGAATATATGGGCCTGACAGTTAATGGAGCATAATCATTTGAATAAACTATCAATCACATTTCAACAGTAGGATCAATGCGAAATTTGGTGGAAATTGGCTAAGAGGTTTCTGAAGAATCATGATTTTATACATATAAACAGCACAGTGGCAGGGAAATATAATAAATATAAGCAAGATGACAGCAATCTTAGATTTCCAATCAGAACAATTTTTGGTCAAATGTCACTATACCTCCCGTTCCCGATGGCTTATGCAAAGATTCAGCCCCAAGGCATCCTCGGTTCTGGAGAAGAAGATTTTTAAAGGTTTTTACCATATATGGGCATGGCGGCCATCTTGGTCAACGAGTCGCAACCATTTTAGCAATCTTTCATTCCCCCAACCTAAGGAGGCTCCATATGAAATTTGAGCAAAATTGGCCCAGAGGCTCCAGAGGAGAAGTCGTTTGAAATTCTGCACATTTTTCCCATACAAATGCATAAGGAAGCAAAATTGACCTTACCGTAAAAAGGTCAAATGTCAATGTACCACCATTATTTTAGCAACTTTGGTAGACCTCCTGTTTCTGATGATATATTTTAAGGTTCAGCCATAAGGCATCCTCGGTTTTGGAGAACAAGATTTTTAAAGGTTTTTCCCCGTACAAATGCATAGGGAAGCAAACTTGACCTTGCCGTAAAAAGGTCAAATATCAATATACAACCTTTATTTTAACAATTTTGGTAGACCTCCCGTCCCCGATGACTTATGCAAAGATTCAGCCCCAAGGCATCCTTGGTTCTGGAGAAGAAGATTTTTAAAGGTTTTTACCATATATGGGCATGGCGGCCATCTTGGTCAATGAGCCGCAACCATTTTAGCAATCTTTCATTCCCCCAACCTAAGGAGGCGCCATATGAAATTTGAGCAAAATTGGCCCAGAGGCTCCAGAGGAGAAGTCGTTTGAAATTCTGCACATTTTTCCCATACAAATGCATAAGGAAGCAAAATTGATCTTACCGTAAAAAGGTCAAATGTCAATGTACAACCATTATTTTAGCAACTTTGGTAGACCTCCTGTTTCTGATGATATACGTAAAGGTTCAGCCATAAGGCATTCTCGGTTTTGGAGAACAAGATTTTTAAAGGTTTTTCCCATACAAATGCATAGGGAAGCAAACTTGACCTTGCCGTAAAAAGGTCAAATGTCAATATACGACCTTTATTTTAGCAATTTTGGTAGATCTTCCGTCCCCGATGACTTATGCAAAGATTCAGCCCCAAGGCATCCTTGATTCTGGAGAAGAAGATTTTTAAAGGTTTTTACCATATATGGGCATGGCGGCCATCTTGGTCAATGGACCGCGACCATTTTAGCAATTTTTCATTCCCCCAACCTAAGGAGGCTCTGTATGAAATTTGAGCAAAATTGGCTCAGGGGCTTCAGAGGAGAAGTCGTTTGAAAATGTTAACGGACGGACGCACGGACGGACGACGGATGAAAAAAGATCACAATAGCTCATCCTGAGCATAGCATAGAGGAATAAACAGTTTTTTATACACATTTTGTATGTCTAACACTCTCACATTGTCTGTGTTCATATTTCAAAATATGATAAGCTTCTGCATTCAAGCTGCATATTATCTATGTAGCTTTTTTTTTCTAGACTAAGTATTGTCAAACTAAATCACTTTCTTTTCCTTATTTAAAACATCTAAGATGCTACTGATAAGTTAGTTTGTGCAATAATATTCAACGGCTGTTATCAGATGAACTGTTAAGTGAGGACCAGGGCCCAGTTGTTCAAAGCTAACGACATCGATAGTTAACGATTCGTTAAAATTTACATCAAGTGATACGCAAATATGCTGAAATTTTTTGCTGAAAAAATGTGAGTAGCTTTTGCAGTGCAAAAGCTACTCACATTTTTTCAGCAAAAAATATCGGAATATTGTATGTTGATCCGCTAAAACAGTTAACGAAATGACCCTTAACGAGCTCGTTAAGCTAACGACGCTTTGAACAACTGGGCCCAGATGACTTGTTCAGTAGAAGTATATGATGATAACTCATAGATAACTTTTATTTCTCCATAAAAACTTACGAGGGATGTTCGAAATGAATTGCTTATTTCTATCTGGAGACTTCAAATTTAAAGTTAGCCCAAAAGTACTCATTTCATGCCCTCGAAGTACTCCCCGTGGCTAGAAATGCAAAGTTTCAGCCGATGTATCCACTTCTTGAAGGCGTCACGGTACGCTGATTTGGGCACAGTAATAAGGTACTGATGAATGGCAGATCCAAGTGCCTGTCGGGACTGGTATTTCCGCCCAACAAGGAATGCTTTCAATTTCGGAAACAAAAAGAAATCACATGGGGCCAGGCCTGGGGAATACGGGGGGTGAGGCAAAACAGTTACTTTTTCTTTCTTCAAAAACGCCGTAACTATTGCGGAGGTATGAGCTGGGGTATTGTCATGTAGAAGACGGACATGTTTAAAACCAGTGGCAGGGCGTCGTTTCTGATAATACTTTTTCAGTTTCTTCAGTACTACGTCTTTGTAGTACTTTCCGGTGATGCTTTTGCCCTTTTTCACTGGCACTTTTATTGCGACTCCTTCACCAGAGAAGAAGATTGCATACAAAACCTTCTTTGTACTCAAAGAACGTTTGGCAATTATTGGGCGTTTGCTGTGTTTAGTGGCCCAGATCTTATTGCTAACCTTTCTGACGGGCTCAAAATAATGGACCCAGGTTTCATCACCTGTGACGACATTGGCAAACTGCTTTTTGTCATATTTTGGAAACATTTGAAGCAGCTTTTTGGCCACTTTAACCCGTTGCCTCTTTTGCTCGTCAGTCAACAGATGTGGCACCCATCTAGCAGAAATCTTTCTGACTTTCAAATGCTTCTTCAAAATAAGGTGAACCGTTGATAGTGATATGCCTAACTTTCGTGCAATATTACGAACTGTAAATCTGGCATCTCCTTCAATGATTTCCTTTATTTTGGAAACGATTTCTTTACGAGATGCAGATTTTGGCCTACCTGATTTCGGTGCATTTTTGATGGACTCTACACCAGACTCAAATTTCTTTTTTCCACCGCCGAACTGTGTCATAAGACACACAAGAAGGTGCAAAAGCAGTAGAAATTTCAGTCATCAGCTTCTTCAAAGAACAACCAAGTTTTGAGCGAGCTTTGATGTAAGCCCGTATTTCATCTTTTTTGTCGACGCTTCTACCAACCATTTTTACTGCAGTGGTCAATGACTGCGTGTATTAAAATGGCAAATTTTATGTCTTACACTTAGTCTAACATGTACATTTATACACCATTGTGTAGATATTGAATAGCCCTATTCAGGTATGTATTGGTTTTTATCGTGCCCCACGTGGATATCGAGCTAGAGGACAATAAGCAATTCATTTCGAACATCCCTCGTATGTTGTTGGTAATCCCTTTGAGAAGCCCTGACAATGCGCTTCTGAGTACCCACAATGTAAGTTCTTATGGAGAAATTGAAAAAAAATTATCCGAGAATTATCAGCAAATATTCCTCCTTTACAAGACCTCTGGAGGATAAATGGGGTAGGGACATTAACTACACTGAAGGAAAAATACAGCCGACTCCCGTTATCTCAACTTCGCTAACCTCAAATAAATGCTTATCTCGAAGTGAAAATCTAACAACAGGTAACAAAATATTGTGGAAAAGAGGAGAAATTGCTCCTAAGGAACAATTTCTCCTCTTTTCCACAATACTTTCAATATAATCTAAATTCAGGAGTCAAATTACACATTAATTTGTGAAATTGGTTGTTCGATTTATTTTTCCCTCAATTCTGCAAATCTGAAATGTTGAGGTATGGATATCTTGAAGTATTTCAGAGTCCCTTGGACTTCCAGATAACGAGAGTTGACTGTGCTAGAAATATCCTCCAAGCAAAGGTCCAGATAAAAGGCATATTTAGAAGATAATTTTTGTAATTTTTGTGTCAACACGTATCTTGCGAGTGTTCATTTGAATCCCCTGAGCAAAGTGCAAAAACACCAAAATTTATCTGAAGGGAACTAATGTACATTCATGTGAGACAAATCTGTCAAAATTGGTTTTAGTCCTCAGGAGCAAGTTCTTTCCTTTTAAAGAATGAATTTGTGTGCAGGAAAGCAAACAGGAAGTTACAATATTTGTCTCCCTTGTAAAACATGGTGGAAAATTTAGCAGGTGTATCTAGTTCCTTTATCTGGAGTTTTGCCTCTACCTCTAGCGACTGAAGATTAGAAAGATCTCTCATGTGCTCCCCTAAGAAGGAAAACCTTAATGGAATGGCCGACATTTTGTCTTAACCAAGATTTTTTCTAAATTTCTAATACTAACCAATGTCATGAGGACTAGGATTTGTCTGTCTTCACCAGAAGCAATGGTTAATTTGAGCCACTTCAAGAAAAAAGGTGTCTTTGAGCATATGCAAACTGCAAAGATTCAGATCATCATGTATGCCCACGGTTTCATCCGGGCAGTTACTACATATGGGGAAAGGCAGCTGACAACAAATTAAGTATATTTTTCTTAATTTTCTCTGAAAACAGACTTCAACATTTCATTTGTATGAAATGCTGAAGCCTATTTTCTCAGAAAAATAAGAAAAAATATTTCAAAATGTCATCTACTACAAAATTTGTCATACAAATTGGTGTTAGTACCATGGTTATATTGGTATTTTATTTCAGTTGTAGTTGAGCCCTCATCTGTTTCATCATAGGGTTGAAGTTAATTTGTATGTTTTCTGTGTTGATCCACAAATGAATTAGGGAACCACTACAGACCGAACAATTACAGTATATGTAGCTGGAATTTTATCAGGATTTAGGGCTAGGACTGAGTGGTTGTGAAACCAGGTTTAAACATCTCACCCCCAACCCCCTACCATACGCACTCCCAACAGTTTTACTGCTGGGCCCAGTTGTTCAAAGCTAACGACGTCGTTAGTTAACGATTCGTTAAAATTTACATCAAGTGATACGCAAATATGCTGAAATTTTTTGCTGAAAAAATGTGAGTGCAAAGGCTACTCACATTTTTTTGAGCAAAAAATATCAGAATACTGTATATTGAATCCGCTAAAACAGTTAACGAAATGACCCTTAACGAGCTCGTTAAGCTAACGACGCTTTGAACAACTGGGCCCTGATCTTTCTAATGTGGTACTTTCATAACCTTAAGTATTAGGACTGATAGGCATTTGCAAACAGCGTAGACCCAGATCAGTTGCTGCAGAATGTGGTGTCTGATCAGGGTCTACACTGTTTACCACAGATACAGCAATATTTTAGACACACCAGGAGGTAGTAGAATGGACTTTTTCAAATTTTAGGACACATACGGTAAGAAGATAAGGTGTCCCAATACTTAGGGTTATTACGGCATTTTTGTTGCAATTCTTCTTCATTTTGTTCATTCTGTTTTCCTTGGTGTGTTGTTTTGTAATGCCTTTTTGTGTCATTTTAACCTTGTCTCAAGCTTTGGGAGGACAGTATCCTCATATTTATATTGTTTTCAGGACATTGTGTAATTTCATCAGATATTTTGCTCTTCATTGTTTCTTCTGATATTTCATTTGATTTGGAGTTTTATGGCCCGGTCAACACTACTAAGTCATACTGAGCCATTCAGTTAACCCAGTCAAACTTTTCTTGGGTAGACTTAACCAGTACTTTGCTCATATACTTTTGCCAGTAACTGACAACTGCCCTTCTTGAATCAGCAGAAGGGGGAGAATGACTTTAGGAATGATTTCATGATTAATCTCCAGTTATGGGGCCCACCTGGCTTCAAACTTGTGTCCCCTGGATCTGCAGTCAGATGTCCTACTGATTGCACTATACAGCCCCAGTACTGTTCATTAGATCTACCACCCCCAATGATCTTGAAAGTCAACAGGAAAAGGCCTAATCAGAGTGTGCAGATGGTTAGTTTGATCTGTGTCTTCACTTTCTGCATGTCTCAAAGACTTTTCACTTGTGGCTCATATTATATAGCTATTTCTGAAATTTGATGGGAAGCAATTCAAACACAACCACAATTTCACCCAGAAGACCTCTATCCATTACTTTTCCACCCACTAACCTGGAGCATCACACCCATACACACATCTACAATCGAGACAAGTACACACAGCTCTAAACAAGACGCATCCATACTTTTTCTTATTTTTCCCCAAAAATATATGCTGTGGGTATTATTATGAGTACCCACAATGTATGTTTTCTGAGAAATAAGAAAATCATTGACATTTTTGTCAGAAAAACAAGTGCCTTATCGAGAGCTCAGGTACCCACATACATATGTCTACAATCCAAAGGAAGGTAAGAGAACTAAACCACCACTCATGATATCCTTACATTGTCGTATTCATTGCTAGCCTGATATTCTTTCAGTATAGTGTATGGTGCGTAGCCGGTTTCGCCTTTGTAATTCTTCAACTTCCACCAGTTTCTAGATCTGTCTAAAACCTAATAAACAAAAGAAAGCAATATAACAGATATAGGTATAAATATAACCTTATCCGGTGACCTGTGTCCTCTGGTTTCAACTTTCTGTTTGATGTAGAATTGATTGTGTTGGGGTTTAACGACATGTCAATCCTTGTGGGTCATTTTGTGTCGTCTCTCAGAGAAATGGAGAAGAGAGAAGAGACAGTAAATGAGATGAAAAAGAGGGACAGGGCGAAAAAGAGGAAAACTGATGAAAGTGAAGAAACAGAAGAAATAAAAACATTCCCCCTCTATCCATACTTGCTGCAAGGATAGCAGGCCTTGCCCAACTGTAAGCCAGTATCAGTTGGACGCCCCAGTGACGCAAGATACACGACACCTTTGCCTCACCCAACCACCCCCTCAGGAACCGGAAGCCTCAGGTCACTGGACAAGGTTGTGTTTCTGCCTATACTCCTTTGGTGGTGCTAATATTTAACCTTTAAAGCAACAAGCAAAATTTGCCGTGTACAACATTCTAAAATTTTTATTTATTTTTCAGAGAAAATAAGTCTTTAAATGTCATGTGAAATGTCTGCTTGACAGACAATTCACATGGTCAAGCAAACAATTCACATGAAATGTAAATGCTTTTCTCTAAAAAATATAAAAGAAAAATAAATAAAAAAATTGTCAGTTGTGATTAATGCTTTAAGAGTTAAGAAATGAAGCTCAGAATATGAGCTTGCACTGGACGAGGAAAAGTATCCGACCATTTCAATGTCTGTGAAGGGCTTCTCAGAGAACAGATTACATTTTTCATCATTTTGTGCAATTTAACCCTTGTCCTAATGAATAAATTAGGATGCCACACCAACTCCTAATTTTCAGCCAATCAGATCACTTGATCCAGATTGTTGCTATATATTCACATACTTAATGGCAAACAGTGCAGATCCAGATCAGTTGGCTTCTTCAGAAGCCAAATGATTTGGATCTACACTGTTTACAAAGGCAGGGTATATCCGGGTTCAGCAGGACAAGGGTTTAAACTCTATCAATTCTTTTATTCACATTTTATTTTATAAATGCAATTTGCTGTAGAATTCTACCTAATAGGAATTTTTTTTCCTATTACTGTGGGTTAAAGTTTGCTTAACATCAGACCTGAAACAACCAGATGGCAGGACTTGCATGTTACGTCAAGGCAACATGTGTATGACGTCATTATAATATCAGTAAACAGAGTATACAAGCAATAAAACAAAAAGGCAGTGTTAGGAAGCTATCATCAAGAGCTCTTACCTGTAATATATCACCTTTCTCCACAGTCAGTTCTTTTGCATTTTTACCTTGTCTTTCATGCACTGCCTCATATACCCTGTAAACAGATGGAATAAATATGTTATAAAACCAACAGTTACTGTGTTGATAATTTAATGTTATTTGTTTGTGTTGAGGTTTTACAGCCCAGTCAACCCAATGGGGTCATGTCAAGCGCGGTCAGTTTACCTAACCACACGTTTACTGGGCAGGCCTAGTCCTCTAAGCGGTTAACTAGTATTGTGCACTTTCTTTCGCCAGAAACTGACAACTACCCTTCTTGAATCAGCAGAAGGGAGAGAATGACCATAGAAAATATTTCATGATCAATCTCCACAAAAGAATGCTGCCGACCTCGGCAGGGGCTGAACCCGTGACCTCCTGGTCTCCAGTAGGACGGTGCATCCAAATGAGGCGGCTATTTAATGTTATAAAATCATTTGTAACGTCAAGTGAAAATGTGGGTAAATCCACATGAGGCATCCTTTAACCAAAAGGTACTGGTATGTTTCTTATTTCTCCACAAAAACATAATTATGCGGTGGGATCACATAAGAAGCACATCACCAAGGACTTTCTAATGAGTACCTACAGTACATGCATTTGTGGAGAAATAAGAAAAATAATTTACATGATACCCCCTCTATCTTGAGCTCTGTACATTTTCACACCCAGACACATGACAATATTCAACCTAGTCACATTAAACTAATACCAGTTCTGATTCCTAGCTCTACTTTCTTAATACTGAGTGCTACGGGAAAGAACAGCTATTATGCTTTTTGATGTCTTTGGAATGAACCAATGGAGATTGAACCTACAACCTTGCCGACACAAAATGGACTCTACACACTGAGCCAATGTGCTGGTCTATGTTATCATGATGAAATCAATTTTATACTTTTTGGCTGAAACAAAAGCACCTCCTCTAAACATATGTTGTAAGATACTAAATTTGACTGTCTTGTTACCTTTTAATATTCTAAAATTTTAGGAAACATGTATTATGTAGTGTATAGAAACTTACGTAGCGGCCATTCTCTTTAACTCCTGTGCATAACTGTAATTTTCTTCTGCACGGGTTTTTGGCTGAGGTGGTGGGCTGTCTCTTTTGCTCCTGCAAATATACGATTCTATTCAGGTACCAGCAACTATCAGATTTGATTTCCAGGTACTTGCGTGAACTTTTCAGAAGATGATGACGATGATGATGATGATGATGATGATGGTTTGGTGTTTCAATTCCTTTCAACATTATGTAAGTGACATGGATAGAAGTGTGAATATGCAATGAAGTGCCATACAGCCATGAGCCGAATAATTTAATATGAGCCTGGACATAATATTACCTAGAAGACTGCATGTACATCCAGCATCAACTGCATCTGCACAGGCTGATCAAAATCATTGTTGTCCACATGAATATGCTTTAGATCCTTGGCTACTAGTGTGCCCTCTGAAAACTGATCAGACTACATGGTTGTGCAGACTGATCTGAGTCTTTGCTGGGTGCACATGCCATCTTGTAGGAAAATGCTTTGACTCAGCTGATATCTATCTACAATACTAGAGAATAATCAATGGTGTTTGCTTGATAAGAAAAAATCTGTCAAGAAGGTACTGGGTAATTTCGTAAAAAAAAAAAGAAAAAAAAAAAGACATTTCTCTTGTTTTTCTTTTAACAAATTGTGAGATGATTTTATATATCCAACCAAGACTGTTCATTATTCTGTTTGCGTACTGTTCAACAAAGTCTTTGACAATTTCGACTTCATTATTGCCAGGCAGTCAGCTGGTTTGTTAAAACATTAAAGGAAAACACACATCAAAATAATAAACATGTTAGAAGATAAAAGGAGCCGTTAAGCAGAGCAGTCTGGTGAAAACAATTATGAAAATCAGCAGAGAAATAAATAAGTTATTTGGCTTTGATGATGTAGCAAATGCTACCATGTAAGCTGCCTTTTTTGTGAGTATGAGACATAATAACCACCTACTTATGCAAAAAATAAATCACACCTGAAAACATATTTTGTTGCTATTTACCTATAAATGTGTTCATTTGCATATAAACTGTCAATTAGCTTATACAAGCAGAGTATTTTTGTCAACAGGCCGCTTTTGTTTGTATCTTACAAAAATCTAATAGCTAATTAAATATGCATAATTGCGGCACACATGCTTAAAGTAATAGCATTAAAAAAATGATATTAACAAATCGAACGGAGTACAAAAAGACAATCAACTCTGAATAACATGTTTGTTTTTGCAACCAAATCATAAATGGTAAATATCCTAAAACTTTGTATTGCAAAGTTTCTGACAAAATGGCATATGCAAACAGTGCAGATGCTGATCAGAGGGCTTACACTTTTTCCAATATTACTAAGTATTTTAACCTTTATCAATTTCTGGGCTTATTCAGCAGATGACAAAAAACTGATGATGTTTTTCTTATTTTTCCCAGAAAACAGAATCTGACATTGTCAAAACCTGTTTTCTGGAAAAAAATCAGAAAAATATTTCAACATGTCATTTGTTGAAAGTTTTTTGCGAGAGTGCTAAGCGTTGAGAAACAACTGCATAATAAGCAAAATTTAGGCCAAAAAAAGTATATTCAAAATTTTAGGATATTTAATATATTACTGATATTTTCCTTATTTCTTCACGAAAAAAAAACAGGTTATGGGACTCATTCTTAGACACAAGACATTGCAATTCTAATGGAAACTCACTATTCATGTATATGGAGAAAATAAGAGAAATATTTATCAGTATACACCTCTCATCTAAGCTACAAATAGTCCACACAAACAAGAGAAATGTCTGTTAGAGTCCACTGTTAGAGTCCACGCCACTTTCAGTAGGGTGTATTACAGAGCTCCAGATAAGAGTGAGCACCCAGGTAGTATTTTTCTTATTTCTCCACGAAAACATAAGTTGTGGGTACTCATTAGAAGCACCTCAGTGAGGTGCTTCTAATGAGTACCCACAACATATGTTTTTGTGAAGATTTTTGTGGAGAGGTAAGAAAAATGCACTTTTCAGTTGAAAAAAAAAAGAGCTTTATCTGAGGGCATATATAAGTTTATACTGGATTCTAGTAATTGATAGCAAGTTCCATGGCCCCAGATAAAATGCATTTTTCAACCAAAAAGTACTGATAGTTTTCAGATTTTTCCACAAAAACATGGGCAGCAATTCCATTGGATACCTATAACATGTTTTTTTGTGGAGAAATAAGGAGTATACTACCTGGATACTTTCTCTTACCTAGAGCTATGGGCCAACTAAGGGACACTGCGAGTGACATTCATATCCCAAAAGTGAATCAAGACTTGTTATTGCTCAGCACTCTGAGTGAAATTTTCAGCAAACAACATTTTTTTTTCTTATCTTTCCAAGATAACATTGGAGACAATTTGCAAGAAATATCAAATCTTGCTTCCTGGGAAAAATAAGAAAAATATCATCAATTTGTCGTCTGCTGAATTAGCCCAGAGAGTGGTAAAGGTTAAGGAGTATTTAGAGACAATTTGTTTGTGTTGAGGTTTTACGGCCCAGTCTACCCAATGGGGTCATGTCGAGTGTGGTCAGTTTACCTAACCACACGTGTACAGGGCAGGCTTAGTCCTCTAAGCGGTTAACCAGTATTGTGCACATTCTTTCGCCAGAAACTGACAACTGCCCTTCTTGAATCAGCGGAAGGGAGAGAATGACCGTAGAAAATATTTCATGATCAATCTCCACGAAAGAATGTTGCCGACCTCGGTGGGGGTAGAACCCGCAACCTCCTGGCTCCAGTCGGATGGCACATCCAACTGAGCCACCGAGGCCAGCTTTAGAGACAATTTTGGAATAATTTTCTCCAGTTCTCCATAAAAAACATATGTTGGGAGTGTAGGTACCCAGTGCACCAAGGCGCTTTTAAGGAGTAGCACAAGATATGTTTTTTATGGTGAAATAAAAAAAATTATCCTAGAATTATAACCAAATACTCCTTCTTAGAAGTCCTCTGGTGAATAGTAAAGTCTATAAAATCTAATTCAAATCCAGCTTATAACTGTAGACTTTTAACCTAAACATTCATGACAAATTCTGACACAGCCTAAATAAAAATACCTAAGTTTACACCCACTGTTATAGTACATATAAGGCACATTTTTCAACCAACAAGTATTGATATGTTTCTTATTTCTCCATGAAAACATAATTTTTATATTGTGGGTACTCATTAGAAGTGCCTCCACATGGTGCTCCTAATAACTACCCTTAACATGTATTTTCATAGAGAAACACTTATATGGATACTCCATTTATCTGGAGCTATAGAATTCCAGACAAAGAGAAGGGATTATGTAGGAAATCTTTAATTTGTCTGTTGGTACTAATGTATATGAAATTGCCTCAATCAGCACACATAAAATGATAAAAACAGAACGAAATCATCTTTTGACTACGTACTTCCAAAACTTGGGGCCAATTTTATCAACAAAGTTTGGACGATTAATCGTAAAATTATTGTACATTCTTTTTTTAAAAAGTGTGTACGTCAGTTTCACCGACAGATTGCTAGAAGTTCATACAGCATAATTTTACATTTCATCAAAAATGTCGTATATTTTACTATGCTCCAGTACAGGGCCACAAAATATCACATGCTAGATCACTTGCTGGCTCACTATAGCTGTGTAAAGTAGATTACACAACTTCAAGATGTCAACAAAAGGCAAAAGATAAAAACATGAAATGATAATACCCTGTCATTATCATGTCGCGTGCAGACAACTCTGTTTAAAATTTGCCCATTAGCAATCACAAGCCAGATCTCCATAATATCTATGGACATACCATGTTTAGTGACAACTGATATTTACTCAAGAGTTATCGTCCCAGCATGAAAATACAGACTGATGGATGTATGACAGACGGACAGACTGACAAACGCAGATTCCACTTTGAAACTATAATACCATGCCACTATCATATGGCATGGTACAAAAAGAAATTTGTACAGCTGAAAAAACTGATGTTCGTTGGAGGTGGACACATGAAAGTTTATTTTCTTTGGAAAGCACTGCACTCGTAAAAAAATGTGAGGAAGAAGGCACAGTGGCAAGCGCTAACTACAGCGGTAAACATAGTGGGCAACACTAAGAGGACAGTGGATGAGGTAAGCTTAGCCCAAACTTGCACTCCTTTTTTCAACACAATTACAATTAATTGTCTGTCATTTGGATATCCACTGCCACACATACGACAGTGGTGCAGGTACTTATTACCATAGAATCTCACATCTTTTAAATCCCAAAAGTAACCCAGTACACTAGTCGAAACTGAAGGCAATGAATGGATGGACACAAGGATGGAAAACCTAATGCCAATATCACATCTACAGGTAATGTCAAAAAGTTAAAAAGGCATAAAATGTCAAGATAAAATCAAATCTGCTATTAGTAAGCTATAACTAAGACATCAAAGAGAAGGAATCTGCGGTCAGACTTTGATGACTAAATTTGAGAGGTGCTTGGAGAAAATCAACTGATCAACTGTACCATAGTTTATTTAATACACTTAATATAAGGTCAGGAAAGCCTGAGCAAACAGTGCAGCCCCAGATCAATTTATTTATTTGAGTTGAGGTTTTACAACCCAGTCAACACAGTTAAGGTCATGTCAAGCAGGTCAGTGTACCTAACCACACTTTTCATGGACAAGCTTAGTCCTCTAAGCAGTTAACCAATACTTGTGCATGTTCTTTCTTCAAAAACTGACAACTGCCCTTCTTGAATCAGCAGAAGGGAGAGAATGACCGCAGAAAATATTTCATGATCAATCTTCACGAAGGAACATTGCTAGCTCCTGTGGGAATAGAACCCGCAACCTCCTGTTCACCACATCTGACTGAACCAGCCCAAGAACAAGCTGCTCCTTTAGTCACACTCAATATAAGGTCATCCTGATTTGTTTTGTTTGCTTTATTCAGGTTTTACATTGCTTTCAACAATCTTTCAGTCATATCACAACGGAGCCTGGCTGTGGCAGATAGCTCAATGCTCACCAGAGCAGCCTAACCTTACTAGAAAGATATTATAACACCCTTGTAAACAAGGCCACAATATTTAGCCTTATTCATCAAAGTCCGAATATAATTTGCACAATTCCTGTTTCAAGCCAGAAATAATCAGTTATCTAAGCTCAGGTCACTGTCACAATCCATAGCTCCATAATTTATCCCTTGTCCTGCTGAACCCAGATATACCCTGCCTTTGCAAACAGTGCAGATCCAGATCAGTTGGCTTCTGAAGCAGCCAACTGATCTGGATCTGCACTGTTTGCCATTTATTTAGTATGTGATTTATAGCAACAATTTGGATCAAGTAATCTGATTGGCTGAAAATTGGAAGTGGGTGTGGCATCTTAATTTATTCAGCAGGACAAGGGTTAAAAGGCATACAGTCTACTCTCGTTATCTCAACTTCACTTATATCGAAGTGAAAATCTGGTCCCTGTTTTAATACAGAAATCTAACGATAGGTAACAAAATATTGTGGAAAAGAGGAGAAATTGCTCTCCTCTTTTCCACAATATTTTCAATATATCTCTTAACTTCAGGAATCAAATTATATATTCAGTTGTGAAATGTGATTGTTTGATTTATTTTTCCTCAATTCTGCAAATCTGATATGTCGAGGAGCAGATATCTCAAAGTATTTCAGAGAGTCCTTTGGACTTAGAGACAACAAGAGTCGACTGTATTCAGAAAATTATCTCTGCCAATTTTGCATCAAAACATACCACTGGATACTCAATGGAATCAAACTGCATAGCTCAAGGTATGACACGTTTTTTGTTTTTTTCATCTAAATTGTTGGTATTTTTCTTATTTCTCCATGAAAAACATGTGATAAGTTACTCAATAAGAAGCACCTCTGTGAGGCGCTTCAATTGAGTATACATAACATGTTTTGTAAAGAAATAAGAAAAATATTTATCTAATATACCCTCCTTCTCTGGAGCTATGCACCCTGCCAATCTGGTAGGATCACATAACTTTTGATAAGATACTTTTTTCAATCCAAAAGTATTAATATTTTTCTTATTTATGAAAACATACATTGTAGGTATTCATTAGAAGTGCCTCACTGAGACACTTCTAATGAGTATCACAAAATGTTTTGTTGAAAAATAAGAAAAATTTCAACATTTTTTGGTTGGAAAAAAAAAACAAAAAACAAAAAAACCTTAGAGCTATGGGTACATTTTGCTGCAAAAATAGCCAAATTATCCTATAATTCTCTTCTGTATGATATTTTTCCTAGAGCTGTGGATATTATCATAGCTACAAAAGGAAAAGAAAATGCATTTCTGTTTATTTGCACTCACCATGAATCGAACTTAAACATGAAACTGAAATAGTTGATTAGCCATTGAGTTTAAGCATTATTTCTCTACTTAAGCATACTATATAGGCATCTAAACATAATTCAACAAAATTTTCATGGCAGCTTTCTCTGGAGTATTCTTTTACTATTAACCCTTAAAGCGCTTATCACGACTGGTGCCGACGACACTTTGAACTGTATTTTATTATTTTTTAGACAAAGTAAGACTTGACACTTCATGTAAAATGACAGATTTTTTTTCTGATTTTTTCTTCAGTTTTTTTTTATATCCATATTTTTTTCTGCAAGAAAACAAGTTGTGTACAAGTAACAGTGTTTCAGAGAAATCGTGAATTTTCAGGGTTTTTTTCTACTGCTATGCCCTTGAAAGTTAGGCCAAGGTCACCAAAATCTAATCAGTTCTTTGTTATGTGCCAATTATATATCCATGAAAATTTGGTAAGAATCCAACCACTGCAGCATATGCAGCAACAAAAAATAACCATTCGGAAAAATTTGAACAAAAATGGTATAACTATAAAGAATTATTAGAAGCAATAAACTGAGTTTATACGATGCTCCTGACATCTTAAGCATGATCTTGCAAGTACAATGTATTATGTTTAATTTTTCTGCATACTGCCATCCTCACTGATGGAAGATATCCAGAGCACCTTTTTATTCTTTCTTTTGTGTGTCTGTTGGTCTTCTGTCTGTTCTGTCATTTAGTGGTGGACATTTAGTCTCCCATATGTTGAATAAATGTGTGTGGAAGTGAGACAGAGCAAATTTACATAATTAAATATCACACTATATTTACCCTAAATATTGGGACATTTTAACTCTTTATCATATATGTCGTACAGTCTGAACTACAAGCAGATGTACACGTGTATAAAAGTTCTTTGGATGAGTGGCAGACCATTATCAGAATGTACAGTGTCTGCTCTTGGTTAGCAGTGTTTGCACAGGCTAATTTGTCCCAATACTTGCGGCAGAAAAATAAGTTAATTACACACAACACAACTACTACGATCTTAATGCAATTGCCTATATACATGTATATTGTAAGGTATTCAGGGGGATGGTCCTCTCCGACCCTCTGTTTACCCTAGGACGGGGAGAATAAATGGGTTACCACTCAGTAACAGAAAAAAAAAGAATCCAACCACTGGTTCACAAGATATTGTGCACACAAGAAACTGTTACACCGATGCAAATGCCAGAGCAAATGGGATCTGCACCAAAATCAATATGTCCCCCTTCCCTTAGGTGGGGGAACATAACACTCAGCATCATTAACTCAGTAAGTATAAATGTTTTGCATGGAATTATAAGGAAAATATATATCCTAAAAGCCCTTTTATCTGACTCTCTTTGTTAATCTTAAACCTTCACCACTCTAGGAGCAAATTCAGCAGACAATAAAATAATATTTAACTTTATTTTTTATTTTTCATTTTTTCTCAGAAAATTGGCTTTGAAATTTCCAGCAAATTGTCTCCTCTGGAGAAAACCTGCAAGAAATGTCAAATCCCATTCCTGGGAAAAATAAGAAAAACATTTCAAAATGTCCACAACACGCTTAGCATTTATTGGGCAAAGTCTCTAGGCAAATTCATCTGATAAAAACTGATGTCATTTTCCTTATTTCAAAACAGGATTTGACATTTCAAGCAAGTTGTTTCCTCTGAAAACAAGCTATAAGAAGCCTTAATTTCTGTAAGAAAAAAACCAAAACAAAAATGCTAAAATTTTTATCCAGCGTGCAAGCAAAGCATAATGATGCTGTCACATTTATTCAATTCAAAATTATATAAATAAATGCAGTGATTAACCCTTCTCTTGCTGAACACGACATGCCCTGTCTTAGCAAACAGTGTAGATCCAGATCAGTTGGCTTCTGAAGAAGCCAACTGATCTGGATTTGCACTGTTTGTCATTAAATATGTGAATTTCTATCAAAAACCCGGATCAAGTAATCTGATTGGCTGGAAATTAGAAGTGGGCGTGGCATCTTAATTTATTCAGCAAGACAAGGGTTAAGCATATATATAACGTGTACTTAATACCTCTATAGTTATTGTCAGTTATATAGAAGAGAACTGAAAAGATTTATTATCATTAGAAGATTATTATGTTTTTTTTACTTATCTAGGCCTCTGACAAAGAAGAATACATTTTTACCATATACAGCTGAACTTCAATAGCTCAAACACAGATGGCTTGTTTACCAAGGCTCATTCAAACTCATTTTTGTCCCTACAAAATTCTTCCAATAGCTCAACAGAACAAATATTTAGGGAAATTTTATCATGAATGGCTTGAACTACCCATATATTGAACTCTTTCCATGGTCCCAAAGATGTTCAAGCCATTGAAGTTCCACTGTATAATGGACACAATTTCTTACATGTGGACCATGTCAGAATCTATTTATGAGCAGCAATAAAACTGTTTGGAATCCTTCTGAAACATGGTCCATTATTACAGGAAAGAATTTGCTCCCCTTGTGAGTGAATTCTTTACTATTAGAACAGATCCCTTTTCAAAACAGACACTGACCTCAGAATGGTTAATTGAGTAGAAAAGCAAACAGGAAGTCACAAAAGTTGTCTCCCATATAAAACACTGTGGAAAATCTACCAAGTGTATCAAGTCCCCTTAACCCTTAAACTGCCAATCACAATAATTGTCGTCTGCTTTGTCATCTGCTTGTGATTTTTGAAGTCATTTTTGCAAACAGAGTGGACCAGATCAGACAGCAGTCTGATCAGGGTCCACATTGTTTGCCTGTATGCAAAAATAGGTTTGAAAAAAAGTTTGCAAGAATATTCAGGAGACGACATACACAGACGACATTTTCAGATGCAGGTTTTCTTGGCATTTTAAGGGTTTAAGACACATTCTGGATTGCTGTGACCTATGTAACAATATGTCTTTCAACTTACTCATTAAATCTTCCCGGTGCAGGAGATGGAGGACGGAAGTCATCCCGTCTTGAGCGACTGTAAGGGTCCAACTCTCTTGCGCTCCTTGAATAAATGTCTTCTCTTCTAGTATATGGATCCTCTTTTCTCACATAGGGATCTTCTCTTGGATACCTCTCCGGTTCCGGGAAAACAGGCTGTGTAATGACAATACAAAGTTGCACTCAATATATTGGAAATAGTACTAAACAAGACCTTATATACCCTAATTATGGGTACATCTTAACACCTTGCTTGCTTGTCCTAAAATTTGAAATTTAAAATTTGAAAGACTCCATCTTACTACCTGCGATGAGTCCAAAAATTGCTGGATGAATGGCAAAAGTCTTGAGGCAGTAGATCTGTGTTCTATGTTTCAATTTAATGTTTTATGGATAATATCAGTAATATCAGATAAAATCAAGCAAATTGCATAGGGAATTTATGTCCCCCGCCTTATTTTTATTTGAGCTGTTAAAAATGAGCAATTTAACCAGATGACCATTGGTCCTGTATCACTTATCTAAGTATTGAAGCAGGAAAAAAATTGAAGCTAAAAATGTGGAAAAAATAAAAACAAAAAATCAAAAAAACATATTTTCAAGATTCCAAGAGCACATTTATATCCTCAGACCACAAGCAAAATGCCTGTAAAGTTTCAGAAGCATTTGCTTAAAGCTGTGGGAGGAGTTGTGCTCACAAGGTACCTACTACTATATGCACTTTCATAGTATTGAAGCATGGAAAAAGTCTATGTTAGAAGTTAAAAATGTGAAAAAAGTAAAAAGAAAGTAATTTCAAGATTCTGTAAAAAGCATATGCATATCTTCAGACTATGGTTAAAAATTCTGTCTTGTTTCAGTGGGAATGGTATAAAACTGTAGGAGGAGTTGCACTCACAAGGTACCTACTACATATACACTTTCATAGTATTGAAGCAAGAAAAAAATTCTAAGTTAAAAATGTGAAAAATTTGAAAAAAAAATTATTTCAAGATTCTGTAAAAAGCACATGCATATCTTCAGACCATGATTAAGATACCTGTGAAGTTTCAGAAGGATCGGTATAAAACTGTAGGAGGAGTTGAGATCACAAGGTTCCCACTACAAACTCGGAACCATGCAAAAAAGTCTAAGTTAAAAATGTGAAAAAAAGTGAAAAAAATTAATTTAAGGATTCTGTAAAAAGCACATGCAAATTTTTAGACCATGATTAAAAACACCTGTAAAGTTTCAAAAGGATTGGTCCACAACTGTAGGAGGAGTTGTGCTCACAAGGTACCTACTACAAATTCTGAACCATGAACCACGCATCACGCTTCACTCACCACGCACCACAGAAAGCCGAATACCATGTCCCCTCGCTTTTCTTCGAAAAGGCGGGGGACAACAAAAGTACTTCAAGATGAACAAAGCAGTTTGTTTTATTTAGGTCCAATGTTGCTTTTAACAATCATAGCTCTAGATAAGGAAATACAGTCTAACTTCGATGGCTCAAACATCTTCGGGACCATAGAAAATTGTTCGAGACATGGGTGGTTCCAGCCACTGAGGGTTAATTATGGTGCCAGGTCAGGAAGCAAATAGCGATAATTTAGGGAATTTTTTTTCGTTTTTTTTACACAATAATTGTATGTTGAGTGTACTCATTAGAATCGCCTTGATGAGGCGATTCTAATGAGTATACACAACATACAATTTCACAATAAAATAAGAAAATTTCCCTAAATACATTGTATTTGTTTTCATGAGCTGTCAGAAGAACTTCGTAGGGACTCAAAAACGAGTTCGAATTAGCCATGGTAAACGAGCAATCGGTGTTCAAGCTCTCGAGGTTTGACTGTAAATGTGTGGTAATCATCAGACATTCCCAATCAAGCAACTGTCTAATCAGTACCCACAACATATGATTTCAAGGACAAATAAGCAAAAATATCAATACTTGGTGGTAAAAACAAAATCATCTTATTTAGAGGTCTATGAAAACTCTTCAAATCTTTCTTATCGTAATGGGCCTTGGCAGCCACTCACATGTACTGATCTGTAAGGATCTGTTTGCAGGAAGTATCCCAATAAAGGCACTTCTAATGAGTAATTACACAGTTTTCAAGGTGAAATATCAAAATACAGATAAATTTCTTATTTCCCCAAGAAAACTTATATTGTGGGTACCCATTAGACAACATATGTTTTTTGTGGAGAAATAAGAGAAAGATTATCAATATATCTTATTGAAAAACTAGAAATGTGTTTGTAAAACACTATGTCCCCAACTACATATATGCCTGTCCCTACAAAACTACAAAATTTAAAAGTAGTATAACCCTCATAAAATTAATTCATTTTTTTTCTTCAAAAGTTAATTAGGTGATCTTTGTCTGTTTGTGTTGAGGTTTTACGGCCCAGTCAACCCAATCATGTCAAGTGCGGTCAGTTTACCTAACCACACGTTTACCAGGCAGGCTTAGTCCTCTAAGCGGTTGACCAATATTGTGCACATTCTTTCGCCAGAAACTGATAACTGCCCTTCTTGAATCAGTGGAAGGGAGAGAATAGGAAGGGAGAGAATGACCGTAGAAAATATTTCATTATCAAAATTAGGTGATCTACTCCCAATGAGCTCACCAAGTTTCAATGGCCCTTGCTCAATTAGTCATCAAGATAACTTGCTGACAAGAAAAGCATGATGAATGGATTAACGACCCAAAAGCAATACACCCCTCTAATTTCTTTGAGCATAAAAAAGTGCATAGCTTTCAGTGGTATGTCAATGGCCCTTAGCAGTCAGGCACTTACTGGTCTGTATTCCTCCTGTCTAAAGGATCTGTTTACTGAGGATCCCGAGGGACCTGGTCTGTTGACCTCTTCTATCACCTGAGGGGATGGTTGCCAACCGTTATAAAACCTGGGAGTGTATGGCTGTACATAACCTTTATAGTCTTCTCTGTAAACAAATTTAACACTGAGTCATAGTTCTAGGGTAGATATTTTTTTTAATTTCTCCATGAAAACATATGTTGTGGGTACTCATTAGGAGGCGCTTCGAATAAGTACCCACAACATACGTTTTCATAGAGAAATAAGAAAAAAATTCAATACTTAAGACACTTTTTTCAACCAAAAAGAATTGGTATTTTTCTTTGTGAAAACATGCATTGTGGTACTCATTAGCAGTGCCTCATTGACACACTTCTAATGAGTACCACAATGAATATTTTCATGGAAAAATAAAAAACATATTTCCTGGTATCCCCTCTCACCTATAGCTAAGGTCAAAATGAAATATATAGCATTTTCTTGGCCAGTAATGGTTTAAAGTTGTTTGATGGTCTTAGCGATAGTAAAACAACTTCAGATAAACATTTAAATGCATCTATTCAATGTATAAAATCAGAAGCTATTATTATTATTTTTTATACATCTAAATGATTTTTTTTTTCTTGATTTGGAGTTTTAAGGCTCATCCACACAGTTAAGGTCATGTCAAGCCAGCTAGTTAACCTTCTCACATTTTTCATGGGCAGGCTTTGTCCTCTAGGCAGTCAACCAGTACTTTATGCCTATACTTTTGCCAGTAACTGACAAATGCCCCTTCTTGAATCAGCAGAAAAAGGGAGAATGACCACAGAAATGATTTCATGAACGGTCTCCACAAAAGTTATGTGGCTGAGCTGGGTTTCGAAATTGCTACTCCTGGATCTGCAGTCAGAAGTGCTGCTGACTGGCATCAAGTCCTGCATACGTTTCCATGAAAACAGATCTCAGTACATTTAATTGGATGTAAGTAGCTCTTAGCAATTAGCATTCAATAATAAAGATGTACTGGCGCATTAACTGACATGTAAGAGGTTGGCTCCCCCACCTCGCCACAACTCCTTATTTTTCTTCACAGGGTTTTCGTATTTCTTCATGAAAACATAAAAACACCAATGTATTCATTGGACTCATCTCACCAAGACAATTCTAATAAACACCCACAAAATACAATGTCAACATGGAGAAATAAGAAAAAATATTAATCCGGAAATCCCACCTATCTGGATTTATGTAAAAGTGACTTATTCAGAGAAACACAGCTCTAGATAGGATAATGTCACATATGTGTGCCCAGTGAAGATTCAGATCAGACTGCGCATTTGCACAGTCTGATCAGAAATCAGACTGCACATTTGCGCAGTCTGATCAGAATCTTCACTGGGCATATTTTGGATAGCAAGGGATGCATAATTTCTTCACATGGACAACAGACTGATCAGACTGCACAGATGTGTAGGCTGATTTGAGTCTTCACTGGGTGCATTTGTCAGAAGGTACGTTTTCTCACTTTGAGGCTCATTTGTCATGGGTACTCATTAGAACTGCCTCACAAAGTACCCATAATGTATGTTTCCAAGAACAATTAATAAAAACATATTTGGCTACTACTCTAACCCATTTTAGATGGATAAACTCACCACAACCATATATTGGAAGAATCCAATTTCAACTTGGCATGTCAGGCTGTGATATAGATATTCCCAGAGAAAATTGGCTGAACTATTAGCAAACAGTGGAGACCCTGATCAAACCCTACATTCTGTGGCATCTGATCTGGTTCTGCACTGTTTGCCAATTAGTCTTTTCGGGGTCTCCAGACCAAAATGAGCTATAGCTAAAGGGAAACTCAACAACATACTTAGTGACTGTCCATGATTTGCCCAGCCGCTGCCAGAGTTCCAGCTCTTTTGATGTAAGACAGTTTAATAGCAACTGTTTCGCCTCGTACACTAGTATCGGGGACAGGGCCCTGTCTGACAGATCCTCACCCTGATGTATTGGGTCCTTACTTGCATCATAGATCAAACTAAGTGGAGTGAACAGGAAGTGAACTAGCTCAGGGGCGTTGGGGTCGTGAATGTGAGCCTTCAATTTAGCCTGAAACATAAAACATAATTTGGTTTGATAACATTGAAAACATACATGCTAAATTTCTTTTTTTTTTTTTAAATTAGTCCATAGGTGTTTGCCTGAATTTTGCTTTCTAAGCATTTGCTTGAAACAAAGCTTGGTAGAATGGCAAACAATGTAGACCCTGACAAAACTGCTCCAATCTGGTTCTGCACTGTTTGCATAAGCCATTTATCAGAAAAAGTGCTATATGAAATTTTAGGACAGTTACCATCCCAGTAAAATGTTGCCTGAATGATATCTGAAGTAAATCAGAAATTTTACAACCCTTCTCACCTTTTTAACAAGTTCTATTGATGCAGCAATACAATAGGAACAATGGAACATGATGATTTGGTGTTTAACCCTTATCCTGCTGAATAAATTAATTTAGCCACACCCATTTCTGACTATTCACTAATCAGATTACTTGATATAATGTATTCATTCAATTCACAAACTGCAAAACAAACAGTGTAGATCCTGATCAGATGGCTTCTTCAGAAGCCATCTGATCAGGATCTACACTGTTTGCAAAGGTAGGGGTTGTCATGTTCAGCAGGATAAGGGTTAAATAAAAGAACTTCATTGGAGTAATGTCGCACCTTCATACTAAAATATGAAAACAAGCACCAGATGGGAGTTATTATCCTAATTTAGCTCAGTGAGATAAAACAATCAGTGAAATGAAACTAACTGTAAAGTTTACAGACTTCATTTAGGGTGGACGCTAAGGTGGCCGTAAGTACACAGATGAATGAATGAACAAATGAAATGAATGAACAAACAGATGCCTATAAGTCTCATAATATTGCAGGTGCTAAAAAAAAAAAAAAAAAAAAATGTCTGATGTAGTTGTGATTGGCACTTTAAGAGTCAACTTTTTCCAGTACATGTTCTAAACTTACATGTGGTAATGTGTCTAAAAGATGTTGGATAAATGACAGTGCTGACCCTCAGCAAAGGAGCAATTTGAGCTAACATATTTATTCTAATATAAGCCCCGTCTCAAAGAAAAGCATCACTGAACACATGCAAAATTGAGTTTAGGCCTTCAAAATATCTTATTTTGGCCCAAATTTGGACTTAATATTGTCACTTTAGCAGCAATGAATTGCAATGCACCTGGGGCATATATTGGAATAAATATGGTACATTGTCCAATCAGACAATTTTTTTAGAATACTTAGGGTATTCTGGGTAAATATAAAAGTATTTTCTTAAAACAGATCACAGTAAATACTTACCAGCAAGTTGAAGGCGAATTTAAATTTCTGGAAGATATCTATAAAATCATCAGCTGGAGGTGGCCTAGCCCTCATGGTCAACATACCATCTGGAATAACATACAAAATGAATACATGTTGCCATAATTTTTTAATGTGGCTCGAAATAAGGCATTTTTTCAACCAAAAAGTAGTTTTTTCAACAGAAAAGTTTCGATATTTTTTCTTATTTCTCCACTTAAACATAACAAATTATGCTGTGGGTATTCATAAGAAAGGCAACACTGAGGCAATTCTAATGCAATGTTTTCATGGAGAAATAAAATATTTACCTGATATCCACTATTACCTTGAGCTATGCTATAAAGAAAACTTATTTAATCAATCAGAAAGTACTGACATTTTTTTAATTTCTCAAAAAAAACAAACAAAAGCAAACAATAGAAATGTACATTTGTAAAACACTCTGTCCCCAACTATACAGTTGTCCCTACAAAGTGCTATTAAACTGCAATTTTTTTTCAAAATTCATTCAAATTTGTTCAGGTCATGTACTCACCATCCCCAATCAACCTGTCAAATTTCAAGGCAGCTCAAAACACTTTTCAAGAGACTTTGCTGCAAGCACAATGTACTACCTGATAATGTGTCTAATACTGATGGAATGGCAAACAGTGTAGACCCAGATCAAATGGTTCCTTAGGAGCAGTTTGATCTGGGTCTACATTCTAGTTTGTTTTATCTAGGTTTAATTTCACTTTCAACAATCTTTCAGTCATATTGTGAAGGTGTCTGGATGTGGCAGGGAGCTCAATGCTCACTTTTAAAGAGCTGCCTCACTTAAATATCATACCCAGACACATGATACATTCCACTGAGTCACATTATAATGACACTGGGCTGACCAGTTCTGATTCCTTGTTCTACTTTCTTAATGCTGAGTGCCAAGCAAAAGAGCAGCTAGTACTAATTTTAAAGTCTTTGGTATGCCTCAGCCAGGGATCAAACCCACAACCTCCTGGTCACGAAACGGAAGCTTTACTAATTAAGCCAGTGCCCGTCTTCTACCTTTGCTTAGGCCCCTCTGTTCAAATATTTAGGGTACATGTTATGGTTATCACCATAGAGGAACTCACCTCCAGCTGATTTTCTTTTGTTTCTGTGTCCCCTTTCATATTTCCTTCTTTCAAGTTCTTTGTAAGCCTCTGCAGCCTGCTGTAGTCGTGACACAAACTTTTCTATGTCATCAAAACAATTATTTAGTAATTGCTGAAAGAAAACAGTCTTTAATTTAGAATCAACAAAAAACATTCCTAAATGTTCATTTGCTTTCCCAACACAATTAGGTTAGGAAGAACAAGACGGGATGCTAAGCCCAATATTCCAAGATACCACAGCAGAAAAAGCTCCTATGTACAGGTGCATGCACATGTTCAGAATGTCTGTCCACCCATTTGTCACAATCAGGGCAGTTTCCTAGCAAATGTTTTGAATTTTTTTTTAATGTGGTATACAGTTTGGTGGCCAAAAAGTAATTTTGGCCAGTTACATTCTGTTCTAATTTATCAATAGTCTGTCAAGTTACATTACACTATGAACTATAAAATCAATAAAAGCAACAGAACTGGAGCTATGAGAGTATGTATCTTTTCCAATAAAAGCTAATGCAGACAATCAAACATTGGAGTAAGAGTGTAAGACTCAACTTTCTGGCACTTCATGACAAAAATGCACATTATGAAGTACTTCACAATACACAGATTTACTGAGAAATAAGAAAATATATTTATCTCTACATCTTTCTTATCAGACCATCCAGAAATATTCAGAGGACTAGTTAAGGAGGAGTACTTGGTGATATGTTTTTCTTATTTCTCCATAAAAACATATGTTGTGGGTACTGATTAGAAACGCCTCAGTGAGCTAATGAGTAGCCACAATATATGTTTTTATGGATAACTGGAAAAAATTATCCCAGATTTATCAGCAAATACTACTCCTTAACAATTCCTCCAGGTATGCTACTTTATGTTTTACATGAATTTGTGTTTGGCAAATCATACCACATCTCTCTCAAGAGCCTCATTTTGACCAGTGTCCATGTCGTCTCTGTGTATATATGATGCTCGGCTTATCTCCCTTGTAGCTCCAAAACCATGGTGTCCTATTATTAAATATAAATATGAATTTATAAAACCAGAGAATAGTAAAACATGAGTAAATTCTGCGTAGAAAAACACCTTTCCATTACTACTTAAGGGAACTGGATACACCCCGTAGATTTTCTGCCATTTTCTACAAGGGAGACAACTTTTGCAACTTCCTGTTGAACACACCAAGTCCCTCCTGAAATGGAGTCTATTCTAAAAGGAAAGAAGTTGCTCCCAATGGGAGCAACTTCTTTCCTTGTAGAGTAGACCCCTTTTCAGAAGGGAGGCAAAGCACTATTCAAAGATTTGCCTTCTCTGCAAGTGTATTCGCTCCCCTTAAAGTTAGGGAAAGCTTTATTTTTCTTATATAGTTTTTTTTTGTTTTTTTTTTTGTTATTTTTTTAGTTTTACTGTTTTACAATCTAAAATAGAGGAATGAAAACTGGAGTCTAGACAAAATACAATTTTGACAAAAAAAAAAAAAAAAAAAAAAAAATTAGTAAATAAATAAACAAAATAAAAGTTCTTAATTCCCAAAAAACATGCCTTTTCTGAATCTCATCAAAAGTACTCTGATAAGGAAATTCTACAGAATATTTACAACTTTCTGGTGGAAAAATGAGAAAATATTCATCTCTATACCATCTTTTTTTTATTCACAGTAGTTAAAATGTTTGTTTTCTAGTTCATTCAAATCTTATTTATGTCTGGAAGTTTATTTGACATATCTCGTCATGTTGGATAGTTTTAAATCATTTTGTAACCATGTGAAGGTTGTTAAAGATATTAAACCTCAACAGTTTATTGTGTTGACATGAAACTTTATATTGTGGTTAATCTGCAGCTAGCAAGTCTGATTCAAATGAGGACAATTTAACAAAACTGAAAGAATGTTTATGTAACATTAAACACTAGACTTTTTACATTTGAATATTACAACATGCATCTTTAAAATATACTTTCTATTTTTCTTTTTCTTCCCTGAAAACAGGAAAATCACTTCATTATTTCAGATTAAATGCAAAACCAAGGCTATTTTTAGAACAATATATGTATATCATTTATTCTCTGCAATTTGGCCCTCTGAGGGCACAATGTTAACATCGTTTTTACCATAAATAGGTGGACATTTAACTCCCTTTCCGTAATGGTGCTACTATTTAACATTTAGGGCCTAGTTGTTCAAGACTAACAATATCATTAGTTAATGTATCCTTAAAACTTTGATCATTAAAATATGGCATATATGCTAATATTTTTGCTGAAAAAATGTGAGTAGCTTTTCCATTTGCAAAAGCTACTCACATTTTTTCAGTAAACCTGTGAATTAGATATTGTACTTACTAGAACTGTTAACATTTTTACCACTAACAAGCTCATTAAGCTAATGATGCTTTGAACAACTGGGCCCAGCATGCTTGGTAAAACATTCTGCAGACAACAAATTATAATTTCCTTATTTTTCCCAGAAAAAAGGATGTGGCATATCATGCAAATTGTCTCCTAAATGTCAAATCCTATTACAATTTGTGGTCTGCAGAATTTGCCAATTGAGCTATAAGGTTAAACAAGTCCATTTGACTTCCCATTGATGTGTCTTAACCCTTGTCCTGCTGAACCCGGATATACCCTGTTATAGCAGAAGAAGCCAACTGATCTGGATCTGCACTGTTTACCATTAAGAATATAAATTTATAGCAACAATTCGGATCAAGCAATCTGATTGGCTGAAAATTAGAAGTAGGTGTGCATCTTAATTTATTCAGCAGTAAAGTAAACAGTTAACTGATCAAACTGCTACCGCACAGTTTGCTCCAGTATACATCTACAAGAATAAATTATGTGTCCAAATAACTTGGATAAATATGGGAGCACAATTTTTTTTTTGTTATTTGTCATAATAAAACTTTAACAAATAAAATATGGATTACAAACCTGACTACAGCCTACTAATATATCACAGATTATATCATCTACTCTAACAGCTATGTATCCTAATGAGCGAAAGTTTGTTGATGGACCAGTTTTGAAGGTTATAGTAAACAACTGTGTGTTGTTACACATTTATTTAATAAAGAATAGTTTTTCTATTTTAGCACTTTGCATCTGAATACAGATAACGACTACTGATCGATAATCTTCCTAGAAAACTGGGCTTGATATTTTAACCAAGTCTAAATAAGATGATACACATGAAATATCAAGTCCTGATTTCTGAAAAAAAAAATGCAGAAAGTATTTCAAAATTTTATCTGCTGGCATGGTCTAATTAGACCTTAAAGTCCTAAACAAAATTGTAGTAGACGACAATCTGATTTGTTTTGTTATTTTTTAGAAGAATAATAAAGACTTGGCATTTCACATGTATCATCTGCTAATTCACATGAAATGTTAAGTCTGAAAAATAAAGAAAAATCAATAAGTCATACGCTGCAGCTATGATTAGCACTTTAAGGATTAATTAGCGTTCAAAGATTTATGACACCTAGTAAAGTAAATGCATGCCATCACGAAAACATGCCTATATAAATTTGACCCCCTTAAACCCCACTTTTATATAGTAAAACTGGGGTTTACAGGGGTATACATTATTTTTCTTATTTCTGCTCAAAAACCATCGTCGAGGCGGTTCTAACGAGTGCCCACAATCTATGTTTTGATCAGAAATATGAAAAAATATCAGAATCTTTATCTGAAAATTTTCAGTTTTTGGTGGTAAAATTTTCTATAAATTTGAATAGGCTTGTTTTCGTAATGCACTCTATAATTCAAAACTGATCCACCTACACACAAGTAAAAGTTATGTAAAACGAAGACATTACATGTTAGGACAAGTGCTTAATCAGAACATGCAAGATAAAACTGAGAGTAAATGTAGATACAGCAATAACAATAAACCTTTAACCTCCTAAATTTAAATATCAGCAGACACCATTTCATTTTTTTTTTTTTTTCATTTTTTTTTTTTTCTGAACATTGGGTGGTTTCATGCAGATTGTTCCGTTTAGTGATGACTTGAATGCAATGTGCAGCCATACTTTCTGGATAAAGTAAGGAAAACATTATTCATTTGTTACCTGTTAATTTGTTGTCTGCTCATCTTACCATTATTATCTTTAATCAAAGGGGCCCTGATAACTGAAGATGTATCCGGCTGCAATATTTGAATACATCTGAAAGATAGGGCCACTATTTTGCAAAGGGAGACACTTCCTGCAGATAGGAAGTTTCAAAATAAAGCTTATAACCCTTGTCCTGCTGAATAAATTAAGAAGCCACACCCATTTCTAATTTTCGGCCAATACGACTACTTGATCAAGGTTGTTGATATAGATTCTCATACTGAATGGCAAATAGTGCAGATCCAGATCAGTTGGCTTCCTCGGAAGTCAACTGATCTAGATCTACACTGTTTGCAAAGGCGGGGTATGTCGGGGTTCAGCAGGACAAGGGTTAACAATCACCACACTCTGGGGCAGACAACAAATTGATGATATTTTTTCTATTTTTTCCCAGAAAATAGATTTTGAAATTTTATGCAAATTGTCTCCTAAGCAGACAATTTGCATGAAATGTCAGTCTGTTTACTGGAGAAAAATAAGAAAAACATTTCAAAATGAAATTTTTACCTAGCAGGCTTATCATTATTAACAACTTATCAATTAAAGATAATCAGGGTGTGTTACAAAATCCCTTAATACACTGCTGCTGAGATTAACAGATAATTTTGAAATATTTTTCCCTTTGTCCAGGAAAAACTAGAAATGTGTCCAAAGGACATGGATGCCCCCACCTGCAAAACTTTAATGCATATTGCTAACACCTGAAAAGCTTAAACGCAAATTGCTAATGCCATTTCGGACAGACGCACGGACAGGGATAACACTATATGACCTTTCCACCCTTCTTCGAATGGTGAGGACATAAAAAAAAAAAAAAAAGGGATTTGATATCAAATGTTACCTGTATCCAAAGAAGTTATTTCATTTTACATGTCAAATCCTGATTTCATAGAAAACAGAAATGAAAAAAGTATTCTAAACTTAGTCCGCTGATATTTCAATTCAAAAGGGTCTTCCCTTAAAGCGCCAATCTCAACTGCAGCAGATGACAATTTTCATTCTATTTATTTATTTATTTTTTTTTTTTTCAGAGAAACCAAGTCTTGACATTTCATGTGAATTGTCTGCAGGCAGACAATTCACATGAAATTCAAGACTTATTTTATCTGAAAAAAAAAAAATAAATGAATAAATAAAGTTTAGAATGAATGTGATCAGCTATAAATTTCACTTGGCGCTTTAAGGATTTATACATCGATAAATAAGGCACAGGCAAAATTGTAGTTTATTGTATACATGAAAAGGGATGGCTAAATTAGAATGCATGTGTACAGTCTGATCTAAGTCTTCAATGCTCATCAATAAAGTCAATAATGTTTGACTATTCTGTAATGGACAGCAAAGGTCCTTCTCAGCTGTGCACGGTTTTCCCTTTACACACACTCTCAAAGCAAAGCTTCAGATAAGAGGACATCAGGGTCCAGTTGTTCAAAACTAACAATGTCGTTAGTTAACCTATCGTTAAAACTTTGATCATTAAATATGGCATGTATGCTCATATTTTTGCTGAAAAAATGTGAGTAGCTTTTGCATTTGCATTTGCAAAAGCTACTCACATTTTTTCAGCAAAAATACCTGTGAATTAGATATAGTACTTACTAGAACAGTAAATATTTTGACCACTAACGAGCTTGTTAAGCTAACGATGCTTTGAACAACTGGGCCCTGGTAAATATTTTTTTATTTCTGCACTAAAACATATGTTGTGGGTACTCATTAGAAGCGCCTCAGCGGGGCACTTCTAGTGAGTACCAACATGTTTTTGTGCAGAAATAAGAAAATTATCCATAGTGTTTGATTGACAAGTGTCCTACCTGGAGCTATGCCAAAGGCCATTTTGCCTGCTGTAACAAAATATGATAAAAATATACACAAGATACAAGTAAGGTACATGTAAGAATGATAAAAATACACAAGAGAGACCAGGGCCCAGTTGTTCAAAGCGTCGTTAGCTTAACGAGCTCGTTAAGGGTCATTTCGTTAACTGTTTTAGCGGATTCAATATACATTATTTTGATATTTTTTGCTGAAAAAATGTGAGTAGCTTTTGCATTGCAAAAGCTACTCACATTTTTTCAGCAAAAAATTTCAGCATATTTGTGTATCACTCAATTAAAATTTTAATGAATCGTTAACTAACGACATCGTTAGTTTTGAACAACTGGGCCCAGATCATTTGACAGGGCAGAAAGGACTGATTTCTTGCATAAAGTATCACAAAGTGTGTTGGAAGCAACACTACTGTCTTTTTTTAAAATATGTGGATTTTGTTTCAGCAATGCAAATTTGTAATAAAAAAAAAAACCTTGCCCCAAGTATAGCACACTGAATTCATTTCTGCGTAGATGATGCTAATGTTTTGGTGTTTTAACATTCAAAACATATCAAGATGATGGAAATGGGACAATGAAAGGCTCTGTGCAATGAAGTGCTGTACCAATAGTAGCAGAATTCCTGTGGATTTTTCGAACCTGGGACCTCATGATCAGGAACTGGGAGCGCTAACCACTTGGCCACCTGGACGCTTTTATTTCCCTAGTTTTGGTTTTGTTTATGTTGAGATTTTACGGCCCAGTCAACCCAATGGGATCATGATGAGCGTGGTCAGTTTACCTAACCACACGTTTACAGGGCAGGCTTAGTCCTCTAAGCGTTAACCAGTATTGCGCACATTCTTCGCCAGAAACTGACAACTGCCCTTCTTGAATCAGCGGAAAAGAGAGAATGACCGTAGAAAATATTTCACGATCAATCTCCACGAAAGAATGTTGCCGACCTCGGCGGGGGTTGAACCCGCAACCTCTTGGTCTCCAGTCGGATGGTGCATCCAACTGAGCCACCGAGACCAGCCCCCAGTTTTGGTATCTTGGGTAAAAATACTTTTGGGGTGAGTTTAGAAAATGTTCAAGTATTTACTTAGGAAATAAGAAAATATCTTTTAGTAGTCATAATGGTTCAATGGACAGCATTTAAATGATATACATGTAGGGCAACAGCCTCTTAATAGAAACTGATGTCTAGACCAATTGCTAGTGTTGGGAATCAGCCAGAATTTCACAGTCAATCGTTTTTGTAAAACCAACTGGTCATCAACTAGACCTGAACCTCATTTTAACATGGAAGTCTGGCTACAAGCATAGGACCGTGTTACTTAAACGAACCGTGCTCTACGAGGATGATCAAAGCTGTCCAAAGTAAATTTGTTTATTTATACATTAAATAAGCAATTTCATGCTTAATATGTGCACACCTATTTTTTAATGCTGCCTTGTAATGTGAATATAGTTAGTCAGTAACTTTTCTATACTATGGTGTCATCAATAAATACATAAAAAGAAAGGAAAAATGGACGTTTTTGTTGTTATTTCACCTCCATAATGTAGGTTTTCCTAAATAACTATTTATAGTCGACTGGTTCCTGTATTATGTATGTAAGCGCCAAGACGGTGGTAAACAGGAAAGCAGAGACAGAACGAAACAACTTGTAACAGACCTAATCAAGTCAGATAAAGATGGAGGGTGTGCTAAAGCAGTGCATTCTTTAATCATGCTCAGATGGGATTTAAGACATTAAAGAGACCTTTGATTTTTTGGACAGGCCCACTGCTCCTGGTATTTTGCAGTCACAGTGTATTCACGTGTCACACTGATGGATTAATTATCAAAAAACCATCACTGATGATTCATATTAACCACTTGTTTACCGCAAAAAGGACAGTGAAGTGATGAATTTATGACTATGTTTGAATAATGACATGAAGCCCAAACTGTGTCAAGCACCTAAGGGATGACCAAAGAGTGGTTGCTTAGGACAGGTGCTTGCTTAATACAGGTAAATTTTCACTTATTTGACTTTCAAAAAAATGGCCTCTTAATGGAGATGATTGCTTAAAACAGGTGCTCTTTGACTGTAATTAATTTGTGTTATGGTAGGTTACCATTATTCATCTGATGTCTCTAATATGCATGAAAATGACTGTTTAGTCATGTTAACTATCGTATTGTCGCCTGTGAGCAGACATTATCAGTTTGGGAAGATCTGACTGTTCGTGATTTTTAAACATGAGTGAAAAATGGTTGGTTGGGGAAAAATAGGGTCCAAGGCAAGACCGTGTTATAACCAAATTCATGCTGTAATGAACCATGTTACAACCAGGTTCAGTGATAGTAGTTAAGTTGTAGAAAATATATTCATTCCTATTTTAGTCCTCTTCTAGGTACTTATTCATTGCTGCAGGTAAGATGAGGTATCCATATAATATTTTTAACAACAGTATAGATAGATGGTAACATCTTTTCGTAACCTTCAACAGAGGCAAAATATGGTTGGAAAACAATGCACCAAATACAGAAAAAAATTATGCACAAAAGATATCTGAAGACATATTATCAACATTAGTTAGATAAACGGTTCAAATCTCGTACATTTCATGCTTTTTTTTTATTGGTACAGTCATATGAAAGACAATCTCCATGCTGACATTCCTATACTAGTACGGGGTCTTGAAAGAATCTCACAGATATTGTTCAGGAGGAGTACTTGAAGATAATTCTGGGATAATTTTCTCCATTTCTTCATAAAAGCATACGCTGTGGTATGCATTAGAAGTGCCTTGCCAAGGCACTTCTAATGAGTATCCACAACATATGCTTTTATGGAGAAATAAGAAATTATCACAGAATTATTATCAAATATTCCTCTTGATAAGTCCCATGGAAGGTTAACATATTTTGTGTAGATATGTTTATTATCCCTGGCTCCCATGATTTTATATTAATAATTTTTCCAACATGCTGTCTCCCAGCTACAAAGTTAATCACCATTAGAATTAAGGCTCAGTTGCAGCAAGCATGGTACCAGAAGATAATTTTTTTTCCCAAGATTCCATACTGTACAGTACTGGTTCCCATCCCAAATAGCAAGAGTATTTAGTCAAAGAGCCAGTAATTACTACAGATTGATGGTTCCCTGAAATCCTTGTTTCAACATACAGAAAGCATTCTCAGTCATGCTGGTTTTCGGTTATGTCTCAAGACACCAGAGGACCCAATACATGGTTGCAGTAAATGGAAACCAGCATGGCACTACCTTGCGACTCGTCAGTCAGCTCATAATCAGCTTTCATATCATTTTCACTCTTTATTCTTCTTCGAGTTAGACTCGCAAATTTATCTTCTTCAGGAGAGCGTATGAATGGCACAGTCGATGACATGTAATCGCTGTCACTTTTGTAGCCTCTATTTTCACTTCCTTTTGACTTCTGCTCATTACGCTTTGAAAATGCAAACTTGTACCACTTTTTGCCTTTCTTCTCCTTTCGTCCATTCTGACCAGTTTCAAGATAATCAGAGTTAAAGTTTCTGCCACTCCAAGTTCCAAAAGCATTTGTACCAGACCTCTTTGGTGAGAAAACTCTACTCTCAGTGTGCCAACCGAAGTCTCGGTCAAACTCGGGATAAATGGGATACTCTAGTGCCAGCATGCTGCGTACACTGCTGGGGCTATCATCTCGTTGATGACGTGGGTTGCCTGAGTATGACTGGTGAATCCACTGGCTTGCTTAATATCAGAAAGGAGAAAGGAGAGTAAAGGAAGTAGAATATACAGTAAATGTCCTAAAATTTTGAACTCTTTATTTTAAACTAGTTTGGCAGAAAGTTTGCTTTTTTATGCAGTTGTTTCTTAAACTACTTAGTGCAATGACAAACAGTGTAGACCCTGATCAGACTGCTCCTGATCTGGGTCTGCACTGTTTGCATATGCCATTTTGTCTGAAACTTCTGTTTGAAATTTAAGGACATATACAGTACTTGTTCAACACTATTTAACTGCTTTAGATTTATCTCAATTTTAATCAAAAGGTACTTGATTAAACCTACTTAACAATAAAATCCCCCAATTTGAAAATATACAGATTTAATCAATGTTACCATTCACAATAACAATGTGACTTTTGTTCATAGTTGTAGACAAACTCCTTCTTTTTAACCAAATATTATTTTTCCTTTATTTCTCCATGAAAATGTTTGCTGTCATCACAAAAACATACCTATATAATTTTTGACCTCTTGAAACCCCACCTTTATATAGTAAAACTGGGGTTTACAGAGGTATACAGTATTTTCTTAGTTTTGCTCGAAAATATAGATTGTGGGTATTTGTTAGACAACCTTGCTGAGGTGGTTCTAACAAGTACCCACAATCTATGTTTTGAGCGGAAATCTGAAAAAATAGAGTTTTTTTTCTGAAAATTTTCAGTTTTTGTAGGTGAAATGTTCTATATATTTGAATTGGCATGTTTTTGTAATGGTGGGTACTGATTAGAAGTGCCTCACCAGAACAAGGCACTCTTACTAAGTACTCTCAACATGTTTTCATGGAGAAACAATACGTCTCTTAACTTCCATAGCTGATTGTATAAAAAATAACTGTGAAAGACTTAATCTGCCCCATTTAAGGTGACTGGATACATCTGGCAGATTTTCTCTTTTTCTTTTTTTTTTTTCTTTTACAAAAGAGACAATTTTTCTGACTTCCTGTTTACTTTCCTGCACACCAGGCCCCATCTGAAAAGGGTACATGAAAAAGGTTCCCTTGGGGACAAATTCTTTATTTTTTGAGTAGACCCCTTTTCAGATGGGAGGCAAAAGAGATGATTTTCATGATGCCAATCCCAATTTTCTGAGTACTCATTGGTCTTTTGTTTACTAATTCCACCATCACATAATAAAAATTAAATTAAACGGAGTTCTTACTAACATTTGTGCCTGAAATGGCTCATATATGTTTCTAAAAAATAGAACAAAATTACTTCATTTTCCTTACGGTCAAGCTTTTTTCGCTTAACAGCAAAATTCCTACTTTTTGTCAACATCAAAATTTCTGTTTCTTTTGTTTTTTTTGTTGTTGATTTTTTTTCTCTCTCTCTCTCTCTCTTTACATTAGAAAAATTGGCTGTAAATGATCAATTAAATGGAGATTCAAGGCGAAAGGGGTCTGGGAAGGAGTCGCTCGCTATAAGAAATTCTGAAAATAAGGCAAACCTTTTGATTATCAATCAAGTTTTCATGTGCACAATAGTACACATGTATTTAACAGCCACTTTAACATTCACCTTATATGATGTGAATAAATCTGGGAACAAAAAGAAAACACCTAAAGCCAAAAGCAAACAGCAAAGAACCAAATCAGAATGGTCAGGGAATTTGCTGTCCTACTTTACTTTTGATGGAATTCAGCTATCATGTGTGTATATATATGATAATGTCTAGTAATACTGTGTGTCCAATAATACTGTGTGACTGTGTTCAGGAATACTGTGTCCAATAATACTGTGCTCAGTAATGTAATACTTTGTGTTCAGTGTTAATGTATTTTCATTAATACTGTGTTCAGTAACACTGCATCCAGTAATGTTGTGTGTTCAGTAATGGTGTCCAGTAATACTGTGTGTTCAGTAGTATTGTGTGTCCAGTAATACTGTGTGTCCAGTAATAATGAGTGTTCAGTAATACTGTGTCCAGTAATGCTGTGTCCAGTTATACTGTGTCCAGTAATACAGTGTTCTGTAATACTGGGTGTTCAGTAATACAGTGTGTAAAGTTATACTGAGTATCCAGTGATAGTGTTTAGAAATATTGTGTGTCCAGTAATATTGTCTTCAGTAATACTGTGCATCAAGTAGTACTGTGTGTCAAGTTGTACTGTGTTCAGTAATTGTGCATCAAGTAAATTATGTGTCTAGTAATATTGTGCTCAGTAATACTGTGTGTCCAGTAATACTGTCTTCAGAAAAACTGTTTGTCAAGTAATACAGTGTGTCCAGTTCCACTGTGTTCAGTAACTATGTGTCAAATAATACAGCGAGTCCAGTTATACTGTGTTCAAATAATACTGTTTGTCCAATAATACTGTGTGTCTCCATTATCTCACAGCTCAAAGTGAAAGTACTATCCTGTGTATAAATGAGCATGCTACATTATTTCTTGGATATTTTGTACACTTTAACAGCTCAATTTCCATTATTTCCTAAGATTTGTTTACAAATGAAACTAGTAATAGATGTCCCCCTACTGTGAATTTTCAGTTTTTCTACTGCCTGTGACTTTGAAAATTATGTTAGGGTCACCAAAATCTAATTAGTTCTTTGTTATGTCCCAATTATATATCCATGAAAATTTGGTAAGAATCCTACCACTGCTTCACAAGATATTGTGCAGACAAGAAACTTTCACACCGATGCTGATGCCGACAGGATCAGCACCAAAAACAATGTCCCCCTCCACGAAGGTGGGGTGACATAATAAATATATTTTTAGCATCATCGCAAGTCTTCAGTGCTAAAATAAATATCTAAAGATAAATCAAAGTAGTAAGTCTAGGACAATTCTACTTAAGCCTTTTTTCAGTTTTTAACTGTATTCAATTTTTAAACTTTCAAGCAGACTGAATAAGCACAGCATTTGATCATACATGTATGGTACCAGCAACCATTCTGCAAACAAACGGATTAGAAGCTTTGTTGCCCACATATGGCAAAATGTGGCATTTCCTGTTCCCAAGGCTGTTATCATAGCAGACATGATTAAGCGATTCTAACTTGTGCCCACAAACATGAAAGACAAAACAACAAAAAACACAAAAGGAAGTGTTTTAGTTACTACAAGAAAGTAAACAAGGAAACTAAATCTGTGTGATGCACAGCTCCAGATACGGTGCTTTTCTCAAACAAAAATTATTGATATTTTTCTTATTTCTACATAAAAATATATGTGGTGGTGCTCATTAGAAGCGCCTTGGTGAGGTGCTTCTAATGAGTATTCATTACATATGTTTTTACAGGGAAATAAGACAGATATTTATCTTATGTCCCCTCTGGAGCTATGGGGAAGGCCATGAAACACCAGAGTTTCCAAATTATGAGGTTCAATTTTATACCATATTAATCTACAGATACTGTATTTTGAAAACTCTGGATGGTGCAAAGGTGCCACACAACACACATAAAGACACAAGGAAACCTAGAAATACTCTCAAAATGTTCAGAAGCTTCAATTTTTTTTCCGTTTTACATATTACCGTATTCGACATAATTACCGCACTGTGCCCTTAGGTTTTCAAAAATTAGTGGAAAAACTTGTGATGAAATATGTATCTTCTAATGAAGGGTACACTTTAAAGAAAGATCAGTAAAGAACATATCTGATGCTGTTTATGCGATTTTTTTTCTTATTTTCTATATAAAGCCATATGTTGTGGGTACCCATTTGAACTGCATCGACAAGTCGATGCAATTCAAATGGGTACCCACAACATATGCCTTTATAAAGAAGTATACAAAAAGAACACTGGCTGTAATCTGAAGACTACAGAATTGCTTGACTGTGCGCTTATAGGGATATGTGCGGTAATTAGGTGGAATACGGTATTATCAATGTTTGTCCCTTTATAATACTCATATGAAAATAAGAAACCATCTACAAGTGGTTCTCTTACAAGTTGATTGCCAAATTTCAGGCTGAACAAAACCCCTCTTTTTTTCAGATTTTTGTTTTCTTTTTGTAAAATAATTTTATTCCAATGTGTAAACTCAGTGTGGACTGGATGCTAATTCATTACTTAGCACCCTTTCTTACGCAGCTCAGTTTAACCGTGAGCAAGTTCTGCAGAAGACAAACTGATGATATTTTTCTCATTTTTCCCAGAAAACGGGCTGTGACATTTCATGCAAATGGTCTCCTGAGGAGATAATTTGCATGAAATGTCACAGCCTATAATACAGGAAAAATAAAAAAATATTCAATCTGTCATCTGCTAAAATTTTTACTCAGCATGCTAAGTGTTCACCCTTAAAGCACCAGTAACAACAGAAAAAGATGATTTTTGTTTGTTTGTTGTTTAGGAGAAAATAAGGATTCACATGTAATGTTAAGCCTTATTTCGTCAGAAAAAAATGGTGCTTGACGACTTAATTCAGGTTAATTTTCTGTTTATAAAGAAAATCAAAACAAGAATCATGTTTGAAAGTATTTCAACACTGGTGACTATTAACAGGTGGGTAAAAGGTGTTGATATAAAGCCACATATATATTACTTGGTTTATGACCTCATACATTACGCTGGTTCGTATGTCTCTCATACTATCAATGAATGACACAGGATTTATTTCTAGAGTAGCCCTAATTGTAAATTTAGACATTTTATCTCTTATATGAAACAATAATCCTTAGACTTTGGACCCATCATTCAAAGTTGTTTTTTTTTTGTTGTTGTTGTTTTTTTTTACTTGGCGTAAAATGTTTGCTTTCTTACTTCAAGATATTATACCCATATACTGAAAAACTACAATATGTTTTCTGTTTCAAAAACATCAACCTCTCCCACCCCCTCATAACCCATCCAACCCCACCACAACCTAACTCATCTCATATCCCTGTTACTTGAATTGTCTATTGTAAGATGCAAAGCTTGTTTAAATAAAACATGACCCCGGAAAATACCTTAAGTCTGCTAAAATTTATAAGGTGAATGCTGGGATGAAAATTTAAAATAATGTTTGTGCCAAAATATATCTTTGGATAATCATCTGAAGTGCCTTGCTGAGGCAATTTTGTTGAGATGCCTCAAGACATGTTTTGGTGCAAAAAGAACAAAAATTCTCTTTCCGATAATCTCTTTACCAGGACCTTCTTAGATTTCAATCTGTAATGTAGAAACTTCATTTGGGGAATGAAATGTTTGGAAACAATCTTATTACTGGTAGAAATTGTAGACTGACAGATAGAATAGATCAAACTGGAAAATCAGGGCTCAGTTGTTCAAAACATCGTTAGCTTAACGAGCTCGTTAGTGGTCAAAATGTTACCTGACTGTGTTGGGGTTTAATGACATGTCAACCCTTATGGTTCATTTTGTCGTCTCCCAGAGAAAAAGAGAAAAAAGATAGAAGAGAGCAGAGGAGATGAATGAGAGGGACAGAGAAGAAAGAGGAACAGAAAAAGAAAGGAAAGTAACAGAAGAAATAAAAACATTCCCTTCTACCCTTACCTGCTACAAGGATAGCAAGCCTTGCCCAACTGTAAGCCAATATCAGTTGGACGCCCTGATGACATTAAGATACACGACATACATGACACCTTTGTCATGTACACTTTCATTTCCATTCCTCTTTCTTTCCTGTCCCTCTCTTTCATCTCCTCTACTATCTCTTCTTTTTTCTCCCTTTCTCTGGGAGACGACACAAAATGACCCAGAAGGGTTATCTGTTCTAGTAAGTATAATATCTAATTCACAGATATTTTTGCTGAAAAAATGTGAGTAGCTTTTGCAAATACAAAAGCTACTCGCATTTTTTCAGCAAAAATATAAGCGTATGTGCCATATTAATTATCAAAGTTTAAATGATACGTTAACTAACGACATCATTAGTTTTGAACAACTGGGCCCTGGCTGCCATCTTATCATCGTATATACCTTGGATATTGGAACATCTTAACTTTTTAATTAACTTTTCCTAAAATATACACAAGTTCATCTGGATGTGTCTATAAACTGCTGGATGAGTGGTAAACAGTGTAGACCCTATCAAATGCTGCATTCTTCATCAATTGATCTGGGTCTACACGGTTTGTTCAGGCTTGTCTATCCCAATACTTTGAGTAAATAGGGTAAATTGAGCAAAAAAGTCCAATTATCAAGACTGGCTCTCTAAATACAATACAGGTCCACATATCCAAACCATGCACAATACTTTATCATTATTTTTTTTCTTTCTTTTTCACATTCATTATTTCTTTTGATTACATAAGAGTTCACACACATCATTGCTATTGCCTAGATTTGAAATTGCCAAGGGCAGATACCTCTCAATCAGACTTAAGAGTATCTTTTTTCTTATTCAAGACATACCTTCTCACTAGGACAAATTCAACTGTGAAGTTTTATGACTATTAGTTTCAAAGGATCAAGAAGTTATTACCAGAACACAAAATTTTGCCAAGGCATGTATTTATGAATGAAGTGACCAAAAGCTATGCATCTGATTATAACACACAGTCTCACAAAGACTTGTGCACATGGGAAGTGTCATGAAAATGTTTAAAAAATTCTATTAAAAAAATTCTAACCTGGACATTTTAAAAGTTGATCATAATCAGTAAAGGGCAGCTATCTCATAAAGTAGTTAAGCCAGTCTTCATTGCTGAACACAACTATTAAGCTTATGAAACCGCACCTTAAGGTAAAACTATTAAAGATGCGACAAAAACTAAATTAAGTGAATAACTCATGAAGTAAGTACAGTGGACTCTCCTTATCTCGAATTCCAAGGGACTAACTGGAATATTTCGAGATATCTGTACCTCGACATATCAGATTTGCAGAATTGAGGAAAAAATAATTCAACAGCCACATTTAAAAAATATATATGTAATTGGACTCTTGAAGTTATAGAGATATATTGAAAATATTGTGGAAAAGAGGAGAAATTGCTCCTTAGGAGCAATTTCTCCTCTTTTCCACAATATTTTTTACCTGTTGTTAGATTTTCATGTTTATGCAGGGACAAGATTTTCACTTCGAGATAAGCGGTTGCTCAAGATGAGCGAGGTCGAGATAACGAGAGTCAGCTGTAGGTAAGAGTTATCTTTATTTTATGAGTCTCATTCTCAGAAGAAGAATACATCTGTGTTGCTTTTTATGACATAAATCAAGGTTTTTAGATGCTATGGTTTGGTGTTTTATTATATACAAAGTAATGAAATATAGAGAATTATTAATGAAATAAAATGCATATTTTCACTAGTGAAATATAAGTTTATATTTTCACTAGTGAAAATATAAAACTTATATTTTCACTCCTCTGAGCAGTGAAAAATATAAGATCTGGATCTACTGTTTTCTTATTTACATTAATGTTTTCATTACACGAGATGAAAATTTTTATGGTATTCACTGAAAAAGAGAAATTTTCTTCTTTTTTTTTATTTTTACACGCCAATGCGCGTTTCTGACGTCATATCTAACGTCACCAAACAAAACGAAACATGAACGTCATGGCGCCAAGGGACAAAACTGCGTGTCGGACTTTCCCTTGCAAATGCAAGATTTGCATCTCTTCTATCGAAAGTGATGTATATAATAAAAAGAAAATTCAAATGTTTGTCGTGAATATGACTTTTATTTCATCTCGTGAAGTGAAAAAATGTATATTTCATTCGTGCCTTCGGCACTCATGAAATATACATTTTTTCACTTCACTCGATGAAATAAAAGTCATATTCACTCCAAACATTTGAATATCCTCTATTTATTTAAGTCATATCAAGAAGATGGAAGGGTGAAAATGAAAGTCTCTGTGCAATGATTGATTGTGTTGGGGTTTAACGACACGTCAACCCTTGTGGGTCATTTTGTGTCGTCTCCCAGAGAAAGGGAGAAGAGTGACAGAAGAGATAGTCGAAGAGATGAGAGAGGAACAGGGAAGAAAGAGGAACAGGAATGAAAGTGAAGAAACAGAAGAAATAAAAACATTCCCCCTCTACCCTTACCTGCTACAAGGATAGCAGGCCTTGCCCAACTGTAAGCCAATATCAGTTGGACGCCCCGGTGACATAAGATACACGACACCTTCGCACCACCCAACCACCCCGCTCTGTGCAATGAAGCACTATACAGTCATGAGCAGAATTCTGCCTCCAGTGGGATTGGAAACCTGGACCTATCTGTACTCTGCATCCCCATCCTAGGTTTGGTATCCTCCAGTAAGTCTGAATATGTGGACCAGTACTGTATAAGTAGTTACCAACTTCTATAAATCAAGCAAAATGTTATCTATTCTAACTTTTCTTTGTTATGTATAAGAACTACCAGTATAATAATTCAAAAATGTAAGTTGATACAATTTTCACAAAGTTAATGGAATAATTTGAAATTCTACACAAAAAGCAAAAGCAAATTTTTTAAGTAGATTTTTTACTAAAATTTGGAGAAATTCAAACATTTTGTGCAAAGCAATGGACATGAAAGAGCCTTCTGGGATCCAGATGAGATCCCAGCTAGCATTCTGCTTAAATCTATCGATCTGTTATCAGTCCAACAGGATAATGGTCATAGATTTAAGCAGAATGCTAGCAGGGATACTTAGGAGATAAAAAATATTCATATGAGTGCAATGTAAGAAAATGTACTTTTGGAAATATCTATCAACCAAATACTTAGATCAGATTGCATTCACGGAGCTCAATCAGTCTTTGCTAGTTACCTTTTGGCTAGACAAGGATTCAAGTTTCCATGCAGTAAGATTAGACATGCAGACTGATCTTTGTGCAAACAGGGCTTAGTTGTTCAAAGCGTCGTTAGCTTAACGAGCTCGTTAAGGGTCATTTCGTTAACTATTTTAGCGGATTCAATATACAATATTCTGATATTTTTTGCTGAAATAATGTGAGTAGCTTTTGCACTGCAAAAGCTACACACATTTTTTCAGCAAAAAATTTCCAGCATATTTGCGTATCACTAGATGTAAATTTTAACGAATCGTTAACTAACGATATCGTTAGCTTTGAACAACTGGGCCCTGATAGTCTTTGCTGGCGTACATGTCTGAAGGTACACTTTCTCACATTATAGGTCATCTAATTCTTATTTCTCCACAAAACACACATGAAAAAATAGCACTGCTTGTCCATGTGGGGAATAAAGGCCAAGATTTGACTGCCTCTGCCCAGTTTGATGTGTGGTTTGTTTGTTTGTGTTGAGGTTTTACAGCCCAGTCAACCCAATGGGGTCATGTCGAGCGCGGTCAGTTTACCTAACCACACGTTTACTGGGCAGGCTTAGTCCTCTAAGCGGTTAACCTGTATTGTGCACATTCTTTCGCCAGAAACTGACAACTGCCCTTCTTGAATCAGCGGAAGGGAGAGAATGACCGTAGAAAATATTTCATGACCAATCTCCACGAAAGAATGTTGCCAACCTCGGTGGGGGGTTGAACCCACGAACTCCTGGTCTCCAGTCGGACGGAGCATCCAACTGAGCCACCGAGGCCGGCAGTTTGATGTGGTACTCTACTGACCAGTGCCACTAGATACTGCAGAATATACTAGCAAACAGAGAAGGCCCTGATCAGACTGTGTGGTTGCACATGCTGGTCTTGGTTTTTACTGTTCACACAAAACATAAGGACCATTATCTCGCAATGTGGCCCAAATGCTGTTGCAATCCTTTACATTTTGCATTCCCCAGATAAGCTGCTTTTTCAACCAGAAAGTATTGATATTTTTCTATTTTCTCCATAAAAACATATGCTGTGGGTACTCATTAAAGTGCCTCACAGAGGTGCTTCTAATGAGTACCCACAACATATGTTTTCATGAAGAAATAAGAAAAATATTTTCCTGATACCCTCTTATCTAGAGCTACGCCTTTAGAAATGATTTAGCAAGGCCCTTCTAACATAATGCCATAGAGTTGGCTCTCTATAAAGACTTCTGTGGTGGCCATAGCATTAGATTTTTATTTCTCATGAAAACATGTTGCAGGTATTCATAAGAAGCACCTTGTAGAGGCACTTCTAAAGAACAAGCCCCTTCTAAAGAGTACCCACAGCGTATGTTTTTTTAATGAAGAAATAAGAATTTTAAATATCAATACTTTTTGACTGAAATAAAAGAGCTTTTATCTAGTACTGTGCTGTGGTATCTCATTCAAATAATTGGCAAGATGATTCTAATGACACCATAATATTTGTTCTTGTGGAGAAATAAAAAAAGAGGAATTGTTAGTATTTGGTGATAATTATAGGATAATTTTTTTCCATTTCTCCATAAAAACATATGTTGTGGGTACTCATTAGAAGTGCCTCTCCAAGGCGCTTCTAATGAGTACCCACAACATATGTTTTTATGCAGAAATAAGAAAAATTATCCCAGAATTATCACCAAATACTCCTCCTTAACAGTTCCTCTGAAAAAAAACTCTTAAATACCCTGTTTGTCTGGATCCATGAGTCTTTTGTGAGTATACAGTTTAAGCTGGCGTGAAAGCATTATCTCATAAAATACATGTAGGTCTAAAAGTAACATTTCCTGGGTCTACAAAAAATTTTTTTTCACAAAATTTCAAATCCCATTTATTTACAGTAAGCAAATGCAATTTCAACTTCACAAGGCTGGTTTTACTGGTTTCATTTCTAATTCAAAGGGATTATATGCAAAAAATCTGAATTTAAGAACACAAAAAATGACAAGACATTTAATAGAGTAGTTATTAAGGAGGAGTATTTGGTGATAATTATGGGATAATTTTTATTTCTCCATAAAAACTTTTGTTGTGGATATTCATTAGAAGTGCCTCACTGTGGCACTTCTAATAACTGAAGAAAATTATTCCAGGATTATCACCGAACAACTCTCCTTAGCACTCCTCTTATTTAATCATGAAGCACTTTTTAGCCCATATTGTTAGAACCCAATTCCCCAATAAGCTGGAAGTATGCTTGCATTGTTTTATCAAAATATTAATATTTCACACTTGTGCTGATAAAAAAATCACAATTTTGTAAGTAGTGCCAAACAGATAAAAGGAAGAATTTACAAAGTTCCCTTCACTCTAAACTGCAAAACAGATCTGCTACCCAAGAATCTGATACCAATAATAACTCTTAGAAAAGCACTGCAGCATTAATATGAGACCAGCATAGTGTACGAACCATCGTTGAATCGGCCACTTGCACCAGTGTTTGGCTCCCTGACCTGGGTGTTTCTGTAGCGAAGTGATTTTGACATCCAATCATCTTCTCTTTTAGTTTCACCGAGACGACTTTCACCAAAATGCTTATCATCCCTACGTGATTCCCCCAAACCTGTTTCCCTTAAATGACTTTCCCCATATCCCATGTCCCCATAACGATTGTCTCTTGACTGACTTTCTCCTAGATGAGTGTCCCTTAATCTAATTTCACCTTGACGAGTATCCCTCAAACCACTTTCCCTTAGATAAGTTTCCCTAAACCCACTTTCCCCTTGACGAGTTTCCCTTAACCCACTTCCCCCTTGACGAGTATCCCTCAATCCAGTTTCCCCTAGACGAGTATCCCTCATTCCACTTTCCCTTAGTTGAGTTTCCCTTAACCCACCTTCCCCTGCTCGAGTATCCCTCAATCCAATATTCCCTTGACGAGAATTACCAAGCTGGGCATCATCAAGTCTGCTGGGTTGTCCCCAGTTGCTTATTCTTGAATCGCCCAATTTTGATTCTTCTCGCCTTGACTCCCAAAATCCACGTTCACTTCGCCGGGATTCACCCAAGTTTGGTTCGCCAGGATATCTGTGACTTTCAGTTAGTTTCTCTGTCTCTCGGTAACTGCTAGACTTGCCGTATGGTGGCTCCGGGGCTGGACCTGAGGGTGGAGGTGGTATCGATCGGCTGAAAACAGAAGAGATAATTTTTAGATTCCTGTTAACATAAATAATTTTTTGATTTCTTCTGTAATGTCTTCATTGTCAACTGACTGATTGAGTTATGGTTTAATGGCCCTGTCAACAGTACTTTAGTCATGTCAAACATATTCCTAGTGAAATGAATTTGTTGGTAGCACAATAATTTTTTATCTGTTATATCCCCAATGATTTTCCTGTATACAAAACAAAATACCCCACATACCCCTCCCCTATGCACCACCACCCCAACCAAAAAACGAAAGCATAATATATCTTACTCATATGGTCCTCTTCTGCCACTTCCTTCACCTTTCGCTGCCAATATTTCATCTACAATATCATGAGCCTGCAAAATAATACATTGATGACGATGATTTAGTGTTTTACACCTTTCCACATTATTTAAATCACATTAAGATGATGAAAGGGTGATAATAAGAGGCTCTGTGCAATGTGTAATGAAGACCCTACAGTCATAAGCTGAAGCAGCAATATTTTTTTTTTGAGGTTTTACGGCCCAGTCAATCAATGGGGTCATGTTGAGCATGGCCAGTTTACCTAACCACACTTTTATCGGGCAGGCTTAGTCCTCTAAGCATTCAGGTTCATGAGTACTGTGCACATTCTTTTGCCAGAAACTGACAACTGCTCTTCTTGAATCAGCAGAAGGGAGAGAATGATCATAGAAAATATTTCATGATCAATGTCCACGAAAAAATATTGCCGACCTGGAGGACATTAGAACCTGGAATCTCAAGACCCGAAGTTGGGAGCACAAACCACTTGGCCACAAGGGCCCTTCCCCAAAACAATATGGTAAATGTCCTAAAATTTCGAACACTAAAGTGTCTGACAATAAGACATATGTACACAGTGCAGACCAAGATCAGACTGCTCATGAAGGAGCAGTCTGATCAGGCTATACACTGTTTGCCATACCACTAAGTTTTTAAGAAACAGCTGCATAAAAAGCAAAATTGAGGCTGAAATAGCTAGTACATAATAAAGTGTTTGAAATTTTAGGACATTGACCATATACTGGTTTAAACCTGATTTTGGTTGTATATATATATATATATATATATATATATATATATATCAATGGCAATAATAATGAAACATACATGTTACATGTATCTATATAAATGGGATCTAGAAATGGGTTAAACCCTTAAAGTGCCAATCATAACTGCAACACACAACATTTTGATTTTTTTTACAATCAATTTTCAGAAATAATAAGGCTTGACATTTCATGTGAATCATATGCCTAGCAGAAGATTCACATAAAATGATAAGCCTAATTTTCTCTGAAAATTAATCATACAAAAAATAGACTGTGGTCTGCTATAATTTTGCTTGACTTTTGAAGGGTTAAAAATAATACATTCAAGACTGCAAAGAAGTGTAATGAACTATTGCACACCTTTAGATGAGGCATTTTGCAGGAATTGCAGAGAAATAAGAAATTATTTGGATACCCCTCTTATCTAAAACTACAAATTTCATTAACCCATGTCCTGCTGAGCCCGGATATACCCTGCATTTGCAAACAGTGTAGATCCAGATCAGTTGGCTTCTGAAGAAGCCAATTGATCTGGATCTGCACTGTTTGCCATTAAGTATGTGAATTTGTATCAACAACCTGGATCCAGTAATCTGATTGGCTGAAAATTGGAAATGGGCGTGGCATCTTAATTTATTCAGCATGACAAGGGTTAACAGCCATTATCACATGAAAGTCTTCACTGTACATGTAAACAGCTCACACATTCAGTTTGATCACCGTCTTTGTTATTCACTTACAAACTCTTCATCTATTGTATAATGTAGAAATGCCAAGCAAAGGCACTGATTAAACTGTGTAGATGTACAGGCTGATCTGCACATTCACTGTTCAAGTGCCATTAGCAGCAGCTCCATTCGAGTTCAGTGCTCGCTTGCTGGTGTTGCCAATGAGACATAGCTCTGAAAAGGAGTGCACCTAGATAATTTTTTTCTCCCACCTTTGCCTATATGAGATAGGCTTTTTGCCCATGTGAGAAACTTCTATCTCACACATAACATGAAGCAGACCCGCTGGTCCCAGGAAAAACCCACAAAGGTGGGAGAAAAAGAATCCATCATGAGCTAGTCCATGCAGGATATGGAAATCTCACCCTCGGGGTAGGAATTTCAACCAGGGACTCCTGCAAGCCTCATCCCTGGTTAAAATTCCTACCCATCAGGTGAGATTTCCCTGTCCTGCATGGACACTCATGAGGGACTCTTATATTCTTTTTCTCTACAAAATCATATGTATCTAAAGATTACCCACAATATAGGCTTTTGTGGAGAAATAAAAAAAAAATCAGCTCAGTCAGTTTAGTACTTAACTACTGGTTTTGCCATTGTGACATAGCACTAGATAAAAAGTGTACTTAGATGAACATTTTCTTAGATGAACATTTTTCTTATTTCTTCACAAAAACATTTGTTGTGGGTACACGTTATAAGCATGTCAAGGTGCCAACAGCATACGTTTTTTGAATGAGAAAAAAATAATAAACGTGTAATATCATGAACAATGCATGAGTTTGAATTCTTACTCTTACTGCAGGTATAAACTTTCTTAAGATTCCCTTGTACAGAGCCTTTAACATGTTATCACAATACCACTGACCATAAAAAAAAAATAAAAAAACAAAACAGAATGCTCCTGATGGATCATAAAGCTGAATGGATAAACTTTCAAGGGAGGCAAACCTCTCAAAATGGACTTTGCTCCTTCTAAAAAAGGTCTACTCTAAAAGGAAAGAGTTTGCTCCGGGTTTTTCTCCTTCTGAAAAAAAGCCTACACTAAAAAGGAAAGCATTTGCTCCTCATGGGAGCAAATTCTTTCCTTTTTAGAGTTGACCCCTTTTCAGAAGGGACTTGATGTGCAAGAAAGTAAACAGGAAGTCACAAAAATTTGTCTCCCTTGTGAAAAACTAGCAAGTGTATCCAGTCAGCTTAAACACTAACTGATCATCAAAACATAATCCTCCACTGGATATACACATATGTGCTGAACATCCTTTCCACATGACGTGGCTTATCTGTTAACAACAGGATGAACACTGCCAATCTGGAACAGCTGGTCAATGTTGTAATGCAATCAATGCAAACCCATTAAAATAATGTGAAACATGAGAAAACGACTATTATACCTATTGTTTGTGTTGAGGTTTTACAGCCCAGTCAACACAATGGGGTCATGTCGAGCGCAGTCTGTTTACCTAACCATACTTTTACTGGGCAGGCTTAGTACTCTATTATGCTTATAGGGATAAATGCACAGGCTGATCTGGGCTTTCAGTGCAAGTAATGCGAAAGAGCCATTTGCGTATTTTGTATTCAACTTTAGCAATGATAATTTTGGTGTTTTAAGTCCCTTTTAACATTAAGTCATATTGAGACAATGGAAAGGTAATAATGAAGGTTCTGTGAAAAATAGGGGCATAGAGTAATGAGATGAATTCCACTTCCAATGGGACTCAAACCCTGGACCTTGTAATCCAAGGCTGGGAGAGCTAACCACTCAGCCTACCACAAGCTTCTCAACTTTAGCAAACAAAAGAAACTGGTTTTCCCGGTATGGAACCTTAGAAGTGCAATCCAATTTTACCTCATTCTACTTACACCAGCAATCCAATTTCAACTCATTCTAATTACATCGGCAATCCAATTTTAACTCAGTCTAATTACAGCAGCAATCCAATTTTGACTCATTCTAATTATTCCAATCACAACAGCAGCAAATGACATTCAGAAGTACAGATATTTTTTTTTTACATATATTTTTCACAGAAAACAAGACTCAACGTTTCATCTGAATCAAATGATTGGCAAAATGCCCAAATTTTATTTTCAGAAACAAAGAAAAATATAGTATTTACCATAAAATATCTGAACACCTTAACTCCTTATAATAGCTTTTGATAGGATGCCTTTTCTTAACCAAAAAGTATCTATTTTTTTCTAATTTCTCGACAGAAACATGTCGTAGGTACTCATTTGAAGCGCTCAACGAGGTGCTTCTAACGAGTACCCACAACATGTTTTCATCAAGATATAAGAAAACTATTTTAATACCTGATACTCACTCTTTTAGAGACCTTTGCTCCCTTAACATACCTGTCTTGATTTGTTTGTGTTGAGGTTTTACGGCCCAGTCAACCCAATGGGGTCATGTCGAGCGCGGACAGTTTACCTAACCATACGTTTACTGGGCAGGCTTAGTCCTCTAAGCGGTTAACCAGTATTGTGCACATTCTTTCACCAGAAACTGACAACTACCCTTCTTGAATCAGCGGAAGGGAGAGAATGACCGTAGAAAATATTTCATGATCAATCTCCACGAAAGAATGTTGCCGACCACGATGGGGGTTGAACCCGCGACCTCCTGGTCTTCAGTCAGACGGCGCATCCAACTGAGCCACCAAGGCCGGCATACTTGTCTTGAAATTTGAACAAGTCTATTTTACTACCAGTTGATGTGCCTGTAAATGGCTGGATGAGAGGCAAACAAATTTGACCCTGATCAAAGCCACTGATCTGTGGTGTATGATCTAGGTCTATACTGTTTGCTCGAACCTGTATGTCTGAATGGTTAGAAAAATGTGGCGGTCTAAAAATGTGTGTCCTGCAAATATTTTTTTTATTAAATTCAACAGATTAAAGGTTTAGTTTGTAGTAGCAATGGTGTTAAAACATTTCACTGACAAAGACAAACTCTGATCATGTGGCAAGAACTGGATGACTGAGTTTACCCTAAATATCAGGGCCCAGTTGTTCAAAGAATCGTTAGCTTAACAAACTTGTTAGTGGTCAAAATGTTAACTGTTCTAGTAAGTACAATATCTAAATCACAGGTATTTTTGCTGAAAAAATGTTAGTAGCTTTTGCAAAGCTACTCACATTTTTTCAGCAAAAATATTAGCGTGTGTGGCATATTTAATGATCAAAGTTTTAACAATACGTTAACTAATGACGTCGTTATTTTTTTAACAACTGGGCCCAGGATAGTTTATCCTCTTACCATACTTACTCTACAATTTGTACAAGTTCATTTTACTACCAGCTGAGGTTTCTAGAAACTGCTGGGTGAGTGGCAAACAGTGTAGACCCAGATCAGATGCTGCATCATGCAGCAACTGATCTGGGTCTACATTGTTTGCTCAGGCCAATCTGTCCAAATACTTAGAGTAAATATGGTAAGTTATAAAATTTTGCAGACAGTCTGAAGAGGATTTTACTATTGACAGTGTTAAATCTATCAATTATCAACTGAGTATTTCCCAATATCTTATCAAAATTGCTCTAAACAGGAAAAAATGCAATCTTTAGTCAATGTAATTCGATAACAGAATATAAACAGAATCTTTTATCAAACAATTGTTTAACTTTGAATTATTCAATTATGTCAGTTTTATCCTTTACCAAGTTGCTGGAAAAATAGACAGACAATAAGTACATGTAAGTGACATTTCATCTCCCTAGAAACTACAGGTGCTTTTTATCACCCAAAAAATACTTATATTTTCTTATTTCTGCACAAGAATATGCTGTGGATACTCATTAGAAGCACCTCACCAAGGAGTCTCTAATAAGTACTCACAACATGTTTTCATGCAGAACTAAAAAGATATTTTTCTATCAACCCCTCTGCCCCAACTCCACTACCCCCTTATCTATTTACCTGAAAATTGGGCTTAAAGGCTCCATATTTCTCAAAAATAGACATTTTTTATCCAAGAAAGTTTTCATAAATTGATATATAGTATTAATACGATCATAAAATGTGGTATCTGACAGCCTGTAAAATTTCAATTAGTCTATTGTTTTTGAACTGGATAAAAAACAAAATGATTTTTTATTGTATCTCTAAATTAATGTTATCAACATTAATTCAGAGATTTGATAAAAAAAAAATCATTTCATATCAAGAAAGAGAGACTAACTGAAATTTTACAGGGTGTCAGGTGCCACATTTTATAATTGTATTAATACTGTATATCAATTTATTAAACCTTTCTTGGATATTAAAATGTCTATTTTTGAGGAATATGGAGCCTTTAAAATTTCACACCGTGACAGTCTCTTGAATGTCTTCTTTAAAGATAATCTGAATGGAATAGCAGGTGGAAAATTTTTGTTTGTGTTGAGGTTTTACGGCCCAGTCAATTTCTCACCAGTTTACAAGACAACTTCCTGTTTGCTTTCATGTACATCAAACACCTTTTGAAAAGAAGTCCACTTTAAAAGGAAAGACTTTGTTCCCAAGGCGGGGTGGGGGGGTGGGGGGGTGGGGGGGGGGGGGTGAGCAAATTCATTTTTTTTTAGATTTGGTTTGATTTGATTTGGAGTTTTATGGCCTAATCAAAACTATTGAGGTCAACACTGTTAAGGTCAGTGAACCTACTCACATTTTTCCAGTGCAGGCTTAGTCCTCTAGGTGGTTAATCAGTAATTGTGTACATATTTTTGTCAATAACTACCAACTGCCCTTCTCGAATCAGTGGAAGCTGGAGAATGATGCATAAAATTATTTTATGATCTCTAGGAAAGTGATATGGCCAAGCTGAGATTCTAACTTATGACACCCTGCATCTGCAGTCAAAAACACTATCAACTGGGCTTTGGTGCCTCGCTTTTTTTTAGAGCAGAATCCTTTTCAGAAGGGAGGTAAAAACAATTCTGATACAGTTGCCTCCCCAGAAAATGTATTCATTCCCCTTAAAAATGTTGTTGAGGTACTTTGTTATACTTACAGGTGCATTTACACTTTGGAATATATGCATGTCTGATGGCGAGCTCTTCCGTCGAGGATCATCTATGACAGTGAATAATATGAGGTTATTATATGTCTCCCGGCGATCATTTTTCAATACAGCTGTTGGTTCATGGACTTGTGACAATGGAAACCTCTCTAATTCATCCTAAAAAATATATATAGAATACAAGTTTTAGCTTCATGATCGTCCATATATTTCTACTGTAATTATTCTAAATAATCAAGCACATCCTTAACTTCTTACTGTGCACGAAATATAAAATTTGAGCAAGTCTACTTGACACACTGGTGATGTGTCTAAGAAGAGCTCAATGACTGGCCAACAGTAGTAACCCTTATCAAACTGCTCAAATGGAACAGTTTAATTTGTATCTTTATTGTTTGCTCAGGCATGTCACTCTGGATATTAAAGGGGATTGAATACACTTGGTTGATTATCTGACATTTTTTACAAGGGAGAAAACTTTTGTGACTTTCTGTTTGCTATCCTGTACTTAATGGCCCTTCTGAAAAGGTGTCTACTCAAAAAGGAAATTCTTTCCTTTTTGAGTAGACTGTTTTTCAGAAGGGAGGCAAAAACAATTTGGACAGAGTTGTCTCTCTAGAAATGTAACCATTCCCCTTAAGGCAAACATGGGGCTTACAAACATTCGTTCAAAACTACAGCTCCAAATAAGGTGGGTCGTGCCATGCAAAAACATGTCTTCAGGCATATATCGACAGTGAAGGCCCAGATCAGACTGTGTATCCGCACAATCTGATCAGGGCCTTCCCTAGCCGCTAACAGAATGACTGGATGACACTTTGCATATGAGCAGGAGGATCTGAAACTTTTTCGCTTGATGCAGCCCAGGTAATATGGTAATTATTTAGGATAACTTTTCTTATTTTTGTACTGAAATCTTGCAGTTAGTTCCTCAATGAAAACACTTCACATAGGTGATTCCAGGAAGTACATATAAGGTATGTTTTTGTGCACGTTAAAAGAAAATATCTTTTGATTACTCCCTTAATCTGGAGCTATGTAAAGAATTTATGAGCATACATTGTATTCACTACAAAAGGCTTCAAGTTACTGATATCTCTTTATAAAAACTCATAATTTTTTAATAACATAGACACCACAACTGCCTAACAATAATCAGTGAATTCAGCTAAATATAAAGTGAGCAATTAAAATTTTGGCTATGTATCAGAGAAAAATCAGCCTTTCAAAGAGACAAAGCTTACAAAAATATGCAACTTGGCAGACAATCAGTATTTTTTCCTGTAACACAACAATTTTTGATAGCTAGAAGGTCTTCATGAAGAGTAGTACACCTGGTGATAATTCTAGGATAATTTTTTTTCTTTTTTTCTCCATAAAATGTATGTTGTGGATACTAGCACATAGGTCTAGATAAGAGTGGGTATCAGGAAAATAATTTTCTTATTTCTCAACGAAAACATATGTTGTGGGTACTCATTAGAAGCACCTCGGTGAGGCACTTCTAATGAGTACCCACAACATATATTCTTGTTGAGAAATAAGAAAAATATAGATACTTTTTGGTTCAAAAAAGCGCCTTATCAAGAGCTATGCTAGCATCAGCAAGGCGATTCGAACAAGTATCAACAGCATATGATTTTATGGAACCATTCCAACAATAGCGCACATTAACACTTTGCATGCTGGATAAAAATTTTGAAATATTTTTCTTATTTTTCCTAGAAAATAGAATTTGACATTGCATGCAAAATTGTGGACACTATTTTCTGAAAAAAAAAAAAAATAAGAAAAATATCATTAAGTTTTTTATCTGCTGAATTTGCCCATAGCATGGAAATTGTTAACATGTTTTATGGATGATGATGATTTTTGGTGTTATGTCTTTTTCAACATTAAGTCATATCAAGATGGTGATGATGATTTTTGGTGTTATATGTCTCAACATTAAATCAAATCGAGATGATGGATGGGTAATAATGAGAGTTTCATTTCTGTTGAGGTTTTACAGCCCAATCAACCCAATGGGGTCATGTCAAGCACGGTCAGTTTACTTAACCACACTTTTACTGGGCAGGCTTAGTCCTCTAGGGAGTTAACCAGTAGTGTGCACATTCTTTCACCAGAAACTGACAACTGTCCTTCTTGAATTAGCCAAAGGGAGAGCATGACCATAGAAAATATTTCAAGATCAATCTCCACGAAAGAATGTTACTGACCAGGCAGGGGTCAAACCCACAACCTCCTGATCACCAGTTGGACACACATCCAACTGAGCTGCCGAGGCCAGCTTATAATGAAAGACTGCAATTAAGCATAGTACAGTCATGAGCTGAACTGCCTCTAGTGGGATTCGAGCCCGGGACCTCGTCAAGAGCACTAACCGCTCAACCACCTGGATGCTTCATGTTTTTTATGAAGGACTGGAAAAAAATTATCCCTGAATTATTATCAACTGTTCGTCCTCAACAAATCCTCTGGATACAAAACACAATCTTTTTATCTGGAGTTACAGAGCTGATATCAAAGTGACTACCATGTTTACCTTAAATATTTGGACAGACAGGCCTGAACAAACAGTATAGACTCAGATCTGTTTGATCAGGGTCTAAACATTTTGCTATTCCATTACAACCTTTTAAACACACCGAGTAGTATTCAAATGGACATGTGTTAAAATTTTATGTTAATTATGGAAAGAAATACAATGTCCAAATATTTATGGTAAATGGTGCACTATGATGAATAACCTGGGCCTATTAACTCTTTGCATGCTGGGTAATTTTGCATGCTTTTTTGTTGTCTGTGGATTTTTTTTTTTAAATTAACTTTTTAAAAAAAATCTTTCAGGAATCAGAATATCAAACAGTTTGGATCCAGATTAGGCCCACTGTTTTGTCGGGCCTGATCTGGGTCCAAATTATTTGCAAAGGTTATCAGCAGATGAAAGTAGGCACTAGCGGAGAAAGAGTTAAGAGGATTGGAGACCCCTGGTAGACTTTCCAAAGGGGAGCAAATTCTTTCCTTTTACCCTTTTTCAGAAGGGAGACAAAACAATTTTGACCTCTTTTCAGATGGGGACTGATGTGCAGGAAAAGTAAAAAAAAATGTCTGCCTTGTAAAAAATGACAGAAAATCTACCATGTATATCCAGTCCCTTTAACCCTAGTCCTGCTGAACCCGGATGTACCCTGAAGAAGCCATCTGATCTGGGTCTGCACTGTTTGCCATTAAGTATGTGAATTTATATCAACAATCTGGATCAAGTAATTTGATCAGCCGAAAATTAGAAGTGGGCGTGGCAATTTATTCAGCATGACAAGGGTTAACTGTTTAAGGTCATACTGAAAAATTAGAATGTAATTTAGCCTCCTACCAAATGCTAAAGAAAAGGCTGCATACATACCCCATTGCCTTTGTCTATGACTATAATGTGTCTATTCTCTACTATTAAAAGACATCGCATTGTCCAAATCCCCGTTGAACTCTCCATCTGTTTTAATTTCGTCAGGCCATCTTCAGGATGTGTTGTACCTACAAATGAACAATATAAAAGCAGTTCTAGACTAGAATTTGTTTTTCTATAAAAACACAGATGTTTCCCCCCTTTTTGGTGTCATATTGTATTGCACATTCAGCAAACATTTATATTAACTAATGAGATTCCAAGGGAAAGAACTCAAAAAGTATAAATGCAAGAGTTACATTAGATGACTTGACAAAGTTCTAAGGGAAATAACTCAAAAAGGACAAATGCAAGAGTTATATTCTTGCTTTCTGCACGTCGTCTAATGTTGACTGATATTTATATGAAGTTTCAAGAAGATAGCTTGAATGGTTTTCAAGTTATAGAGCAAACACAATTTTGTGACAGACAGGCAAAGTTCCAAGGGAGATAACTCAAAAAGTATAAATGCAAGAGTTATGTTATTTGTGCTCTGCACGTCATCTAATGTTGATTGATATTTATATGAACTTTCGTGAAGATAGCTTGAATGGTTATCACGACCGGACACGATTTTGTGACAGACAGACAAAGTTCCAAGGGAAATAACTCAAAATGTATAAACGCAAGAGTTATGATACTTGCGCTCTGCACATCATCTAAAGTTGATTGATACCTATATTAAGTTTAGTGAAGATAGCTTGAATGATTTCAAGTTGTAGAGAGGACATGCTTTTGTGACAAAGTTCCTAGGGAAATAACTCAAAAAGTATAAATGCAAAAGATTTGGTTCTTGCACTCTGTGTGTCATCTAATGTTGACTGATATTTATATGAAGTTTCGTAGAGATAGCTTGAACAGTTTTCAAGTTATAGAGCGGACACGATTTTGTGACAGATGGACAGACAGATGTCTGGGGGAAAAAACAATGTAACAATATGTCTGCCTACCCCAAAGGGGGAGACATAACAAAAGGAGTAGCAACATAATGATTTCTTATGTTTCCAAAAAAATGTATGTTGTTAGAAATTACAAGAATCCCTTTGGGTAGGCTATTCTAATTAGAATCCACAATGCTGAGGTTTCTTGAAAAACTTAAACATGAAATCTGCAGAAAGCCGTGTTGTGCCTGTCAGTATTATGCCAAGATTTTGATTCTGATGTTTATCCCCCTGCATTAGTAATGGGAATATTCTGAATGCCTTCTTCTGACAGTCACACTATCTCCTCCTAAACCAGTGGGCAGAACTTAACCAAACTTGCTGCATGACTTCCCCTCGTGGTAAGGGTGTGCAAGAGCAACATTAGCAAAGAGCATGGGGGTTTTGTGATGGCGTGCCATCGACTGCGCAATCTAGTTTAGTTTTACAGGCCAATCAACCTTGTTAAGGTCATATCAGTCAGTCAGTTAACCTACTCACCTTTTTTTTCTCACCAGGCTTAGTCCTCTAAATGGTTAACCAGTACTTTATACACATACTTTCACCAGTAACCAAGAACTGCTCTTCTTAAATCAGTGGAAGAAGAACGACCATTGAAATTATTTCATTATCAATCTCCATGAAATTATACGGCTGATCTGGGACTCCAACTTGCAGTCAAATGTGCTACCAACTGCTCTATGGAGCCCAGCTATTCATGCAAAGAATGTCAGAGTCATTGGACCAAAAAATGTAGGTCATGGTCACAGAAAGTTTCTAGGAGGAAGTATATGCCAAGTTTAAAAAATTGATGATATTTTTCTTATTCTTGTCCTCGTATGGAGACAATATATGCATGAAATATCAAAGCCAGTTTTCTGAGAAAAAAATAAGATATTATACAATTATTCATTGATTTCGATGAGGTCAATCTGAGGATTGATCAACCTGAAAAAGTGATATTCAATTACATCTGAAATACACAGAAAACATCATTCCCTAAACCAGGATACTTTTCTCTAAGATAGGTTTTAAAGAGTTTCACAGCAGTTTCTGTGCTCCATTTGATATTTTTAGAGTCCTTTTCTGTTAGAATTTTCTCTAAATCCTCTGAATTTAGTAAGCAATTCTCTCTTCTGTGTTTGCTGCCTTTTTTGTTGCAGACGCCATCTGCCAGAGAGCTGTTCGTAACATGAAATCTGATTGGCTTTTGAGATCAAGTATTTTAATTGTGATTGGCTGACATTTGACACAAAATCAAGTATATTTCATTTTGACATGGTTTTCATTTCATTTTATCACTCATGTTTATTTTTAGCTCTCCAGAAGTCCATTTAAAAAATCTGTCTAAAATATTAACCTCTGGAAACTGGTTTGTTCTGGTTTTTGCCTTGATATTAATCTGGCAAACCAATTTTATCTACTCTAATGTATATATATACTACTGACATTCTAACATCATCATTTGAACAATCCGTCCGACTGGAGACCAGGAGGTCGCCGGTTCAACCCCCGCCGAGGTCGGCAACATTCTTTCGTGGAGACTGATCATGAAATATTTTCTACGGTCATTCTCTCCCTTCCGCTGATTCAAGAAGGGCAGTTGTCAGTTTCTGGCGAAAGAATGTGCACAATACTGGTTAACCGCTTAGAGGACTAATCCTGCCCAGTAAACGTGTGGTTAGGTAAACTGACCGCGCTTGACATGACCCCATTGGGTTGACTGGGCCGTAAAACCTCAACACAACCAAATCATTTGAACAATTTTGGCAGAAGTCCCATCCCTGATATTCTATACTTAGATTCAATCTTGTCTTTTTTTTAAGTCTGGAGATCTTTTAATGCTTTTACTGTGTTTTTACCATCATAATACATGGTGCCCATTTTCATCAACAGCAATCCCACTTGAACAGAAGGCTCCACAAGAAGTTTGGTGAAAATTGGCCCAATGGTTTCAGTAGAGACACTGTTCAAGGATGTGAATGGACAAATGACAGACAACAGATGGCAGATGCCAAATTACTACTTATCCTATTTCTCCACAAGAACATGCTGATTCTGCACATCAGTAGTACCTTACCGAGAACCTATAATGTTATATTTTTGTGGAGAAGTAAGAAAATCTATTTATCTGGGCCCAGTTGTTCAAACTAACAATGTCAGTAGTTAATATATCGTTAAAATTTTATTAAATATGGCATATACCCTAATATTTTTGCTGAAAAAATGGGAGTAGCTTTAGCTACTCACTTTCCAGCAAAAAATACCTGTGAATTAGATATTGTACTTACTAGAACAGTTAACATTTTGACCACTAATGAGCTCATTAAGCTAACAATGTTTTGAACAACAGGACCTTGGAAATTAAATCCCTTGTCTAGAAGAAAGAAAACATTCATAAACCTACCTGATTTACTTGTGTAGGTGGCGAGGTGGTCCACCTCAAAGGATCTTTCTGTTCCATCCCTCATACCGCCGTCAAAGCTGTTCTGTTCTGAAGTTAAGAAAAAACAATCCATTTCAATGAATGAAGAAAGAAGATTGTAAGAAATGTTGTGCCCTGGCTCAAATAATGTTCTGTGTCAGACACTTGTTTTGGCAACATCTTCGATAGACTGGCTCAAGCCCCCCACCCCCCCTCCCCCCATCTCCAGTGACTAAATATTTTATTCTTATAATCCCGTTTGATAATCAACTAAAATAAAACCAAAATAATATCATGACTATAAAGACTGGTCACTAAATCTTACCTGTGGTTTATGCCCGTAGTGTATTGTATCTAAGATTTTAAAAATTCAATTACATGATGACAAACACAGTTCCAGATGAGGTACTTTTTCAATCAAAAAATACTGAATTTTTTTTCTTATTTCTCTGACTGTTATGGGCCAAGGAGAATTTTATGAATACCCACAATGTTTGTTTTCATAGAGAAAACAGAAAAACATCACCTCGACACACCCTCTCATCTGGAGCTATGGATTGTGTCTACAACAGCTGACTGAACAAAAAACAATGTAGACCCAGATCAAACTGCTCCTTAGGAGCAGTTTGATCTGGGTCTACACTGTTTGCTCAGTTTTATCTGCTCGAATATTTTTGGTTACATATTGTACAATACCAAATTGTTTAAACTTACCAAACTCAGGATCTATACCGTTGTGTCTTCCTGATCGGCCATATCCTACATCTCTGAAATATAGAAATAAGAAAAATGTCAACACTTTTCAATTAGAAAATGTGCCTTATATGGCATGCTGACAGTGACAGCCCAGAACAGCCTGTGCATTTGTAAAGTCTGATTGAGGTCTTTGTTGCGGATACTGTCCAACTTATTAACTGATAGCGAAGCGAAAAAAAAACCTATCTGATGAAACTATGCTAATGTATAGGTTAACCTCAATACATGTATTCAAATTTCACCTTTGCTCAAGAAACCTTTTCCACCTAATATGGCCTTATATGAAATTAAGTTTTCTTATTGGAGATAATCATAAATAAAAATTTCTTTACTCCAAGTGAACTGAAATGCATCTAAGAATATTGTACACATTAACAACTGAACAATTCGTCCTTGTTTATTGATTACAGATTCTCAAGTTACAAAGATACAGGCTTTGAAACAAAACAGCCGTTCCTTTGTAACAGTTCATTCTTTAAAGCGGTCTCTGCATTTCTATTACCACATAGTATTACAACCTATATATTCATACAGAGAGGTCTGAGCTAAGAGTACAGATCCAGACGAAACTGCTCCTAAGCATTTGTCTCATTTTACTAGAAAGAAGGACTGACATGATACGTTATCAAATCATAAATGACTGTAATGTCAAACACTATTTTCTTCTAGTAGGTGGAAGAAGAGGGGCATGGATGTTTTGTTTGCTCTGAATGCTGGCAACACTGCAGATTATGGTTTATGAGTTCAAATCTCACTAACTGTGGATTCTTTCTCATAATTTTATATTCCCTTACACAGATGTTAACAATTTATGATCATTTTGAGATGACTAAAATCCCAGTAAGCATTCTTTATAAATCTACAGCGGGCCGTTATTGGCCCGTCAGGGTAGCTGATGGCCCGCTATAGATTTATAAAGAATGCTAGCTGGGATACTATTGATGGGGAGTACCTATAAAATAATTTTTTCTTACTCTTCCATAAAAACATATGTTATGGATGCTTGGTGAGGCACTTCTAGTAAGTACCTATAAAGTATGTTTTCGTAAAGAAACATATCTATAAATTTTGGTTGAAAAAAAGCCCTATTTAGCTTTAACCCTTGCTGTGCTGAATAAATTAAGATGCTGTGCCCACTTCTAATTTTCAGCCAATCATATTACTTGATCCAGGTTGTTGATAGAAATTCACATACTTAATGACAAACAGTGCAGATCCAGATCAGTTGGCTTTTTCAGTAGCCAACTGATCTGAATCTACACTGTTTGCAAAGGCAGGGAATATCCGGATTCAGCAGGACAAAGTTTAATAATGTCTTTGGAACATCGTCATCTGTTTATCCTGCTTTGAGGATAATTTGAGGTTTTGATTGTATTTAACATTTTTTAAAAATTTTATCCTTTCATACATATTAACCTTTACAACTCTATGGGCATATTCAGAAAATGACAACTGATCATATTTTACTTATTTATCCCAGAAAATAAGGCTTTGACATTTCATGCAAATTGTCTCCTAAGAGACACTTTGCATGAAATGTCAAAACCTATTTTCTGGTAAAATAAGGAAAATATTTCAAAATGTTATCTGCTGAAATTTTTATACAGAATGCTAAGCATAAAAGCCAATCCAAAAGCCATTTTGATAAAATTACTACAATTTAACTTTAGCCTCATTCATTTGATGTTTGACAAATTGCTTTTTACCAAAATATGCATTATCATACCATACCTACCCTATGGTAAATGTCCTAAATTTCGAACACCAAATGATCTGACAGAATGACATGTATAAACAGTGCAGACCCAGATCAGACTGCTCCTGTTCAGAGTCTACACTGTTTGCCATTTCACTAAGTATTTTAGAAAGAACTAAATAAAAAGCAAAATTTAGGCCAAAAAAGTATAAAATAAAGTGTTCAAAATTTTAGGACATTTACTGTAAGTATTCAGATAGATAGGCATGAGCAAAACAGTGTAAACTTTGATCAGAAGCTGCAGAATGTGGTGTCTGATCAGGGTTTACACTGTTTGCCACCCATTAAGAGGTTTTTCAGACACATCAACAGGTACTAAAATCAACTTGTTCCAAGTTTATGACAACTTACTGCAAGAACTTACAGTGTCCGTATACCTAAGGTAAATACAGTAAGGCCCAAATGAGAACCCAGAAGGTTTTAAAATGTTTTACTACAGAAGCAAATTACACCAACTCTTTCAACCTGCGCAAAAGCCAGAACCATCTTAAAATGTATACCTGTCAAGTCTCATGAATCCGTGTGATGACTTGGGCCCGGTTGTTCAAAGCGTCGTTAACTTAACGAGCTAGTTAAGGGTCATTTCGTTAACTGTTTTAGCGGCTTCAACACACAATATTCTGATATTTTTTGCTGAAAAAATGTGAGTAGCTTTTGCACTGCAAAAGCTACTCACATTTTTTCAGCAAAAAATATCAGAATATTTGCGTATCACTCGATGTAAATTTTAACGAATCGTTAACTAACGACATCGTTAGCTTTGAACAACTGGGCCTTGGTATTTAACCCTAGTCCTTCTGAACCCGGATATACCCTGTCTTTGCAAACAGTGTAGATCCAGATCAGTTGGCTTCTGTAGAAGCCAAATGACCTGGATCTGCACTGTTTGAGATTAAGTATGTGAATTTGTATCAACAACCTGGATCAAGTAATTTGACTGGCTGAAAATTAGAAGTGGGCCTGGCATCTTAATTTATTCAGCAGGACAAGGGCTGTTTCAAGCTCCCCATCTAATGTAGGAAGGTCTGTTTCAGGCTCCCGACCAATGATCAGACCAAGGATCGGTAGATAGGATGGTCGGTAGATAGGATGGTCGACATGCAGATAGATATATAGGTAGATATAAATAGTGAAGAAATACCAAAAAGACTTCGATCTATGTTGCAATTAGGTACCTTTTCCCCACAGACAGGAATCTGTACTGAAGCAAAGTTCATTTATTCCATTAAATTATCAACCAACAAACATAAATTTTGAAGAAAAGCCTCACATTCCCTACATTTTTTTAACTTTACCAGTCTATGGGATATTTCTGCAGAAACAAACTGATGATATTTTTCTTAGTTTTCCCAGAAAATAAGTTTTACATTTCTTGCAAACTGTTAAGGAGACAGTTTGCATGAAATGTCAAAACCTATTTTTTGGGTAAAATAAGAAACAGATTTTAAAATATCTCTGCTGTATTTTTCACTTACCATGCAAAGTGTTAATATAAGAATGGATACATTTCACTGAACATTAAGAATGCAAATCTCGTTTTGTTATTTTTTAACAACCGTTTTTATATGGCTATTATTTACGCAATGCAGCTCAGGTGACAGAAACCGTAGCTTTAAATTTACATTCAACAATGAAACATTGCAATGACAATTTTTTTTTTTTTAAGTCAAGGTTACCTTGCTCCATTTCTGACACAAGTATTTCTATATCAGTCAATTCCAAGAATGCTCATTGTCTGGCAAAAATATTTGTTTGTTTGAGGTGAGGTTTCACAGGCCCGTCAACCCATTTGAGCCATGTTGAGCATGGCAGGCTTATCTTGTAAGCATTTAACCAGTACATGTGCACATACTTTCATCAGAAACTGACAACTGCCCTTCTTGGGTCTACGGAAAGGGGAGAATGACCGTTGAAATTATTTCATGATTAGTCTCCATGCAAATTACAGTCGAACTTTGATGGCTCGAACCCCTTTGGGACCATGAAAATTTGTTCGAGACAGTGGTAGTTCGAGCCACGGAAGGTTACTATTAGTACCACACCAGGAGGCATAATGGAAATAATTGTGGGATATCTTCTCTGTGTTCTATATCTTAAATGTATGTTGTGTGTACTCATTAGATTTGCCTCATAGAGGCAATTCTAATGAGTGTGCACAGCATACATTTACAAGATAAAAAAAGAAAATCTCCCTAAATTATCCGTATATCGTATCTGGAGGAAATCCTTGCGGACTCAAGAACATGTTCAACTCATCCAAGGTAAACGAGCCATCAGGGTTCGAGCCATTGAAGTTCTACTGTATGTGGCTGAGCTGTGGCTCCAACTCAAACGCACTACTAACTGCGCTATGGAGCCTGCTGCTGGTTGGGTTATGCTTTGTTTGTTTGTTTGATTTGGGCTTAACCTCGCTTTCAACAATCTTTCAGTCATATCGCGACGGTGTCTGGATGTGGCAGGGAGCTCAATGCTCACTTTTAGAGTGCTGCCTCACTGAAATATCATGCCCCAGACACTTTGACATGATATTCCACCCAGTCACATTATACTGACACTGAGCTGACCAGTTCCGATTCCTAGCTCTACTTTCTTAATGCTGAGCACCAAGCGAAAGAGCAGCTAGTACCATTTTTAAAGTCTTTGGTATGACCCGGCCGGGGATCGAACCTGCAACCTCCCGGTCATAAAGCGGACGCTCTACCACTGAGCCACAGTGCCGGTATAGGTTATGCTTTCATAACTTCTGGTCTTCGTTCCAGATAGAGTGGGGGTTTTCTTGTGAGCTTTTTTCAAATGAAGATGATGAGGAGGAGGATTTCAGGTTTAACAACATGTCAATCCATGTGGGATATTTGTGTCAAAATGCTACATTAACCCTTGTCCTGCTGAATAAATTAAGATGCCACGCCCACTTCTAATTTTCAGCCAATCAGATTACTTGATCCAGATTGTTGCTATAAATTCACATATTTAGTGGTAAACAGTGCAGATCCAGATCAGTTGGCTTCCAAGCCAACTGATCTGGATCTACACTGTTTGCAAAGGCAGGGTATATCCGGGTTCAGCAGGACAAGGGTTTAAACTTGGTTCAGTATTGGAACAGCTATAATGGTAACAAGTCAAATATACATGAAAACATAAAACTAGAATAGAAATAAAACTAAAATAAAAAAAAAAAAAGTTATATTTTGTTTTTTAATAAGATTTTTTTTTTCAACTGAAAAGTTCTGATATTTTTCTTATTTCTCCACAAAAACATATGATGTGGGTACTCATTAAGATATGTTTTCATGGAGAAATAAGAAAGATATAATGTGGATGCCCCCTCTTATGTGGATCTGTACTTCGGGTATTTAAGAACTGAAAATTCAGGATACTTTTGTTTTGTTTTTGTGTTGAGGTTTTATGGCCCAGTCAACCTCTGTATAGTTTGGGGCTATATATTCCCAATACTAAGTACCACAAGTACCACAACTGTAACATATGACATTTTTATTTATTTGATTTTTTTTTTTTTTTTTTAGAAAAGTCTTGGCATATCATGTGCATTGTCTCTGCGGTATTTCTTTTGTTATTTCTCTGCAAAAACATACTTGGGTACTCATTAGAAATGCATTGCCAAGGTCACTTTAATGAGGACCTACAACATGATTTCATAGAGAAATAAGGTAAATATCCATTGTTTTTGGTTGTAAAAAAAAAATGCATCTTATCTGGAGGTAAGTCATCCAAAATTATTTATTAAGAATATTTCTTCAAGAACCACAGTTAACCTTTAGGACTGGAGCAAATTGCCTGAAAATCAATATTCTATAGTTTTCATTTAAAGCTTACCAATGTCCTGGTTAATTATTCAGCAGACAATAAATCAATGTCATTATTATTTTTTTTTTTAATTTTTCCCAGAAAATAGGATCTGACATTTCATGCAAATTGTCTTGGGAGACAATTTGCATGACATGTCAAATCCTTTTTTCTGGGAAAAAAGAATGTTGCCTGCCAAAATTTTTACGCAGCATGTTTAGTATTAAGATATTGAGAAAGTTGCATAGATTATTCTCATCTCTATTATCACAGGTTGCACTATCTACCATATTTACCTGGTTTTCAGACACCTTAACTCATAGTGGGTATCCACATAATAGTTTTCTTATTTCTCCATGAAAATATACATGTATGCTGAGGGTACTCATTAGAAGCGCCTCAGCAAGGCACTTCTAATGAGTACTCACAACATATGTTTTAAGGGAGAAATGAGAAAAATATCAGCATCTTTCGGTTGGAAAAAAGAGCCTTATCCCCCATATAAGTGTCTTATGCATCAACCATTTGTATCCACTGCCACAGGGGAAGGGTGTTATGGCCGTGCTACTGTGTGTGCATTAACCTTCTGAATGCCCCAGCAAAGCTGGAAAAGTGTCTGGGTTGTGATTTCATGCCAAAACAGTGGGGACTACTAAGATTTATATTTACCCAATTCTTATTCTTCACTGTCCCTGAGGGTTGGAGGAAAAAGAGTTGGGCTTTTACTGTCCAGGGCCCAGTTGTTCAAAACTAACGATGTCGTTAGTTAACGATTCGTTAAAATTTACATTGAGTGATATGCAGATATGCTGAAATTTTTTCCTGAAAAAATGTGAGTATGCACTCACATTTTTCAGCAAAAAATATCAGAATATTGTATATTGAATCTGCTAAAACAGTTAATGAAATGACCCTTAACGAGCTTGTTAAGCTAACGATGCTTTGAACAACTGGGCCCTGGTGTCCTCGCAGTGTGGTGTATCAAGCAGCGTAGTGGTGAAGGGTAAGTCGTCCCCGCTATTCCCCGTGGGTAGGGGGCAGGGATACAAATGATTGGCACATTATCTCCTCACCTTAGTTGTTCTAAACTTTGAACTAATCTGTTTTACTATCTAATGATGTGTCTAGATGTTGTTGGATGAGTGACTAACAGTGTAGACCCTGATCAGAATCAAATGCGGCATCTGATCTGGGTCTACAGACTCTACAATATTTGCTCATGCCTGTCTGTCTGAATATTTAGGGTAAATATGGTATCTTAGTAACAGCTTTTATTCTTTTCAGACTGTATTAATTTATCAATACCATGATATACTGTAATCAAAACAACTATTAAATGCATGTTAAAAAGATAATAGTAAGTTAACAGAAGTATGTTGCGTATGTTGCAAGCTTGCAAGACAAAACAAGGAGTGGGAGGAGAGGGAATGATTTTGTTTTTGCATATAGAAGAAAATAAATTTGTTGCTAAGAATGGAAAATGGCAAATCAGGATAACTGATCATTATTCTGGGTGGTAGGGTGGTCACACTGGTGGTAAGAGCCTTCTTGTAGGAGGTAGGGGAAAGGTGCATGTTTGTATTTCTTCTGTTTCTGCACTGTCATTTGTTTTATCCATCATCTTCCTGTTTCTCTCAAAAGAAATCTTGTGGTACTCACTAGAATTGTCTTGCCAAAGTGATTTCAATGAGGACTGGCAAAAGATGATGATGGTCATCATCATTTGTTCAGGTTTAGTGGCATGTCAACCCATGAGGATCATTTACGTCAAAACAGTATATTATTTTGGTTTAGAAAAAGTTATATCAAGAAGGGTCAATAAGCTGTGCTTATTAGAAACCCCCTGCAAGTTAACACTGCTTAGAACCCCCACCTACCCCTCGCAAGGTACAAGATAACTGCCTTCTGATAAATTATTTAGCAAATAAGAAGCAGAAACCAAAATGTAACAGACAGATGGACTGACGTATGGATGGATGTGAGAACAGCATACCCTCCAACCTAACACAGTTTGCAGTGGGGCAGAGTAGGGGAATAAAAACAATGTATGATGTATGCTGCAAGTATAAAACTGCAAAAAACTGGCAAAAGATGTTTTAGTGCAAAAATATAAGAATGAATTTCTGAAAAAACCCCTTCATACATGATATTATGAACCGTTCTCTGTAATGGAAGGACAAATAAAGGCTAGGGTAGGGGGATCAAGATAGGGGAGGCTGTGGGTGTGAAACAAGATGATTGATTGCTCGACTGACTGGGGTGGAAATTTATGGCCCAGTTAACATTGTTAAGGTTATGTTGAGGTAATCAGTTAACTTATTCACTTTTCCGCGGGCTGGCTTAGTCCTTTTAGCAGTTAACCAGTACTTCTGCATATACATTCAGCAGTAACTGTTACCTGCCCTTCTTGAATCAGCTGAAGGGCGAGAATGACCATAGAAATGATTTCATGATCCATCTCCACTAAAGTATGAGGCCGAAATGGGATTCAAACTACCCTGGATCTGCAGTCAGATGTGGAGACTGGCGCCAGTCTTCAGTGACTAAATATTGTTTTCTTATAACCCTTTTTAATAATTAATCCACTAAAATAAAACCAAAGTAATATCATGACTATAAAAGCTAGTCACTTAGTGACCAGCCCTTATAGTCATGATATTTTTTGGTTTTATTTTAGTGGATTATCAAACAGGATTATGAGAAAAATATTTAGTCAATGGAGACTGGAGCCAGTCCATCAGATGTGTTACTAACTGTGCTATGGAGCCCTGCATGAAACAGTGAAATTTGGAATATCAGGACAAGACAGTACAGACTCCCACACCTACCGTATTCCACCTAATTACCGCACATACCCCTATAAGTGCACAGATAAGCAATTCTGTAGTCTTCAGATTGCAGCTAGTGTACTTGTCTACTTCTTTATAAAAGCATATGTTGTGGGTACCCATTTGAATTGCATTGACTTGTCGATGCAATTCAAAAGAGTACCCACAACATATGCTTTTATAAAGACAAGAATTCCGCGGAAGGCGTCATCGCACCTGCTGGCGCAAAAGTCACAGGAGCCACAATCAGAATGTGGTTATTAAATAAGTTTATTTCATTTTTAGCAGTGCTTACTTGGAAAACTGGGTTGAAAAAAATGTAGACAAAGTGCCTAATGGGGCACATATATTCTTGGCCAGTGCAATTCCCTGTAATGGCTATATCTACAGCACTGACTTTTCGTATTATACAGCCCAATGATAATGGAACGTTGACGTAAAATGTGTAAAAGTCACTGGAGCATGAAATATAGGTCAAGGTCACGGGTCAAGGTACCTGCTAATTCAGTAAATCAAGGAAAAGCACAATGCAAGGTATGGTGGTTGTAGGCCTTATAGTTGAGGAGTTATCAAACATCAACGTAAAATGTGTCAAATATAGGTCAAGGTCACTGGGTCAAGGTACCTGCCAAGCCAGGGCAATGAGGTGAAGCACTATGCAAGGTTTAGTGGTTGTAGGTCTTATATTTGAGGAGATACCAAACATCAATATAAAATGTGTCAAAGTCATTGGAGTGCACAATATAGGTCAAGGTCACCAGGTCAAGGTACCTGTCGAGTCAGTACATCGAGAAGAGGTGCTATATAAGGTTTGGTGGTTGAAGGCCTTACAGTTGAGGACATATGGAAGGGTGATGTAAAAGGTGTAAAAGTCAATGGAGCGTGAAATATAGGTCAAGGTCACCCAGTCAAGGTACCCGCAGAGTCCGTACATTGAGGAGAAGCACTATGCAAGGTTTGATGGTTGTAGGCCTTATAGTTGAGGAGATATTGAACGTTGACGTAAAATGTGTAAAAGGCACTGGAGCGCAAAATATAGGTCAAGGTCACTGGGTCAAGATACCTGCCAAGTCAGTACATATAGGAGAAGCACTATGCAAGGTTTGGTGGCTAGAGGTCTTACACATGAGGAGATCTGGAACGTTGATGTAAATTATGTCAAAGTCACTGCAGCCAAAATATAGGTCAAGGTCACCAGGTCAAGGTATCTGCTAAGTCAGTACATTGAGGAGAAGCACTTTGCAAGGTTTGTTGGTTGTAGACCTTATAGTTGAGGAGATATCGAACGTCGACGCAAAATATGTCAAAGTCACTGGAGCGCAAAACATAGGTCAAGGTCACCGGGTCAAGGTACCTGCCAACTCTGTACATCTAGAAGAAGCACTATGCAAGGTTTGGTAGTTGTACGCCTTACAGTTGAGAAGATCTGGAACGTCTACGTAAATTGTGTCAAAGTCAATGGAGCGCAAAATATAGGTCAAGGTCACTGGGTCAACATATCTGCCAAGTCAGGAGGTCAGGGAGATGTGTCATGCAAGGAATGATGGTTGTTGTAGAATTGTAGTTGATTAGAATACTAACTTTGACGTAAATGTCGAACTTCGACATAACAGAACTGTTAAGAGACAGACGGACGGACGAACGGACAGACGAATGGAAAAGCGGGCACCTATGTCGCAAAGTCAGGAGGTTAGGGAGATATTTCATACAAGGTTTGATGGTTGTTTAGTCTTGTAGTTGATTAGAATACTAACTTTGACATAAATGTTGAACTTCGACATAACAGAACTGTTAAGAGACGGACAGACGGACTGACAGACAGACGAACAGACAGACGAATGGAAAAGTGGGCACCTATGTCGCAAAGTCGGGAGGTCAGGGAGATGTTTCATGCAAGGTTTGATGGTTGTTTAGTCTTGTAGTTGATTAAAATACTAACTTTGACATAAATGTCGAACTTTGACATAAATGTTGACAGACGGACGGACGAATGGACAGACATACAGAAAAGCGGACACCTATGTTGCAAAGTCAGGAGGTCAGGGAGATGTTTCATGCAAGGTTTGATGGTTGTTTAGTCTTGTAGTTGATTAGAATACTAACTTTGACATAAATGTCGAACGTCGACATAAATGTTGACAGACGGACGGACGGACTGACGGACGGACGGACTGACGGACGGACTGACGGACGGACGGACGGACGGACGGACGGACGGACGGACGGACAGAAAATCGGACGCCTATATCGCACCCTGCTACAAGCAGGTGCGATAAAAATCAGAAAAAGAATCGCATAAGCATCATGAATTAAGTCCTTTTCTGATATGTTTTTTTAAAGTGTAGCTTAGGCAAATACTTATTTTAACAATATAGTTCTTCCAGTCATTTTGAAAAACCTGAGCGCACAGTCCGGTAATTAGGTCAAATACGGTAACTTGAAACACTTCCTGTATGAGCTTGCCAACACCAACATTATGGCAACTGATTGTGTTGGGGTTTAATAACACGTCAACCCTTGTGGGTCATTTTGTGTTGTCTCCCAGAGAAAGGGAGAAAAGAGATAGAAGAGAAAGTAAAGGAGATGAAAGAGAGGGACAGGGAATAAAGAGGAACAGGAATGAAAGTGAAGAAACAGAAGAAATAGAAACATTCCCCCTGTACCCTTACCTGCTACTAGGATAGCTGGCCTTGCACAACTGGAAGCCAATATCAGTTGAACACCCCGGTGACGTAAGATACATGACACCTTCGCCACACACCCAACCACCCCCAACATTATGGCAACATAGCTATAGATAAGAGAGGGTGCAAGTATCAGGTAAATGGTTTTCTTATTATTCCACGAAAATATATGTGGGTATTCATTAGAAGTGCTCTGCAAGGCACTTTTAATTAGTACCCATAACATATGTTTTCAAAAAAAAAGAAAATATCAATACTTTTTGGTTGAAAAAGCACCTTATCTTGAGCTATGAACCCTCCAAAAAATAATTTTTACCCAGGATATGTCTTATATAATTATTACCTCATACTGAGTCAGTTAAACGCCAAAACCCCAACAAATCCAATCAAATATAAAACCGAATGCCAAAATACACACTGAACAAATGTCAACAATTCCCGACAACACTTTATGAACTGCACAAAAGTACTTCAGGCTTCATTAAGCAGATTACCAGTCAAATATGCCACAGCCATAGGTGTAGATAAGGGAGGGTATCCGGTAAATATTTTTCTTATTTCTCCACAAAAACATATGTTGTGGGTACTCATTACTCGGCAAGGCACTTCTAATGAGTACCCACAACATATGTTTTTGTGGAGAAATAAGAAAAATATCAATACTTTTGGATTGAAAAAAGTGCCTTAACTAGTGCTTTGACAGCTCTAGATAAAAGGGACATCTGGCATAACTATTTTTCTTACTTCTCCACGAAAATGCATCGTGGAAACTCTATGGAAGAGCCTCAGTGTGGAGATGGAAGAAAAATACCGATACTTTTTGGTTGAAAAAGGCATCATTACTATTGCTATGAAAGTTATTACCATCTTTACCCTAAGTATTCAGAAATCTCAACCCTTACAATACTTGTTTATAAAATCTGAAACTTTTCATTTGATTATACATATTGATGTGTCCAAAAACAACTGGATGGGTGGCAAACGGTGCAGACACTGACCAGATGCCGCAATTAGTGGCATCTAATCAGTGTCTATATTGTTTAATCATGCCTGTCGGAATAGGGTAAATACAGTATATTTAATTATCCTAACTCCAGATTGACCACATTTTTATTTAAAAAAAAAAAAAAATAAAATCACATTTTTTTTTCTTTCTCCAGAAAGTGTGTTATGTGTGTTTAACGGCCACTTTTTGTGAGGAGATTCTAACAGGCAATCATAATATATGTTTTCATGCATAAATAAAACAAAAATATTTTTCTAGATAACCCTCTTACAGATCTCCAGATAAGAGGAATACTGTATTGGATCTAATTACCACACATACCCCTATAAGCGCAGTCAAGAAATTCCATAGTCTTCAGATTACAGCCAATGTAATTTTTCTTTACTTCTTGTTAAAAGCATATGTTGTGGGTATTCATTTGAATTGCATCGACTTGTCGATGCAATTCAAATGAGTGCCCACAACATATGCCTTTATAAAGAAAATCAGAAACAATCACATAATCAACATCAAATAAGTCCTTTTTCTGATCTTTTTTATAGTGTATCCTTAGTAGGTAGATACATATTTTACCACAAATGAGTGTTCCCAGTAATTTTGAAAAACCTAAGCGCACAGTGCGGTAATTAGGTCGAATACGGTATCCCACAAATATTTTCTTATTTCTTTACAAAAACATACATTGTCATTACCTATTACAAAAAAAAAAAAAAAAAAAGCCTCATGGAGGGGCTTCTTTTGTGTATCTACAACATAGGTTTTTGTGGAGAAATAAAAAAAGGTCACCTTTTTGCTTGAAAAAAAAAAATCCTTTGCTAGAGCTCTGCTCTGATCTTCAGTTATGGTTTATCCTAAATCTCAACAACTGCATTTCAAAACCAAACAATAATATTTTTAAGCTCCAAGATCTTCCCTGTAATCCACCATTTACTTTGGCACAGTTTATAAGTAAAAGTAGTTCACACCTATTCATTTTTCTTTACATAGGTACAGCACAGTTCAGATAAGAGGATGGCATCAGGTAAATGTCTTTTTCTATTCCTCCATGAAGACATACATTTTGGGTACACATTAGAAGTGCCTCAGCGAGGTGCTTCTAATGAGGACCCACAATGTATGTTTTTGTCGAGAAATTGAAAAATAACAACACTTTTTGGCGGAGAAAAAATGCTTATCTAGAGCTGTGAGCATAGCTGTACACTTGTAACTCAGTGAAATCTACATCCCACTTTATTAAGGGGATACCAACATGACTTTTACCACCTGTCACCGTTATTCTCTCTCTACAACAAATATCGCACTCAACCTGTAATTTTCTGTCACTTACTGTCATCAGCTACGGTAAAACACACCCTACACACAAAATGATCCCCTTGAAGCTAGTATTTTGTCAAGAAATCAAGATCAGACGAATGGCACAAGAAAAGAGCTCACCTTCAACAAATGTATACAATCCTTCAGGTCAGCTCGAATTTAAAGTTTCATGAGAAAAATGGTCTTACATCAGATGCAAATGGCAAAGACTGTGGACTAACCTGTAAACCTAAGCAGTCTAGCCAAGGCGTCCTGGATAAATTGTTAGATTCTGCCAAGTGTTCTCTACGTATGCCAACAGCAAAAACCTGATCAGACTGTGCAACTACACAGGTTGATACGAGCATTCAAAATTGCACATGAGATACCACAGGTTTTCCCTTGTTTAGATCACATAATATATTTAACACTTAGCATGTTGGGTAAAATTTTCAGCAGACGACACTTTAAAATATTTTTTCCAGAAAATTGGGTTTGACAAATCTGCATGAAACCCCAAACCCTATTTTCTGGGAAGAACTAACAAAAATATAATCACTTTGTCACCTGCCAATTTTGCCCAGAGAGGATGAAAGGTTAAACTGTCAACCTGCTTAACCCTTGTCATGCTGAATAAATTAAAGTGCCACGCCCATTTCTAATTTTCAGCCAATCAAATTACTTGATCCAGATTGTTGATATAAATTCACATACTGAATGGCAAACAGTGCAGATCCAGATCAGTGGCTTCTTCAGAAGCCAACTGATCTGGATCTACACTCTTTGCAAAGGCAGGGTATATCCAGGTTAAGCAGGACAAGGGTTAACACTATTTTGTATACATTTACTCTGTCATAAATGTTTTAACCCTTAATGTGCTGATCTCACCTGCAGCAGATGACATTCAATTTTTGCTGTACATGTATTTTTCAAAGAATATAAGACTGGACATTTTATGTGAATCATCTGCTAGGAAGATGATTCAAATGAAATGCCAAGTCTATTTTTTTTCTGAAAAAATTAAAGGAAGATGTTGTCTGCTACAATTTTGTTCAATACTCTAAGGATTAAGTACAGTGATGAATGGAATGAAAAATTTGGCACAAAAATTAATCAGCATATGTCTGAATATGAGTTTATTTTTACTATTTACTGCTATAAGTTCGATGACCACCAGAACATGAGTGTAAGTGCACAAGGGCACCTCCCTATACATATATCAGCCTTTATCAGAAACCTGTCCAGCAGTTTAAAGCATTTTAACCCTTATCCTGCTGAACCTGGATATGTCCCGCTTTTGCCAACTGTGTGGATCCAGATCAGCTGGCTTCTTAAGAAGCCTTCAGAAGCTGATTTGGCAGTGTTGTCTCCCTTGAAAGTACAGAATTTCCATTAACCTTTTCATCACTGAGTTTCTGAAGTGAGTGCTTCCATCCTTGGACTTGTCGACTGATGCAAATAGGGGTTTCAGTGTAAAATCAAAAGCAGAGTAGCAAACACTTTTAATAGTGAAGATCCTGATGGGATGGCTCTTTGTGAGCCATCTCATCTGGATCTACACTGTTTGCACAGGTATTGGTTCTGGTCTGAGGGGCTGAAAGGGTTAATATGAAAATACCTCATTTTTATGCAAGTATATATTTCTTAACCCTTGTCCTGCTGAGCCTGGGTATACCCTGTCTTTACAAACAGTGTAGATCCAGATCATATGGCTTCTCAAGAAGCCAACTGATCTGGATCTGCTCTGTTTGCCATTAAGTATGTGAATTTGTTTCAACAAACTGGATCAAGTAATCTGATTGGCTGAAATTTGGAAGTAGGTGTGGCATATTAATTTATTCTGAAGAAGCCAACTGATCTGGATCTGTACTCTTTGCCATTTAGTATGTGAATTTGTATCAACAAACTGGATCAAGTAATCTGATTGGCTGAAATTTGGAAGTAGGCGTGGCATCTTAATTTATTCTGAAGAAGCCAACTGATCTGGATCTGTACTCTTTGCCATTTAGTATGTGAATTTGTATCAACAAACTGGATCAAGTAATCTGGTTGGCTGAAAATTGGAAGTTGGCATGGCATCTTAATTTATTCAGCAAGACAAGGGTTAATAAAGAAGTCTCATTAATCTTTTGCATAGCTCTAGAAAAGAGGAGTGAATAGATACATATAAATAGATGAATTGTGGATGGGCTACTTCAAACAATCATATTGTAATTTTACTAAATTTTCCCTGAAAAATAGTGTCTCAACAACCAAAACAGACCAGGACTCATTATTTTGAGTTGATTTAGCCTCCTGATTTAGAAATCTGGTTGAGTACATCCAGCTTGCTGGGCTTGTATATTTTCTTCTCACATTCTTACTATTAGGTTTTTTATACCTTTATTTTTAACAGCAGGCCTCACAGAATGTTGTGGGTACTCATTTGAAACACCTTGCTGATGCACTTCAAATGAGTACCAACAACGTTTTCATGGAGAAACTAGAAATGCGTACGAAGGACACAGATGAGCCCCCTCAGTGCGCCCCGCCTGAAAATCTTAAACGCAAATTACTAACGCCAGACATGAACAGAATCAGATGGACGGGGGTAACACTATATGCCCCTTCCACCATTCTTCAAATGGCAGGGGCATAAGAAAGCCTATCTCTTACTGTTCTTGACCGATACTAAGCGTAGGTGACAAACAGGTAATGGTATGTATAGCATTTTCCTCTTCTGTCAATAAGGGGTTACGATCTTTGCGCACAATATGCACCTGGTTTCTGCTTTATTGGTGATCATCAATTCTTCAGGTGATATATATTACTCAAATGTCCGTTCTGGCCAGAAACAGGTTAAAATCAGATAACACCACTGTAGGACATGGTAATATAGCATCGTAAAACCTATCAAAGGATTTTAATCCATGAGTTATGGACCCTGGCCCTGATTCCTGAATACACGATACATCAACCCACTGTCTATGCATGTACCACTTTTTCAAAGCCCCTAAGTGTGGTATAAGTGGTATAAGTTTCATCGAAGTAGGACCATAAACATAGAAGTTATTGAGCAAAATGCATTTTAATTTTTTGAAAACCTACCAAGAGACATAACTCCAAGAGTTATGGACCCTTGGCCCCTATTCCGGTATACTTGATATATCCAGTCATTGTCCATGTTTATATGAACTTTCAGCTTTCTAGCTTTCATAGTTCCTTAGAAATCTGTTAAGAAAATGTTCAAGAATGGCAAAATTTGATGGCTACAGTGGGATGTATGTCCTGATGAAGTTTGAGGAGGCTTACTGCAATGGAAGCCAAGATACGAGTGAGCCCAGAGACCTGACCAGGTGTTTCACAGCAGTAGGTCAGGGTGTCCAAGTTCTTGGATTTCTGAAAATTAAAACAAGAATTCTGCAGAAGGCATCATCCCACCTGCTGGGGCAAAAGTCACAGGAGCCACAATCAAAATGTGGTTATTAAATAAGTTTATTTCATTCTTAGCAGTGCTTAGTTGGAAAACTGGGTTGAAAAAAATGAGGATAAAGTGCCTAGTGGGGCACATATATTCCAGGCCAGTGCCATTCCCTCTAATGGTTATATCTTCAGCAATGACTTTTCGTATTATACAGCCCAATGATAATGGAACGTCGACGTAAAATGTGTAAAATCACTGGAGCGTGAAATATAGGTCAAGGTCACGGGTCAAAGTACCTGCTAATTCGGTACATGAAGGAGAAGCACTATGCAAGGTATGGTGGTTGTAGGCCTTATAGTTGAGGAGTTATCAAACATCAACGTAAAATGTGTCAAATATAGGTCATTGATTGATTATGTTGGGGTTTAACGACACGTCAACCCTTGAGGGTCATTTTGTGTCGTCTCCCAGAGAAAGGGAGAAAAGAGATAGAAGAGAGTAGAGGAGATGAAAGAGAGGGACAGGGAAGAAAGAGGAACAGGAAAGAAAGTGAAGAAACAGAAGAAATAAAAACATTCCCCCTCTACCCTTACCCACTACAAGGATAGCAGGCCTTGCCCAACTGTAAGCCAATATCAGTTGGACGCCCCAGTGATGTAAGATACACACCACCTTCGCACCACCCGACCACCCCCCAAATATAGGTCAAGGTCACCGGGTCAAGGTACCTGCCAAGCCAGTGCAATGAGGTGAAGCACTATGCAAGGTTTAGTGGTTGTAGGTCTTATATTTGAGGAGATACCGAACATCAACATAAAATGTGTCAAAGTCACTGGAGTGCAAAATATAGGTCAAGGCCACCAGGTCAAGGTACCTGCCTAGTCAGTACATCGAGAAGAAGCACTATATAAGATTTGGTGGTTGAAGGCCTTACAGTTGAGGAAATATGGAAGGGCGATGTAAAAGGTGTTAAAGTCAATGGAGCGCGAAAAATAGGTCAAGGTCACCCAGTCAAGGTACCTGCGGAGTCCGCACATTGAGGAGAAGCACTACGCGAGGTTTGATGGTTGTAGGCCTTATAGTTGAGGAGATATTGAACGTCGACATAAAATGTGTAGAAAGCACTGGAGCACAAAATATAGGTCAAGGTCACCGGATCAAGATACCTGCCAAGTCAGTACATCTAGGAGAAGCACTATACAAGGTTTGGTGGCTAGAGGTCTTACACTTGAGGAGATCTGGAACGTTGACGTATATTATGTCAAAGTCACTGCAGCCAATATATAGGTCAAGGTATCTGCCGAGTCAGTACACTGAGAAGAAGCACTTTGCAAGGTTTGATGGTTGTAGGCCTTATAGTTGAGGAGATATGGAATGTCTACGCAAAATGTTCAAAGTCACTGGAGCGCAAAATATAGGTCAAGGTCACCAGGTCAAGGTACCTGCCAAGTCAGTACATTTAGGAGAAGCACTATGCAAGATTTGGTAGCTGTACGCCTTATAGTTGAGAAGATCTGGAACGTCAACGTAAATTATGTCAAAGTCAATGGAGCGCAAAATATAGGTCAAGGTCACTGGGTCAATGTACCTGCCAAGTCTGGAGGTCAGGGAGATGTGTCATGCAAGGTATGATGGTTGTTGTAGAATTGTAGTTGATTAGAATACTAACTTTGATGTAAATGTCGAACTTCGACATAACAGAACTGTTAACAGACAGACGGACGAACAGACAGATGAATGGAAAAGCGAGCACCTATGTCGCAAAGTCAGGAGGTCAGGGAGATGTTTCATACAAGGTTTGATGGTTGTTCAGTCTTGTAGTTGATTAGAATACTAACTTTGACATAAATGTCGAACTTCGACATAACAGAACTGTTAACAGACTGACAGACAGACGGATGAACAGACAGACAAATGGAAAAGCGGGCACCTATGCCACAAAGTCTGGAGGTCAGGGAGATGTTTCATGCAAGGTTTGATGGTTGTTTAGTCTTGTAGTTGATTAGAATACTTACTTTGACATAAATGTCGAACTTCGACATAAATGTTGACAGAGGGACGGAAGAACGGACAGACGAACGAAAAAGCAGACACCTATGTCGCAAAGTCAGGAGGTCAGGGAGATGTTTCATGCAAGGTTTGATGGTTGTTTAGTCTTGTAGTTGATTAGAATACTAACTTTGACATAAATATCAAACTTTGACATAAATGTTGACAGACGGACGGACGGAGGGAAAATCGGACGCCAATATCGCACCCTGCTACAAGCAGGTGCGATAATGAGGGTCACTGATGAGGCCTCATTGGCCAAAACCAGCTAGTCTGGACCAGAATATTGACAAGTACGTACTTAAGCTGTTTTCAGTTTTGAGAATATGTTCATTACTCGCAAAGATTATTCCTTTTAGAAACTGAGTGACCGAGTGATGGGATGAATACAATGCGCTCACATACTAATGGAAGCTGACATATAAGTCCCACTCTGAAAACTTGCTATTTTGAGTAACCATGATCACTGAGATCTTGCTCCAAGGTTATAAAACTTTTCTTATGCTCAACTCAGCTGAGCATGAGATTTCCTCTGCTAATAAAATATGAAAATGCCAACAATAATTGGCATTTTCATATTTATTAGCAGAGAAATTTTTGTGCTCAGCTTTGTTTGGCAAGAAAGAATTTGCAATTGTTAGTATTATGCTATTTATTAGCAGGACAAATTTCATGCTCAGCTGAGTTGAGCATGAAAAAAGTTTTATAACCTCAAGGCCTTGTTTCATGGGAGAGTGATGAGATGCATGTACTTAACAGTTTTGAAGTGACATGGCCCTTAGTACTGAAGCAGAGCTATAAGGTCTTCTTTTACATGTATGAACATTATGACAGATACACAGACAGACAGACAGAAGGAGAACTAGATCCCTAGTATATTACATATGCTTACTACCTAGGCATGTGCCAGAAAAATGCTAAATTGTCTGAATACCAAACATATGACAGGAAAAAGCCTTATTACAATGTTAACCCTTAAAGCGCCTGTCACAACTATTGTCGTCTGCTTTGTCATCTGCTTGTGATTTTAAAAGTCATTTTTGCAAACAGTGTGGACCCAGATCAGACTGCTCCTTTAGGAGCAGTCTGATCAGGGTCTGCACTGTTTGCCTGTATGCAAAAATAGGTTTGAAAAGTTTGCAAGAATATTCAGCAGACGACAAACAGATGACATTTTCAGATGCATGTTTTCTTGGTGTTTTAAGAGTTAAATCACAGCACCTTTTAGGATGTAAGGAGAACTCTACAATAATTTCAAATATTCAGGTATGTATAACTGCAAGAACAGTGCAGGATTGTCCCTGTTACGTGACTTGTATAACATGGCAAAAAAATGTGATACAAAGACTTTAACAGTGAGCACGCTCTTGGCTAATTCAGCAGACGACACTTAACTCATACTTTTTTTATCTTTTTTTTTTTTTTTTCCAGAAAATAGGTTCAACATTTCATGCAAATTGCATGAAATGTTGAAGCATATTTTCAAGAAAAAATAACAAAAATATGTCAAAATGACTTCTGCTGATTCAGTAACCATCATGCAAAGAGTTAAATCGCAAGATGACATTCTACAAGATTATTTCATGCTTAACCACAACAATAAATATACAAGATCATGTTATATCATGGCTTCAGATAAGAAGGGGTCCAGAGATATGATGCTGGTTTGGTGTTTCAACATTATTTTAGTCATACTGAGACCAGGGGCGGATGTTAATGAAAGGCTCTGTGCAATGAAGTACCATTAAGTCATGAGCTTAATTCTTCCTCTGAAGGAATTTGAACACCAACCTTGAGATCCGAATAACCATCCACCCACCTGGCCACTTCACATCCAGAGATATAGTTTCTTATTTCTTCAAATTCTGGGTACAGTATTTACCTTAAATATTGGGACAGACACACCTGAGCAAACAGTGTAGACCCAGATCAGACTGCTCCTAAGGAGCAGTCTGATCTGGGTCTACACTGTTTGCAATTCTTCCAGTGCTTTGTCAAATCAGGTAGTAAAGTGGGCTTGCTCAAACTGTAAAGTAAATATCATATGGTAAGGAGCTTGGTTAATTTGGAGTTTAATCCCAGTTAACACCCATATTTAAGGTCATGTTGAGCTGGTCAATATACCTAACCATACTTTTATGGCATCAGACTGCATGAATGGATAGGCCAATCTGTGTCTTCACTTGGTCGGCAAGTTGGAAGGTATATTTTTCCACCTGCAGCCCATATGTGAATAATTTATTTCTTTACCATATTAACCCTGAGTACTTTGAACACTACAGCTCCTCATGTTACTTGTCCTAGAATTTGATTTGTCTGTGTTGAGGTTTTATGGCCCAGTCAACCCAATGGGGTCATGTTGAGCAGGGTGAGTTTACCTAACCACACATTTACTGGGCAGGCCTAGTCCTCCAAGCAGTTAACCAGATTGTGCACATTCTTTCGCCAGAAACTGACAACTGCCCTTCTTGAATCCATGGAAGGGAGAGAATGACCTTTGAAAATATTTCATGGTCAAATCTCCATGGAAGAATGGTGCAGACTCAGCGGGGGTCAAACCCACAACCTCCTGATCACCAGTCGAATACGCATCCAACAGAGCCACTGAGGCCAGCCCTACAATTTGAACAGGCCATTTTACTACCTGTTGATAAGCCCAAAACTTCTGGATGAATGACAAACAGTGTAGACCCTGATCAGATGCTGCAGAATGCAGCATCTGGTCTGGGCCTACAGTTTGCTCAGGCCTGCCTATCGCAATATTAAGGGTTCTTATGGTAACAGCAGTTCCTCAGGGTTGTGACAAGCAAAGCCTGTGAACCTATCTGGTCCTACTGAGGAGATCTTCAGTCACAAAGAAAAACTAAATTGAGCAGTCAATGGCATGCCATAAAAAATCCTTGCCCTCAGTGCTAATGTTGCTAACAGCATGATAGATATACGGAAAAATAATGTTGCTCTTGCACTCCCTTACCATGTGGGGAAGTCATGTAGCAAGTTTGGTTAAATTCTGCCCAGAGGTTTAGGAGGAGATATAGAGTGGAAGACAGATGCAGATGAACCAATGGATGGATGGACGAACAGACTGACAGGCAGAAAAATAATGTTCTCGCAAAGTCATGAAGCAAGTTCGATTAAATTCTGCCCAGTTGTTTAAGAGGAGGAAGGAAGGTAGATGGATGGAAGCATTAACAGTATCCCAGTTGCTTAAGCATGGGGATAATTAATCAGATTCTCCAAAACTATATACAATTTAAAAACTAAGAAACCAAGTGAAACCTGACCATTTTGTTCCAGATAAGATGATGGCTGCAATAATTTTTTTTTTTTTTTTTTTTTTTTTTTTTGTTATTTTTGCTTTTTGTTATTTCTTTTTAAGCACTCACTGGTCTTGCTGGAAGCCTTTGTATTTGTACAAAGTAGAGGGTTTTCTTTGGATTTTTTTTTTTTTTTTTTTGTGACCAAACAGTATGGGTATTTTTCTTATTTCTTCACAAAAACATGTCATAAGTAATCTGATAATTCATCAGAAGCACCTAATAGAGGTGCTTCTAATGCGTGTATCCACAACGTATGTTTTCATCGAGAAATAAGAAAAAATATTTGTTAGGATACCCTTATTGTTTGTGTTGAGGTTTTACGGCCCAGTCAACCCAATGGGGTCATGTCGAGCGCGGTCAGTTTACCTAACCACACGTTTACTGGGCAGGCTTAGTCCTCTAAGCGGTTAACCAGTATTGTGCGCATTCTTTCGCCAGAAACTGACAACTGCCCTTCTTGAATCAGCGGAAGGGAGAGAATGACCGTAGAAAATATTTCATGATCAATCTCCACGAAAGAATGTTGCCGACCTCGGCGGGGGTTGAACCCGCGACCTCCTGGTCTCCAGTCGGACGGCGCATCCAACTGAGCCACCGAGGCCGGCAGGATACCCTTATCTGACGCTGCACAGAATAAAATACTTTCTGAAAATTCTCTTTGTATGGAACTATGAAGTAAATAAAACAAGAGGCCCACGGGCCACAATTCGCTCACCTGAGTGACATACCCACTGCAGACATGCAGATGTTATGCAACATTTTTCCAATCCTATCATCGCATCTAATGAAAATATCATCATTTGAACAGTTCTTAGTTTTGAAGAAGAATATATGGGCCTGACAATCAATGGAGCATGTTCATTTGAATAAACTATCAATCACATTTCAACAGAAGGATCAATGTGAAATTTGGTGGAAATTGGCTAAGTGGTTTCTGAAGAATCGTGATTTTATACATGTAAACAGCACAGTGGCAGGGAAATATTATAAATATAAACCAGATGATGGCCATCTTAGATTTCCAATCAGAACAATTTTAACTACTGTTGATCTACAAGTCACTTCGATACTTTCAATATAAATGTATATGGCCCACACAAATAGGGAAGCAAATTTGACCTTGGAGGCAAAAAGGTCAAATGTCAACATAGAACCATCATTGAGCAATTTTGGTAGATCTCTTGTCCCCCGTAATTTGTGCAAAGATTAGGACCCAGGGCTTATTTGGTTATGGAGAAGAAGATTTTTAAAGGTTTTTACCATATATGGGCATGGCAGCCATTTTGATCAATGGACCATACCCATTTTAGCAACCTTTCATTCTCCTGCCCACGGAGGCTCCGCATGAAATTTGAGCAACACTGGCCCGGAGGCTTCAGAGGAAAAGCCATCTGAAATTATCAACATTTTGTCCATACAAATGTATGGGGCCCATACAAATGCATACAGAAGCAAACTTGACCTTGCCATGAAAAGGTTAAATGTCAATGTATGACAATTATTTTAGCAACTTTGGTAGACCGCCCATTCCAGATGATATATGCAAAGATTCAGCCACAAGCCATCCTCGTTTTTGGAGAATAAGATTTTTAAATGTTTTTTTCCCATGCAAATGCATAAGGAAGCAACTTGACCTTGCCGTAAAAAGGTCAAATGTCAATGTATGACCATTATTTTAGCAACTTTGATAGACCCCCTGTCCCCGATGATTTATGCAAACATTCAGCCCCAAAGCATCCTCGGTTCTAGAAAAGCAGATTTATAAAGGTTTTTACCATATATGGGCATAGCGCCCATCTTGGTCAACGAACCGTGACCATTTTAGCAATCTTTTGTTCCCCCTACCTAAGGAGGTTCCATATGAAATTTGAGCAAAATTAGCCCAGAGGCTCCAGAGGAGAAGTTGTTTGAAATTCTGAACATTTTTCCCCATACAAATGCATAAAGAAGCAAAATTGACCTTAACGTCAAAAGGTCAAATGTCAATGTACGACCATTATTTTAGCAATTTTGGTAGCCCTCCTGTTCCCGAAGATATATGCAAAGATTCAGCCATAAGGAATGCTAGGTTTTGGAGAAGAAGATTTTTAAAGGTTTTTCCCATACAAATGCACAGGGAAGCAAACTTGACCTTGCCGTAAAAAGGTCAAACGTCAACGTACAACAATTCTTTTAGCAAAGTTGGTAGACCTCCCGTCCCCGATGATTCCTGCGAAGGTTCAGCCCCAAGGCATTCTCGGTTCTGAAGGAGAAGATTTTTAAAGGTTTTTACCATATATGGGCGTGGCGGCCATCTTGGTTAACGAACCATGACCATTTTAGCAATCTTTTGTTCCCCCTACCTAAGGAGGTTCCATATGAAATTTGAGCAAAATTGGCCCAGAGGCTCCAGAGGAGAAGTTGTTTGAAATTCTGAACATTTTTCCCATACAAATGCATAAGGAAGCAAAATTGACCTTAACGTAAAAAGGTCAAATGTCAATGTACGACCATTATTTTAGCAATTTTGGTAGCCCTCCTGTTCCCGAAGATATATGCAAAGATTCAGCCATAAGGAATGCTAGGTTTTGGAGAAGAAGATTTTTAAAGGTTTTTCCCATACAAATGCACAGGGAAGCAAACTTGACCTTGCCGTAAAAAGGTCAAACGTCAACGTACGACAATTCTTTTAGCAATGTTGGTAGACCTCCCGTCCCCGATGATTCCTGCAAAGGTTCAGCCCCAAGGCGTTCTCGGTTCTGAAGGAGAAGATTTTTAAAGGTTTTTACCATATATGGGCGTGGCGGCCATCTTGGTCAACGGACCGCGACCATTTTAGCAATTTTTTGTTCCCCCACCCTAAGGAGGCTCCATATGAAATTTGAGCAAAATTGGCCCAGAGGCTCCAGAGGAGAAGTTGTTTGAAATTCTGAACATTTTTCCCATACAAATGCATAAGGAAGCAAAATTGACCTTAACGTAAAAAGGTCAAATGTCAATGTACGACCATTATTTTAGCAATTTTGGTAGCTCTCCTGTTCCCAAAGATATATGCAAAGATTCAGCCATAAGGCATGCTCAGTTATGGAGAAGAAGATTTTTGAAGGTTTTTCCCATACAAATGCATAGGGAAGTAAACTTGACCTTGCCGTAAAAAGGTCAAACGTCAATGTACGACAATTCTTTTAGCAATTTTGGTAGACCTCCTGTCCCCGATGATTCCTGCAAAGGTTCAGCCCCAAGGCATTCTCGGTTCTGGAGGAGAAGATTTTTAAAGGTTTTTACCATATATGGGCGTGGCGGCCATCTTGGTCAACAGACCGCGACCATTTTAGCAATTTTTGTTCCCCCACCCTAAGGAGGCTCCATATGAAATTTGAGCAAAATTGGCTCAGCGGTTTCAGAGAAGTCGTTTGAAAATGTTAACGGACAGACGCACGGACGGACGGCAGACGGAAGAAAAGTGATCACAATAGCTCATCCTGAGCAGAGCTCAGGTGAGCTAAAAATATCCCAAAACTGCATGTACCGAAAAAACACTACTGAAACCAGTAAAACCTACAAGTGAGGAAATGTGAAATTTCAAGAGGTGAGAATGTGAAATAAACAACTAAACCAGAGCTCTAGATAATGTAACGTGTAAGGAGTAAGTAGGAAAATTTATTTTTGCACCAAAGATCAGCTGAGACAAGGTGCAAACTTATCAAAATATTAGCTTCTGTATACACCCTTTACCTGGACTTAACCCTAGTCCTGCTGAACCCGGATATGTCCTGCCTTTGCAAACAGTGTAGATCCAGATCAGTTGGCTTCTGAAGAAGCCAACTGATCTGGATCTGCACTGTTTACCATTCAGTACGTGAATTTATATCAACAATCTGGATCAAGTAATTTGATTGGCTGAAAACTAGAAATGGACAAAGCATCTAAATTTATCCAGCAGGACAAAAAGTGATCAAATTACCCAAAACTAAGGTACAATGAGTATTAGCTTTAACAAAAAGCTTGGTCTACTCTTAGTACACAATGTGTGCTAAGCATGGACCAAATTTGTTTGTGAAAGCTAATACTTGATTATAATAATGTTGAGCAGTCCATGGAAAATAGCATTGGACCTGTCCATGACCTTTCATAAAATGCTTCTGGAGCAATAACAATTACTAAGGTTGTCTATGCCCATGGGTGCACACAATAAAGACAAGTGATACTGCAATATTTGCAAGTGAAGAAATGTCCGTTCTATCTCAAGGAGATGATAAGGAGTTCAGGTTAAACGTCCATAAATAACCCATTAGGGTCATTTGTGTGAAAATGGTTTATCAACCCATTTCTGCCAAGTGGACTCTTCTACCTTAACTCTTTGGGATAGTCAATTCCAACAGAAAGGGTGCCTAGTTAATTTTTATTAGTGCCATGTTTTATAGAAATTCCTGTATCAAATACATTCACTGTAGGCCCTGATCAGATGCCACATTTTGCAGCATTTGATCAAGGTTTATACTGTTTGCAAATTTTCCTTTTAAGGGATGCTAGGCATAAATGGGTTAATTGGTTTAGTATTGAAACAGTTATAAAAATCAGCCAGGTATGCATGGAAGTGTGAAACTGAAAGAGTTTAAAAACCAAAATATATAGACAGTCGACTCTCGTTATCTTGAGCTCACTTATCTCGAATAACCGCTTATCTCGAAGTGAAAATCTGGTCCCTGTTTTAACACAGAGATCTACCAACAGGCAACAAAATATTGTGGAAAAGTGAAATTGCTCCTTAGGAGCAATTTCTCCTCTTTTCCACAATATTTTCAATATATCTTTTAACTTGGGATTCAAATTAAAGATTCATTCTGTTGAAGGTGGTTGTTGGATTAACTGTTTTCCTCAGTTCCGCAAATCTCATTACGAAAACATGCCTATTCAAATATACTGAAAATTTTACCACCAAAAAATGAAAATTTTCATATAAAAATTCTGATATTTTCTTATTTCTGCTCAAAACATAGATTGTGGGTACTCGTTAGAACCGCCTCGCCGAGGCGGTTCTAACGAGTACCCACAATCTATGTTTTTGAGCAGAAATAAGAAAAACAATGTAAACCCCTGTAAACCCCACTTTTACTATATAAAAGTGGGGTTTAAGGGGGTCAAAATTATATAGGCATGTTTTCGTGATGTGATATGTCAAGTACGGATATCTCCAGTGTTTCACAGAGTCCTTTGGATTTCGAGATAACGAGAGTCGACTGTAGTTATTTTTTGTTAAAAAGGTTATTGTGTTTAGAAATGATTCCAGGAGACAAATGTGGAAGAAGGGTGCTAAACAGAATTCCTTCACATACAGACCCACACCTAACACACTGTGCTCTCTCACCTATGGACAATATCAGAATGGGCCCTACTCGAAGGGCGCATGTCATCATAATAGCCTGACTGGTTAAACAGTGATGCACCACCGGTTGTAGCCCGCAGTGGGGGAACCTGAGACCTGGTATTGTAATAAAAACATCATATGCTTGTAATCCTAACCCTTAAAGTGCCACAACAACTGCAGCAGACAACACTTTTTATTTATTTATTTTTTTATTCATTTATTTATTTATTTTTTTTTTTTTTTTTGTAGAAAATAAGTGTTGATATTTGATGGGATTCGAATGAATCATCTACGGAAATTATTTCAAAATGAAATTTTTTACCCAGCAAGCTAAGCATTAAGCGAATCTCATAGTCTGTAGATTGGTCCTTCATAATTATTTATCTGACAAGTAGCCCCTATCTGATAGTATTATATCCTTAAATAAACACAAGACATGGGAATAAACCAACAACAAACAGAACAACAAATATTCATATCCTACATAACATTTCTCCTTACATACTGTTTTATTGTTTTAACACTCTGAATGCTGGGTAAAAAATTCAGGAGACGACAATTTGAAATTTATTCTTTATTTTCCAGAAAAAATAGGATTTGATATTTTATGCAAATTATTTCCTAAGGAGAAAATATGCAGGAAATATCAAATCCTATTTTCTGACGAAAAAAATCAGAAAAATAAAAATGTTTTTGTCGTCTGCTGGTTTTGCGAAGGGATAGCTAAAGGTAAACATACTATTTATACCATAACCTATTCACAGTCTAGCAGGTTTTACCAGATTCCTTGAAAGAAAGGGGTTTCTTAGCTCACCATGACCCCATCAAGAATCCCATTAAAATCATTCACCATGACATGTTATCTCCCTCTTGGAGCTAATTTATGAGTATCATTCTGAAGTTAAAACCACATGATGATAAACAAGCAAATGGATTGAACTGATCATATGATTCTGATGATTCTGATGCTGTTTCTGCAAAATGAATTTCACAAATGGATTTTGATCAAGACATTTGAGTATTAAGTTGTGCAGACCTATCCTGGTTAAGAGTGTTTTACAGACTTATTGTGAGTTTACCAATGCCAGAAAGGTGGAAGAGACATTTGCATGTAATGTCAGTACCTGATTTTGCAAATTGTCTCCACTGCAGGCATTTGCATGAAATGTCAAAATCTGTTTTCTGGGAAAAATAATAAAAAAATATATTTCAATATGTCCTCTGCTGAAAGATTTACCCAGTATGCTAAGGGTTAACTTTAACCACTTTCTGAGCAAATTCAACAGACAACATACTGAAACAGTTTTCTTATTTTTTACAAAAAACAGGATTTGACATTTCATGCAAACTGTCTTCATTAGAGACAATTTGTGTGAAATGTCAAACCCTTTTTCTTTTGAAAAAAACAATCCTTATATTTCCCAGAAAACAGGATTTGACATTTCATGCAAATCAGAAAATAGGACTTGACATTTCATGCAAATTGCCTCCATTGGAGACAATATGTATGAAATGGCAAACCTCCTTTCTGGGAAAAATTGTCTTCTCTTCAGCTTACTTGAGCTATGTTCAGGTCGAGCTATAATGATGGACCTTTTGTCGTCATCTGTCCGTCTGTCTATGCGTCCTTTAACATTTTCAAACAACTTCTCCTCTGAAGCCGCTGAGCCAATTTTGCTTTATTTTCATATGGAGCCTCCTTAGCTTAGGGAGAACAAAAGATTGCGAAAAAGGTGGCGGTCGACTGACCAAGATGGCCGCCAAGTCCATATATTGTAAAACCTTCAAAAATCTTCATCTCCAGAACCAAAGTGCCTTGGGGCTGAATATTTGCTTAGATCTAAAGGGACGGGAGGTCTACTAAAGTTGCTAAAATGATGGTCGCACATTGACATTTTACCTTTTTATGGTGAGGTCAAGTTTGCTTCCCTATGCATTCATATTGGCCCCACATTTGTATGGAAAAAAATGTTGAGAATTTCAAACAACTCCTCTGAAGCCAATGCTGCTATAATGTCATGTGGAGCCTCCTTGGGATAGGAGAACGAATGATTGCTAAAATGGTCACCGTCCATTGACCAAGATGGCTTGCATGCCCATATATGGTAAAAACCTTCAAAATTCTTCTTCTCCAGAACCAAATAACCCCTGAGGCCTAATCTTTTGCACAAATCATCGTTGACAGGAGGTCTACCAAAATTACTAAAATGATGGGCCCACGTTGACGTTTGAAGGGGAACGCAGCCTTAGAAAGTATTGTGCTTTAAAGTAAAGAACTTTGCAAACTATGAATTTTGACACAAATTTGATCAAAAATCCGTGGAGAATTAAGTAAGTTATAGACAATTGAATATTTCAGCATTGGTGGAATGGGCTCCGCCATTTTGAATATTTAATGAGGTTTCATAAAAATTGAAATTCGTTTCATAAAGGTGGTTATTCTCATAAAGTTGATCGTTTTTGGGGGAAATGATTGCTTGTCACTAAAATTAAAAGATTATAAAAAAAATGTTGCAAAATTATTCTAAAAAAACCCTTTATAATTTGGTTTTGCATATTTAATTTGGGCTGTGTGACGTCACAAAGCCTACGATATGGCGGCATCCATGACAGCCATTTTAAATATATTCAAACCACCATAACTTTCTTATTTCTACGCCAATTTTGCACCAAAATAAATGGCTTGTTAAGCACTTTACTTAGTGTTGTGCCGATTAATCGAAATAATCGAAAACTAATCGGATGAGCCCACTATCGGCAACTATCGATAATATTTTTTTCACTATTGATTATTTGAAATTCTATTTTTAGAAACATGGGCCAAAAATCACATGAGATCTGCAAATTAAAAGTATTATGAAAGACTCACTGACAAGAAACATGGCTGCAAAATCTGCTTTGCCTTGAAACAACCTTTAATTACCCTAGTTGTACTGTTATATGCTGTTGCATTTTAAGTAATATAGAACCATAAAGTGCATATGCTATAAAGATTTATTATTTGATGCCAGTCATGGGATATCCGATTGTATAATCGATAATCAATCGGTTTTACTTTCCCGATAATCAATTGTGATTTTCCTCTCCGATTCCCAACACTAACTTTACTCCAAGATATACTTACAACTTATATTGCGTTCCCCTTTAACCTTTTTATGGCAAGGTTGCATTTGCTTCCCCCAAGCATTTGTATGGGACCCATATATTATATCAGAAAAAAATGTTGAGAATTCATAATTTGCGCTTCTCCTCTAAAGACTATGATCCACTTGAATTGAAACTTGATGAGGAGCATCGGAACGCCTAGTAGACACATAATAGCTAAAACTGGGCCGATCGAAAATCCAAGATGGTCACCACGGCTGCCATCTTGAAATCCATTTTCGACAACTGTTCCCAAACCTTTGGTCGAAATGAGCTGAAATTTGCTCTGTAGCAACAGGACGACTTATTAATCGAAATTAGCTATATCATGTTGATCCAAAATCCAAGATGACCGCCAAAGCCACCATCTGGAAAATCTTCTTTTTTTTTTTTTTTTTTTTTTTTGACATCTTGCAAACCCCTTACGATATAGCAACAGGTTGACAAGCAGGTAAAATAGCTAAAATTATGCCCATTGGAAATCCAAAATGGCCGCCATAACTGCCATTTTGAAAACCAATTTTTGACAGTTGGGCTATTTGAAAATAGCTAAAATTGTGCTGATCAGAAAATGTATTTTTGACCATTCCTCGCAAACCACTCTGCCAATTAAGTCGAAACTTATGACAGAGTAACATGCCAACCAGTTGATGTAAAAGTAACTAAAATCGTATGGAATGGAAATCCAAAATGGCCACCACAGCCACCATATTGAAGAGCTAATTTTGACATCTGCTTCTGAACCATTTGGTGATTTGAGTTGAAACTTACATTGTAGCAACAGAATGACTTGTAGATCAAAAGCAAATAAAACTTTGCTGATCAGAAATTTAAGATGGCTGCCACAGCTGTCATCTTGAAAACCAGTCTTTGACATCCTCCAGAACTATTGGGAGATTTGAGTTGAAAATTTCACTGTAGCAACAAGACGACCTCTAGATCGAAAATAGCTAAGATTGTGCTGATCCGAAATCCAAGAAGGCCATCACAGCCGCCATATTGTTTTTAAATGTCTTCTTTGAAACTGCTTGAGCAATTTTCACCAGATTTCACATAGGGCTTTCTGTCAAAACGGTATTGACAATTTGTTTGAATGGTTCTGTACCATTGAACAAGATGACCGCTACGCCCAAATATGGTAAAAAGACTTAAAAATCTTCTTCTCGAGAACCAAGAAATCTTTGAAGCTGAATCATGGTATATAGCATCGGGAACTCAAGGTCTACAATGTTTGTTCAAATAACTCAAGGTCTACTAAGTTTTTTTTTTTTCAAATAAAATTCGTAGGTTGACCTTTGACCTTTTTGCAGCAAGGACAAATTTGTGCCCCAAACATTTATATGGGGAAAATGTTGAAAAATCATTTTCTCAATGAATAATGAAGACTAATTGCTGAAACTTACAATGTTTGATTAAAGTAATAAACATATAGCTACTGTCAAAATTTTGGAGGGGTGGGGAACGGGGGCCCTTTGTCCTTGGGCTTTATACATGTATAAAATTGTAAAATCTTTTAATGTCTTCTTCTTTGAAACAGTTTTCACTAGATTTCACATGGTTCACATAGGGCCTTCTTTCTGTCGAAAGGATATTGACAATTTGTTCAAATGGGTCTGCACCATTCAACAAGATAGCTACCATGCCCATATATGGTAAAACACTTACAAATATTTTTTCTCCTGAACTCAGAAAGCTCTTAGGTTGAATCTCGGTATACAGCATCAGGGACTCAAAGGCTACTAAGTTTGTTGCAATGATGATACTAGGATGACCATTGACCTTTTTTTGGTAAGATCAAATTTTTGTCCTAGTTGCTGTGGCAATACTGGAAGAAGTTGTATGGAATATGCAGATATCAAGTGGCATATAAGAAGAATTATATGCCACTTGCAGATATGCAATAGCTATTTTTATCAGGTGAGCGAATTGTGGCCCATGGGCATTTGGTTTCTAGAAAACAGGACTTGACATTTCATGGAAATCCATTGGTGACAATTTGTATGAATTTGAAATGTCAAACCTGTTTTTTTGGGAAGAATAAGAAAAATGATTCGGTATGTTGTCTGCTGAAAATTTTACCCTGAGTGAAGTATTAGCACAAGCATTAAGAATTAATCCTTGCCAAGTTTGAACAAGCATATTTTACAATGCTTGATGAATGACAGTGGTGTGCAGTATATCTAGGTCTACATTTTTTGCCCAGGTCTGTCGTGTCTGAATATTTAGTTTCAATACGGTAATTTAAATTTTACCACACACTGAACAACTTCAGCAGACTACAAACTGATGATATTTTTTATTTTTCCCCAGAAAACAGGATTTGACATTTCATGCAAATTGTCTCCATTGGAGACAATATGCATGACATGTCAAAACCTGCAGTCTGGGAAAAATATGAAAAATTTTACAATATGACATCTGCTGATAAAATTTTACCAAGAGTGCTAAGCAACATCCCATTATATGTTCTCTTTAACCCTTTCACTACTACATACAGGGAAAATGGCTCTGCAAACAATGTAGATCCTGATGAGATGGCTTATTGCAAGCAGTCTCATCATTATCTGTATTGTTTGCCTTTCAGGTTTCAAATTTTGTCAAATTTTCTTGTCTAACAACCCTTTTGACATAACATTTGAATGGCTTTCACCTGTGTCTGACCATTATGTTATTGGAAGTCAAACCAGCTGTCAGGAGTCTGCAGTCAGAAAGTTTATGACTATAATAAATTAGCTCTACTGCTGAGATGTAGCGGTAAACCTCATATTCAGAGAACAGCCAGTTGGAGCAAAATTCCTGGGCTAAACTGTAGACCTGTTCAAGGTGTGACATATACTGCCCATTCAAGCAAACATTGCCGACAGCTATTTGGATAGATAACCTATGTTATTCAATTAAAAACATCTTACGCATTGTTTCAGAAAAAGTCCTCTATGAATTTTTTTTTGTTTTGTCTCCATGTTTTTTTTTTTCCGCAAAATAATGACAATGCTGGATTTAACAATAAAGATCCCATTAACCCTTGTCCTGCTGAACCCAGATATACACTGCCTTTGCAAACAGTGTACATCCAGATCAGTTGGCTTCTTGCACTGTTTACCATTAAGTACATAAATTAATAGCAACAATTAATAGCAACAATCATGATCAAGTTAATCTGATTGGCTGAAAATTATATTTTTGTGGGAGTGGCATCTTAATTTATTCAGCAGGACAAAGGTTAACATAATTCTGGATAAGATGCTTTTTTTCATCAAAACAGGTTTTGATATTTTACTTATTTCTCCATGAGAACATATAAAAATAAAATTAATGTTTTGGGAACTCATTAGGTTTGACGACTTGGTGTTATACCTCCTCTTCCTTTCAACATTATTTAAGTTATATTGAGATGATGGATGAGAATGACCGAGTCCGTGCAGTGATGCACAGTAGTTATGAGCTAAATTTTGCCGCTAGCGGGATTCAAACTAGGGACCTTGTGATCAGAAGTCAGGAGTGTTCACCATTCGGCCATCAGGATGCTTCAGGTGTATTCATTAGAACTGCCTTGTCAAAATATGAGCTTTTATACCCAAACTAAGTGCTTTCATGCAAAAACTTATTCACCAGATACATCCATGTAATATCAGTCTCTTTAGATATAAAATGAGAACTTATATTATGCAGTCAAAGATCAAAGGGATCACTGACCTTTCCTATCATAAAAAATTGCTTCTGATTTGATGGTATAATAAAAAATTTGACAAATGGCACATTCAGTACAGGTGGCATAACTTTAGACAAACCAAAAATAAATTTTACCTCTTCTAATTTCGTATTTCAACACCAAAACTTAATAATGTTGAGCACAGCTCCATATATGACACTTTTTCCAACTAAAATTTATTGGGTATTTTCTTTTTCCTTCATGAAAACAATTGTTGTGGAGAAGTGCATCTGAGAGGCACTTCTAATAAGTTCCCACAACATACAAATTTTTGAAGAAATGTCTGAGAGGCAGCATTTCATGTACATGGCCCAGCTCACAATCATCAGATTATTGTACTTATAATATATATGTCCTAAAATTTCGAACACTTTTAAATTATTTCAATTTCATATTTATTTTTTTTCCTAAATTTTGTTTTTATGCACTTTTTTACAAAATACTCAGGTGAAATGGTAAACAATGTAGACACTGAAGGAGCAGTCTGATCTGGACCTGCATTGTTTGCATATGCCTTTTTGTCAGAAAAACTGCAGTTCAAAAATTTAGGACAATAATTATATTTGGAGACCTGATTAATTATTATACCTTGTCATGCTAAACCCGGATATACCCTGCCTTTGCAAACAGTGTAGATCCAGATCAGTTGGCTTCTGAAGAAGCCAACTGATCTGGATCTGCACTGTTTACCATTAAGTATGTGAATTTATAGCAACAATCTGGATCAAGCAATGTGATTGGCGGAAAATTAGGTGGGCGTGGCATCTTAATTTATTCTGCATGACAAGGGTTAAAGTGCTGATTCAACCATCATTCCAAATCAGCTGACACAATCAGCTTGCCGTTACCATATCACATCAAAATACCTAACTTTTTAAATAACCTTTAATATGTTGCATTTAATTAACACCAAACAGTTCCAAGTATTTTTCTATCATTTTTTGTACTATACAAGGCTTAATATTCTGTGCAAACTGACCTTTGCAAGCATTCACACACATAGACCTTTGCAAGCATTCACACACAGACACAAAACCATGTTACAATTTTTGGAAAAGTAAGAAAATATGTATTTGTCGTCTGCAAATTTCATCATCAGCTTACTGATCATTAACTTGTGGCAAAGAGCACAGTTCCAGGAACATTTTTTTCTTCAGCCATAAATACTGATATTTTTCGTATTTCTCCACAAAAAATCATATGCTGTAGGTACTCATTAGAAACCCCTTGGTAAGGCACTTCTAATGAGCACCCACAACAAATGTTTTTCTTAAGAAATAAGAAAAATGATTTTGTGAATACCCACTCTTATCTGGAGCTACAAAAGAGTAATTCATAAATCAACTTGTAACAAATCAATCACAAGATGACAGACTCTTTCCAACCATAACTTCAGATAAGCCAACTATTCAACAAATATACCACACCAAGAAAAAAAGAGTTATCCAACATATGCAGACAGTGATGGCCGCGCCCTATATGGAGTGTTTCAATGATACCTTAATTTTTTACAATATATATCCTAACATGTGACTACCCGATGATGTATCTAAAACCATGGTGGCAGTATGGACCCATAATTATATAGTTCATAAGATCTCTACTACAACAACCTGTCTTCTTATTCGATCTCAAGATCACCCTACTCTAATGAGATCTCTATTATTAAAATAACCTGTTTTCTTCTGGGATCTTCTGGGATCACTCTAATAAGCTCTCTATTAAAATAACCTATTTTATTCTAGGATCTCATCAGGGATCAATTCACTCTAAAGAGATCCCAACTACAAGAATGTGTTTTCTTCTGGGATCTCATTGTGATCACCTTACTCTAATGAGATCTCTATCACACAACAACTGTCACCTGTTAGATCTCATTCGGTCTGACACCTAACTCTTCCCAGATTTCTATCAAAATAACTTTTCTACTATGATCTCATCAGGATCATCTCATCTAATGAGATCTATATTACAATAACCTGTTTTCTTCTGGGATCTCATCAGGATCAATTCACTCTAATCAGATCTGCATTATACTAACCAGGGATCAAGCTGGCTCAGAAATTTAGGGAGAAGTGACTTCTCCCTCCAAACAAAACAGGGAGAAGTTTTATAGGATGAGGGAGAAGTCAAGACTCGGTTCACCTATTGCATTACTGAAAGCTCGACAATTTAGGACTCTCCACTCACTTTACTACATTGTTTTGGGAATTTTTACCATATTGTCTTGGGAATTAACAAAGAAGGAAACAAATTTTACTGTAGACCTGTCCATTCTTACTTCTAAACCAATTAAATGATGCAAAGTAACACAGACATGAGTAGGGCAAATACATTATATCTGGACACATAAGTTCATTCATATCTTTTTGGAAATTGACAATTCTTTTGAGTAGATAGTCAAAACATCAAGGTCTGTGGCTTGGTAAGTAAGCTATAAACATAATGATAATAATAAAGTGTCTGCCAACTTCTACACTTAGTTTTTTTCACTTTTAATGATGTTTCTGGCCAATTTTCAGCATGTAAATGGTTCATTTATGAAAAAACAGACACCCACAAAAACTAATGACATTGATGAAAACGATCTTTTGGTCACTTAATAGGCGAACAGTTTTCCTCCAAAACCTGTTAAATCACATCAGACTTTCATTCAGTGGCATTTCTGATACATCTAACAACACTTTTCAACAGATTTTTACCTTTGCATGTTTGCTCAATTTTTACTGGATTTCTCCCAACAAGAAGTTCGTTTTGCACAAGTACTAGCTTTTTCAAAAGTTGCAAAAACGGAGGGCGAAGTTTTTGTCGCCCTTTGGGCTTCCCAGGGCGAGTTTGAGCACTCTAGGGTGACTATTTCGCCCCAGTCGCCCTGTAGCTTAATCACTGCTAACCTGTTTTCTTTGGGATCTCATCAGGATCACCTCACTCACCCTATCAAGATCTCTATCAAAATAACCCATTTTCTTCTGGGATCTCATCAGGATCACCCCACTCTAATGAGATCTCTATTACAATAACCTGTTTAGATCACATCAGGATTACTTCATTTTAATGGGATCTCTATTGCAATAACCTGTTAGGATTTCATCAGGATTGCCTTACTATAATGAGATCTTTATTACAATAACCTGTTAAGATCTCATCAGGATTGCCTCATTTTAATGATCCTGTATTATTACATTGTTTCAGAAAAAAGTGTGCAGATAAATATTTTTCTTTTGTCACTATAAAGTGATATGTCATGCTGAATAAATTAAGATGCCACACCCACTTCTAGTTGTCAGCCAATCAGACCACTTGTTAAAGGTCATTGATACAAATTCACATACTTAATGGCAAAACAGTGCAGATCCAGGTAAAGAAGCCAACTGATCTGGATATATACTGTTTTGCAAAAGCAGGGTATATCTGGGTTCAGCAGGACTAGGGCTAGTACTCATTAGAAGCACCTTGTTATTAATGAGATGCTTTTAATGATAAAACAGTACTAGTAATCATAATGAGAGTTCAACAAAAAACAAGAAAACTGCAAGGCAATTCTATGTATCTACAAGGCTAATTTTGGGGGAGAAATAAGGAAAATATCTCATTACTTCTCTTGCCAAGAGCTATATGGCTCCATAGAGAGGGGAAGAGTTACTTTCCTTGCAGTAATTCTCTTTATGCAAAGTTCCTTTTTTAAAGACTTATTCTCCTTTATTACTGGTGTATGTTTTCAAGGAAGAGCTACTATTCTTGCAGTTATTCTCTATCCAAAGTGACTATCATTGGAAAGAGTAAGTGTCCTTTGTAACTGGAGAAGAAGGAAAAGAAGAAAACAGAATGTTACCTGGGGCGTTCCTCTGGTCTGTGTGGATCATAACCACTGAAAAAAAAACAAACTCATAAAGAACAGTTCACATGCCATATTTACCCTGCATGAGTATTTTGACTGACAGGTCTACGCAAACAGTGTAGAAGAATGGACAGACACTGCAGACAGAAGGATGAACAGATGCACGAGATACCAAAACTATACCCCTCCATCTTCAGCAAATGACAATAACAGTAACTTAACCCTAGTCCTGCTGAATCCAGATATTCCAGATATGTCCTGTCTTTGCAAACAGTGTAGATCCAGATCAGTTGGCTTCACATCTGCAATGTTTGCCATTAAGTATGTGAATTTATATCAAAAGTCAGGATCAAATAATCTGATTGGCTGTAAATTAGAAATGGGCGTGGCATCTTAATTTATTCAGGGTTAAGTCCTTGTGAAAATATCCAATGATCAATCAAGACAAGAGGAGAATCCAGAAAAAATTCTTGAAAACATAATTATGTTGTGGTTACCAAAGCTCCAGATAAAGTGCTTTTTTCATCCGAGAAATGCGGACAGTTTTTTTTATTTCTCCACCAAACACATGTTGAGGGTACTCAATAGAAGTGCCTCAGCAAAGCGCTTCTAATGAGTATTCACAACATATGTTTTCATTGAGTAATCAGAAAAGTATATACCTTACACCCAATCTTATCTGGAACTATGCATCCTCATTAGAAATGCTTCAGTGAGGCACTTCTAAAGAGTACAGTAAATATCCTACAATTTCAAATACTTTACTCCTTTTTTTTTTTTGCCTAAATGTTGCTTTTTTATTCAGTGGTTTCTTGAAATACTTAGTGGAATGGCAAACTGTGTAGATCCTGATCAGACTGCTCCTTCAGGAGCAGTCTGATCCCAGTCTGCACTGTTTGCATGTGCCATTTTGTCTGGAATTTTGGTGAACAAAAGTTTAAGACAGTTACCATATCCACAACATATGATTTCTGGAAGAAATAGAATAATATATCAAGCCTTTTAACCCTTGTCCTGCTGAACCCAGATATACCCTGCTTTTGCAAACAGTGTAGATCCAGATCAGTTGGCTTCAGAAAAAGCCAACTGATCTGGATCTACACTGTTTGCTTTTGATTGTGTTGGGGTTTAACGACACGTCAACCCTTGTGGGTCATTTTGTGTCGTCTCCCAGAGAAAGGGAGAAAAGAGATAGAAGAGGAGATGAAAGAGATGATTAGGGAAGAAATAGGAACAGGAATGAAAGTGAAGAAACAGAAGAAATAAAAACATTCCCCCTCTACCCTTACCTGCTACAAGGATAGCAGGCCTTGCCCAACTGTCAGCCAATTTCAGTTGGACGCCCCGGTGACGTAAGATACACGACACCATTGCCACTCCCGACCACCCCCTACACTGTTTGCTATTAAGTATGTGATTCTATGGCTGAAAATTAGAAATTGGTGTGGCTTCTTAATTCATTCAGAAGGATAAGGGTTAAGATGCATAAAGTGCACATCTTAAGCTATGCATATTGTATTTATCCTAATTACCTTACTTGTTTAAAAAATTGAAAAAGTCTATTTTACTACCTGTTGATGCATCTGAAAGAGTGCTGGATGAATCGGGCACACAATTAAGATCCTGATCAGATGCCACATTCTATTGTGCCTGATCTAGGTCTACACAATTTGCTCAGTCCTGTCTGCTCCGACTTTTGGACTAATTACGGTACCTGCTATCTTGTCAACATTTGCTTGTCATACAAAAAGTACATGTGGCAGTATCAAATTAAGATGCCATGCCCACTTCTTATTTTCAGCCAATCAAATTACTTAGGCTGTATTGTTGCTATAAATTCCCAAACTTAATAGCAAACAGTGCAGATCCAGAAGCCAACTGATCTGGATCTACACTGTTTGCAAAGGCAGGGTATATCCGGGTTCAGCAGGACAAGGATTAAATTCTGTGGAAGGATGTAATAATAAAAATTTAAGTTTTTCGCATATAAAAACTAAGATTGAAAATACCACAATTGTCATCTGGCTGAAAAACTGACATGATATCCAAATTCATATGCATTTTTTTTAAAAAGATCATTCCCCTGTCACAGAAAACAAAACTGGCTTTACTTTTTTTTTCTTTTTCCCTAGCAAAAAAGAGCTTGGCACTTTAGCTAGTGGTAACTAATATATCACATAAAATATTTGCATTTTAACCTTTACACTGCTGTAGGTGACTATATATGTGCCCAGAAGGCATGTGTCAACTCTAAAGCCTGCCATACTTACTATACACCACATGCAACCATTCAGAGCAAGTGTTCTCATACAGGAGTGAACCTACTTTCATACAAACACGCCACTTTTTATAAGATAGTCGGGTGCTGGATTTTACCCATACTAATAAAGACCGAGAATACCGAATTTGAAGCTGCCATTAATTTCAGCACTCACTTCCAACAGATTGATCATGATTTCCTGGAGAAAAAGCCCCTAACACCTAAATCATTTCCAGTGAGGAAGAAGTAGGAATAACAGTAGAACCTATGTATGTCACTCGTTTCATTCGCAATAGTACACAGTAGGTGCTGGTCTCTTGTAACATTTTTTTTTTTTAAAGTGTCTTAAACAGTTCCCGGTTTGCACATGACTGTCACATGACTTTCTAGTCACGTGACCATCCTCTTGCTTATAAAATGGCCGCCTACGATCGGCAAATTATTTGTGAAAATTCCAGGTAAATCAAGGCAAAAATAAGGGAGTAATGACTTCTCGAATAGGGGTACCCCCTCTTACAGGCCTGTTTCATTTATTTCTCAGCACGCTAAAGGTTAACAGAAAGCCGATGAAAAATTAGAATCCAAAAAGTTAGCCCGAATTTGACGTTTTGGGGTTGAATTTGACACAAAAAATGCAAAATCACATTTTCTATTTTTTTCTTGTTAACCTTTACACTGCTGTAGGTGACTATATGCGCCCAGGAGGGGTCTGTCAACTCTAAAGCCTGCCATACTTACTATACACCACATGCAACCATTCAGAGCAAGTGTTCTCATACAGGGGTGAACCTACTTTCATACAAACACGCCACTTTTTATTAGATAGTCAGGTGCTGGATTTTACCCATACTAATAAAGACTGAGAATACCGAATTTGAAGCTGCCATTAATTTCAGCACTCACTTCCAAAAGATTGATCATGATTTCCAGGAGAAAAAGCCCCTTTCACCTAAATCATTTCCAGTGAGGAAGAAGTAGGAATAACAGTAGAACCTATGTATGTCACTCGTTTCATTTGCAGTAGTACACAGTAGTTGCTGGTCTCTCGTAACTTTTTTTTTTTTAAAGTGTCTTAAACAGTTCCCGGTTTACACATGAATGTCAGGTGACTTTCTAGTACGTGACCATCCTCTTGCTTATAAAATGGCCGCCTACGATCGGCAATTATATGTGAAAATTCCAGGTAAATCGAGGCAAAAATAAGGGAGTAATGACTTCTCGAGTAGGGGTACCCCATCTTACAGGCCTGTTTCATTTATTTCTCAGCAGGCTAAAGGCTAAAATGTCAACTGCTAGAGGAGCTCCAACCATTATCACTCTCTGGGCTAATTCAGCTGATGGCAAACTGACGATAGTTTCTTATTTTTCCCAGAAAATAGACTTTGACATTTGATATGAGGAGACAATTTGCAGGAAATGCCAAAAACTATTTTCTTGGAAAACTGAGAAAATTATTATAACATGTTGTCTGCAGAAATTTTTATCCAGCATGCAAAGTGTGTTATGGAACATGAAACTTCCTGAATGCCTTTGGTGTTTGTTGACATACTATTTACTGCTTTACCTGGCATTTTTTCTACTTTGTGACAATGCAAAAACTTTTTATAGAAGTACATAGTTCCAGATGAGAGGGGTGATCCAGATACATATAATAATTTCTAATTTTTCCATGAAAATATATGTTGTGGGTACTCATTAGAAGTGCCTCGGTGAGGCACTTCTAATGAGTACCCACAACGTATGTTTTAGTGAAGAGGTAAGAAAAATATTACTACTGAAAAAGCTGCATTATCTGGAGCTATGGAAGAAGAAAATAATCTGTAGATAACAATTAATGACAGAGTCTATCTCTCATTCTTCATTGCCACACAAGGTTTTAGAGAAAGTGACTTTGCCTGCTATTCAATTTCGTATTTATCCGCGCACAAAAGTAGACCCAATGTTTCAATGTGTGTATATTAGTACGCCATTGAAGAGCTGTCCATACAAAAGTTGTGCAACTTGTGCTTGATCTATGGCGAGAGTCGCTGAGAAAACCCACCTTAATATATGTGCGAACAAAAAGGTGCAGATCAGCTCGTTTTTTTTTTTCAACAAAGAAGCGTCTCACAAACTTAAATGGAGAACAGAATGATACCGGGAATTTATTAGTTTCTCACAGAATCTGTCATTTCAGGGCTATTCAGCCCTTTGATATATGGTCTAGATGGAGTGACTCAAATTATATTTCTCAGATAAAAACATGGCATGTCATGCAAACTGACCCTTAACCCATTGTAGTTGGTAGACCCCTAAAAGGGTAATTGGTAACAGTGCAGACCCAGATCAGATGTTGCAGAACAAGGCATCTGGTCAGGGTCTTCACTGTTTGCAAATAGTTTAGCCATTTTTCTCTAGGAATATCTAAATCTCATAGCCTGACCCACCTAAATTTGAAATTGGACTTTTCCAATATATAGGATGGGTGAGTTCATTCAGTCTACAATGGGTTAACGCTTAGCACTCTGAGCATAATTTTCAGCAGGGGACATACGAAATATTTTTCTTATGAAGACAATTTGCATGAAATTCCTCAAATCCTATGTTCCGGGATAAATAAGAAAAATATCAATTTGTTGTCTGCTGAATTAGCCCAGAGAGTGATAAAGGTTAACAATGTGCTGTCACATTCAGCAGATAACACTGATGATATTTTTCTTATTTTTCCCAGAAAACAGGATTTGACATTCAATGCAAAGGAGACAATTTAGATGGAATGTCAGTCTATTTTTCAGGTAGTTTATGCATAAAATAGACTCCCTTCATTACATATGTATCTCAGACATGTTAATTAAATGTGTTTTTATATGCAAATTAACTTGAAAATTTAAATAAAATTTTAAAAGTAATTTTAATTCCACTTTCTGAAGTTTTTTTTTGTTTTTGATTTTTAGTTTTCTGGATGTAATTTTCAAACATTTACACCACAACCTCTTTATAACACGGTTTTGGATATAACACAGTTCAAAGATGGATCCCATAAATGTATAGATTATATTGAAAAATGACCATAAATGGTCATTTTTCAACAGAATCTATACATTTTTGTTTGGATATAACACGGTTGTTTAACTAACATGGTTTATGCTATGGACCCCAACAATAGTGTTATAAAGAGGTTGTGGTGTATTTGTTTATGATATTACTTAAATTTCAAAAGTATATATTTTTTTCTCAATTCCCCATGAAAACATTTCTACTGAGTACTCACAACATGCTTTTGTGGAGAAACCTGAAACCTGAGATACCCTTCTTATCTGGTGCTATGAAGTCAGTGTGCTATCTTTTTGATTGATTGTGTTGGGATTAAACGACACGTCAACCCTTGAGAGTCATTTTGTGACATCTGCCAGAGAAAGGGAGAAAAGAGAGAATGAAAGAGAGGGATAGGGAAGAAAGAAGAACAGGAATGAAAGGGAAGAAACGGAATAAAAACCTTCTCCTCTACCCTTACCTGCTACAAGGATAGCAAGCCTTGCCCAACTGTAAGCCAATATCAGTTGGACGCCCCAGTGACCTAAGATACACGACACCTTCGCCACACCCGACCACCCCCAGTGTGCTATCTAGTGGAAGATTATTACAATAATAATCATATGTATTGGGACAGATAAATCTGTGCAAACAGTGCAAACCCAGATCAGACAATGTAGAATGTGGCATCTTATCAGGGCCTGCACTGTTTGCCACTCATCCAATGTTTTAGACATATTATTACCAAAACTTAGTAGAATGGATTCTTTCAAATTCTAAGACACATATGGTAAGTAGTTAAAGTGCCCAAATACTTAGCGTAAATACGATACATATTAGAAGTCTGACTGCATGTATTGTATGTGCAGGCAGATCCAGACCTTCACTGTTCCCATACTGGCTAATGCCTCTTTTCATAGGTCTAGATAAGAATGGGTATCAAGTAAATATTTTTCTTATTTCTTCACAAAAACATATGTTGTGGGTACTCATTAGAAGCGCCTCACCGAGGCGCTTCTAATGAGTACCCACAACATATGTTTTCGTAAAGAAATAAGAAAAATAATAATACTTTTGGACTAGGACAAGCATCTTATCAAGATCTATGCTCTTTCTGCTTGAAGACCAACTTTTTTATATTTTTTCTTTCACTAAACTTGTCACCTTTTAGTACTGATTACCATATGTACCATAACTACATTGTATTTCTGATATTTTATTTAAGTCCATTTCAAACATTTTATTCCATACTGTAATGACCTAAATTTTGCTTTTTATACAGTTGTTTCTTAAAATACTGCGAACGATAAAGACCTGATCAGACTGCTCTGGAGCAGTCTGATCTAGGTCTGCACTGTTTGCATATGCCATTTTTTTGGAAACATTAGTGTACCAAATTTTAGGACATTTACTGTGATGACTGATGTGTTTAAAACTTCTGGATATGTATAAAACAGTGTAGACCCTGCTTAGATGCCAAAATTTAGGATAAATAATACAGCATAACTTACCTAGAAGTCACTTTGCAAAGGTGCTGTGTATCTTACATCACCAGGGCGTCCAACTGATATTGGCTTACAGTTGGGCAAGGCCTGCTATCCTTGTAGTGGGTAAGGGTAGAGGGGGAATGTTTTTTATTTCTTCTGTTTCTTCACTTCCATTCCTGTTCCTCTTTCTACCCTGTGTTTCTCTTTCATCTCCTCTACTCTCTCTTCTATCTCTTTTCTCCCTTTCTCTGGGAGATGACACAAAATGACCCTCAAGGGTTGACGTGTCGTTAAACCCCAACACAATCAATCACTTTGCAAAGCATTACAAAAACATGCCTATTCAAACATATTGAAAATTTCACCACAGAAAAATGAAAGTTTTCATATACGAGTATGATATTTTTCATATTTCTGCTCATAAACATAGATTGTGGGTACTCGTTAGAACTGCCTTGTGGAGGCAGCTCTAACAAAGTGAGGCAGTTCTAGCTAGTACTCACAATCTATGTTTTTGAGCAGAAATAAGAAAAGTAATGTACACCCCTGTAAAACCCAGTTTTACTATATAAAAGTGGGCTTTATGCGGGTCAAAATTATATAGGTATGTTTCGTGATGGTTATTTTCAACTTTAGATGTATATTATATAATTAAAACTTCATAGCTCTTGATAAGGCACTTTTTTCAACCAAAAAGTATCTATAATTTTCTTATTTCTTGACGAAAACATATGTTGTGGGTACTCATTAGAAACGCCTCTGTGAGGCGCTTCTTATGAGTACCCACAACATAAGTTTTCGTTGAGAAATAAGAAAACTATTTACCTGATACCCACTCTTATCTAGACCTATGCAATTTATGGTCTACTTCAAGTAGGGGGACTATTTAGAAAATATATTTTCTAATTTCACACTTACTACCTGGGGAATTAGAATTGCCTCAGTGAGCATGACTGAGATGATTCCAATATGTACCAACCTACATCAGTTTTTGTGTGAACATTTTCTAAATTATAAACACAATAATCCTCTTATCTGGAAAATGATAGACAGTACACAATTTGGTATGTATAATGTGTTATTCGTTGACAAGTGAATCGTCACACCCTCTAATAAGACAAAAGTATAAAATAAGTATTTAATGTTTATTGTCAGACACTGCCAAAAGTCATCCCAACAAAATAATGACAGAATATGACGAGGGCCAAAAACAAAATATTAAATGTTTCCCCTCAACCATCCTACAGTATCAGGTAAATATTTTTCTTATTTCACCACGGTACTTCTGACAAGTACCAACAAAATATGTTTTCATGGAGAAATAAGAAAAATATCAATACCTTTGGATTAAGAAAAGCATGTTATCAAGAGCTATGATATAGAATGGTTTGTATGCAATTTGAGTTCAAATGGCCTTGCTGTTTCAAACAAGTACATGTACATGGGTCTTGACAAGAGGGGGTATCAGGTAAATATTTTTCTTATTTCTTGACGAAAACATATGTTATGGGTACTCATTAGAAGCGCCTTGGTGAGGCGCTTCTAATGAGTACCCACAACATATGTTTTTGTCGAGAAATAAGAAAAAAAATATAGATACTTTTGGTTGAAAAAAGCGCCTTATCAAGAGATGTGCAGGTAGTCTTACAAATGCCTGCATGTTGCTACTTGATGGATCACAATGTCCTAGCTGAAAAGTGACTACCATATTTACTCTAAGTATTGGGCACCTCAACTCCTTGCCATACTTGTTCTAGAATTTGAACAAGTTTTGTTTGTGCTGAGGTTTTACGGCCCAGTCAACCCAATGGGGTCATGTCGAGCGCAGTCAGTTTACCTAACCACACGTTTACTGGGCAGGCTTAGTCCTCTAAGCGGTTAACCAGTACTGTACACTTCTTTCGCCAGAAACTGACAACTGCCCTTCTTGAATCAGGGGAAGGGAAAGAATGACCGTAGAAAATATTTCTTGATCAATCTCCACAAAAGAATGTTGCTGCCCTCGGCGGGGGTTGAACCCGCGACCTCCTGGTCTCCAGTTGGACGGCGCATCCAACTGAGCCACCGGCTCATTTTGAACAAGTAGAATCCACTAACAGATGTTCATCTTATCATCGGATTTTTGATTAACTTGCAGGTACAGGGGCACATCAGTGGGCCCCCTTCCAGGTAGCTGGCTTGCTGCACGCATGGCAGATCTCACACCAGATCTCCAGGTATGTCTATCATGAAGGTCAACAGCAGAGAGCTTCCACTCTCTTTGTCAGGTGCTTCCATGTCATCTTGGGCCTCCCGCAGGCCCATGCTTTCCATCAACCTGTATGTCAAAGGCTGTCTTGACTGCACCATTGGAACGTTCCACATGTCCATACCAGGAGCCTTCTCTCCTTCAGAATGTGGTACAGATCCTCAATGCCAAGCTGAGCAAGTAGCTCACTGGACCTGATGGTGACAATGTCTTCCGACTTGACACTGAAGATCTGTCTGATCATTGCCCTGTCATTCCACTTCAGATGTTGGAGGTTGTTGTTGTGTCTAAAAATTGCTGGATGAGTGGCAAACTGATGAGATGCTGCATTCTGCAGAGTCTCATCTGGCTCTACACGCTGTTTGCTCAGGCCTGTCTGTCCGAATACATATGGTAAATACGGTTTTAGGCTTATACCATATATGGATGTAGTAGCCATCTTAGATGCTTGTTCCCAAACTTTTTGCAAATCTGAAATTACTTATCTTAAGGATGCTTATTGAGTTCCAGAGAAAAATCATATAACGGTTTTTATCAGATAAAAATTATGGCTATGCTATGGTGGCCAAACAATCTTTCTGTACTTGGATACAGGAAGCTAAAAACAGGATTATATCCCTTTGTAGGGGCAGAAATACACTTCTGGTTTAACACTAACCAGTTTCATATTTAACTTGTCCGGTGCATAACAGAACCTAATTGTTCAGTTCAAAAATAAAACGTTCTAAGTTTTTGGGCATACATTTTCTTAAAAAGACATTAATTTGTAAAAAAAATTACAAGACTTTTAATCACTCAAAACTGACCAAAATACCTGCCACAGCCAAATAGTTTTGGGCTAAAATTAGGAAATTCCCTGATTTTTCCCTGACTTCCTTAATTGGTATTTAAAATTTCCCTGACCAGTTTGCAAAACTCCCTGACTTTTCTCTGACATTGAAGAAAAATAGAATTTCCCTGACTTTTTCCTGACCAGCGTGTAAATAAACATTCCACAGTACCTGATATAGAATAAAAATTCTAATAAATGCCCATGCTCTGATAAATGCCAATCCCCGTATCTGGGCCTGAAAACCAGTGACTTTTTTTTATATTTTTTTTTCTTGGAAAAACCAGCCTCTAATAAACTCCAACCAATCTATTTTGAAAAAATATTGCTACCACTTCATGTAGTTAGTTTCCGAATCAGTTAAATAATTGAACAAACAAGTACCTTTTTTTCTCTTGGGCCAAATAAAAGAAATAAACATGGGATTTCTAGTGCTCTTCCAAGTACTACATTGCCAAGTACAACCTTTCTTCTAGAGGCTAACACATCTTTTGATTGACTGAGTTAGGGTTTAACGACACGTCAACCCTTGTGGGTCATTTTGTGTCGTCTCCCAGAAAAAGGGAGACAAGAGATAGAATAGATAGTAGAGGAGAAGGAAGGGAGGGACAGGGAAGAAAGAGGAATAGGAATGAAAGTGAAGAAACAGAAGAAATAAAAACATTCCCCCTCTACCCTTACCTGCTACAAGGGTAGCAGGCCTTGCCCAGCTGTAAGCCAATATCAGTTGGACGCCCCGGTGACGTTAGCTACACGACACCTTCGCACCACCCCCCAACACGTCTTTTGTAAAGCTAGTCTATACAGTAGTCATTTGGTCACATGGATTCCCCACACTGGTTAAGTAATACTTAACCAGTGTGGGGAATCCACATGACCAAATGACTAGGTACACAGTTTGTTACTATTTTTAGCTCCCCATAAGGTAGGGTTTTTTTAAAATATCTCTATTCACACTAAATGGAATTTGTTCAAATTAAGCGCAGAGTACGTGGAAAATCAAGCTCTTTCTGGTGATGTAAAAATTTCTGTGATTTGGTCTGTCGAGAATCATTCGAAGAATGTTTTTGCTGTCAATCTGGGCCACGGGGACAATGTACATGAATTCTGACGAAAACATTCTCCGAATGTTCTCGAGAATCAGACCAAATTGCAGAATAGCGCTTACACCACCAGAAAGAGCTTTATTTTCTGCGTACTCTGCGCTTTATTTGAACAAATTCCATCAGGTATAAATTGAGATATCCTGATGGGGAGCTAAAAATAGTAATGAACTCTGTGCACCTAGTCATCTGGGCATGTGGATTCCTCCCCACTGTTAACAAACCCACTGTAATGCTAGTCTATATTTCTGTTTCAGATATCAATATGACTTTAGTTGGTGTCGTTTTTTGTTGTTTTTTTGGGTGTGTGTGTGAGTGTGTGTGTGTGTGTGTGTGTGTGGGGGGGGGGGGGGGTCAATAACTGCTTTTAGTAGCCTGAATTGATTAGAGGTCAGGTTCTTACTATAATAAGACTTGAATCTCTAATCAGTTCTTAAAGAGCTAAGCAAAATTGTAGTAATGAATATTCTAAAAAAATTTATATTTTTAAGGAAAATAAGACTTGGTATTTCTTGTGACTTGTCTGTCAACTCGTCTGCTAGTCAGACGATATACATAAAATATCAAGCCTTATTTTCTCTGCAAAATAAAATAAAAATGTTGTCTGCTGCAGTTTGTTGCAGTTGTGATTAGCCCTTTAAGGGTTAGTATCATTAGCAAAAAATTATGTCTATGACAATTTGACAAATTACTTCACAGCAATAATGTAACTGTCAAACTTAACCCTTGTCCTGCTGAATAAATTAAGAGGCCATGCCCACTTCTAATTTTCAGCCAATCAGATTACTTGATCCGGATTGTTGTTATAAATTCACATACTTAATGGCAAACAGTGCAGATCCAGATCAGTTGGCTTCTTCAGAAGCCAACTGATCTGGATCTACACTGTTTGAAAAGGCAGGGTATATCCGGGTTCAGCAGGACAAGGGTTAAGATGGATGATTGTCAACCCTTA